>OZ018325.1:140490568-140758068 GCA_963969495.1 Ceratothoa steindachneri
AGAAATGCGTCCAAAACTAGAGAATGATAACACAACTCTTCTCACGTAAAAATTACAAACGTATCTATGGCAACACTGCCTCGTGTTTATTATGGAAGGCCTACTGATGCTAGTACCCAATCATTAGAAAAGAGAGACAAAGTCGACAAATCTTTCAGAAAAGAAGCTTGTCCACTGCTGGAAGAGTGAATGAATGACATTTCGAGGCCGGGTAAAAGTGTGAATTCACGCATAAGTCGACGAAAAAACTTCCCATCCCCCTCGAAGAACCATTATAAGGAAGGGTCGCACAATGCGATGGGTATCGATGAAGGACCGATCCGGCACAGCCACCGGTATTTGACGTCAGGTGGCCGGGAACCATAATCTGGATGTGTCTCGCCAGACTGTCTCATTTGCTTGAGAGAGCTTAGATTTTTTTATTTATAAAGGGTTCATTCAAGTAGCTGCCTGCATACACATATTAAAAAACAATAAACAGCTTTAAGAAACCACAAAACCTCAGCAAAAAACAAAAAGTAAACAACCCAAACAGCTAAGAAAGAAGAGAAAAGAAAAAAAGCACGCAAGGGCGTGTGGTGCCTTCTATCCCTTGGCACCCGATAGGTAGCCATCACCAAAAAGCTAAATAAAATGGAGGGACCAGACTCCTCTAAGAAGTGCTAAAGTTCACTATCAAATGTACACGAACCAGCGATAGCGACCACGCTAGTCATAATGCAGGGACAAATAACGTACGTAAAGATCCTCCAGACTGTCACACATAGCTATGAGGTAGCACGCCCTCCTGCTAAGAAACCTCTCATAAGTAGAAACAATAAAGGGACTAGGTTGGCCTTTGCTACTGAGCGTGTCATGTAGTGTCGAAAAGGTGGACAAATTTTTCGCGACCAAAGCAAATATAATTTGTTTAAATCGGCTGCGAAGCACCATGTCAGGTGAGGAACAAGTAAAAGATTAAATTATAAATGCAAGAATTTGGATGTGGCAGAGCTAAAGTGTGGGGACATTTTTTTAATGTGTGGAGTCTGTCTGTTCGTCCATTTACCTGACAAATTAAACGCAGAGGGGTACACTAATCCGCTTCAGGAAGAAGCAATCACCTTCTCTCCGAACATCGGGAGTACCTGAGCCTGTTTTAATGCAGGTCAATGCTCCGCTGCCACACGGCAAAGACGATGAAGCAGTTCTTGAATGCTGAAAATATGGACGTGGTGACCGGCCTGCGCAGAGCCCTGATTTAAACCCCATAGAAACATATGAAAGATACTCGGTGAAAAGGTTATGGTTCGGATACCGACTGATGATGAAGTTCTCTGGCAGGGATTGGAAGAACAATGGAATAAAAACACGCTTGAAAAATACGACAAATTGGTGGTGGGCTACGACCCTTCGAAGATGCGTGTAAGTCCTTCAGAACAACGGCCTGCATAATTCTTATTAATATTGTCTCCAATTGTCTATGAGATAATTATGTTGTTTTCTGGTTCTAGTTGCATTTATACGTATTGTTCTCTAGTTTTTGGACGCACCCTTTCTTGAAATACACATAACTTTTCTCATAACTTACTTTATCCGCTGTTCCGTGAAAGGAAACTTGGACACTATAAAAGGCAAATTTTTTAAAAAATGTAGATTTTCTTTGAAATATGTCACAGAAATGAGACTCATGAAACTAATTCTTTATCGATATCCTCCTCTTCCTTTTATCTCTTTTTTCCCTCCGACTTCCAACCTTTCCGTACTTTTTTCGAACTACCCTCGAGTGAATCTTAGGGGTTTCACTGGTTTCTAATTCTGTATCTTGAGTCCCACAATGGGGCTTGCTTTCGGAACCCGGCTAGAAGATTTGCGAGCCCATCCAGTCCTCAAATCTCCCAAGTTTTCTTTTTGCAACTTCGTGTTTGTATCTTCTATATACTTTTTCGCCGATGGAAGGGCGGGGGGAGAATATGCCCGCCTTGGGGTGCCACTAAGAACACTCACCATCATCATGACCCCAGTACACAGAGGTGCTGGTATATATGAGTGCAATAGAAACATGGCCTCAGCAAACAACCCATACCTGCCCAACGCCTCCTGTATACCCCCTCTACCCTATGCACTTGTGACACAACCGTTCTCGGTTATGCCATTTGGCACTGTACCGAGTGCCAAACAGGCCCTCGATGTTCCGTCAGAAATTACATTTAAATGAGTAGGAATTATTTAATCGAAACTTCATTAAATCGCGTATCATTAAAATGAGCTTTACGTAGTTCGTAAGCAAAGGTTGATAACCCCGAGAAGGCCATCAATGGATAACAGTACGTAGAAGGTTTTGGAAAGGTCAGGTAGACGAGATCGATTAAAGATATCTACTTAAAGATATCCAAGTAGACACATGGAACCAAAACTGCAGATAAACATGGAATCAAAAGTACATATACTCGCATGTAGATAGAAACACTATATACATATATGAATAAAAACTGCATTCACATAATCAAAGTTACACAAACATAAGTGAAATCAAAATTGCATCAACATTGTCGTAAGCACATAATCAAAATCACAAATAAACACAAACATGGCTAGTAACTACACACATGCAAATGAAATAAAAAAAAAACATACACATAGGAAATCAGAACCACACACATATGGGGAATAAAAATTGCACAGGCACATGGAATCAATGCTCCACCAACACAAATAGGCATATAAGAAAAACTATACGAACATACACATGGAGCATAAGATCAAATTTATGTGCGTGTCCACTCCTACATCAGGGCATTAACGTGAAATATGTTAAGAGCTTGCAAGAAGGATGGGGAAGGGGCGGTTTTTTTTAGTGGGGGGTGCATTTTGGGTGCCAGATTTAGATTTTTCATAAAGTCTCTTGATTTTTTTGGTATTTTACTCAACGCGGGTCATTCCAGGGTGACCTAGAAAAGGCTTCCACGTCCAGGAGTCGAAAAATAAGCCCCAAACTGGAGACGAAACAGACCTGCATATCAAAATACACCCGAACGAGAATCGATCCCGTAAGACGACCCTATATTTTACCCAAACACACGTAAAATATATGTGCGTATATTTCACACACTAAAATATGTATATATGCATACTTTAATGTGTTCATATAGGGTCATTATAAAGCTTTGTGCAATTTGTAAGATCTTTTAATCTAGGATAGAATGAAACTGTATATAACATTTAGACGCCTACGGGGTCTATTTTATTGTTGAGATTTGAAAAAAATGGATTAAACTAATCATCATCATCATCGTCATCATCATCACTAACTCTATAATTTAAGAAGGGGAATTTTTTAGTATTTGAATAATAATTTCATCTTAGTTTGGTTATGACTTATGTTTTTTTATCAAAGTTATTTCTAATAATTCTTTTATAATATCAAAAAACAAAATAGTGAAGTTCAGAAATGAATATAAGTATCGAAATTTTGTGAAGTTTTAAAAAGCAAAGACTTACAAATGGTGAAGTTCAGAAAATTTATTTTTATATTTCTTCTATAACTCTATATTTTAGCAACGTGCTATTTTGAAAGGGAGAAAATTTAGCTTAGAGTTGCTTTTTTAAATTATTATAATTGGCAAAGTTCAGAAAATTCATAAAAAAATTTAACCATGGCTGCTTTTTTTTAGATTTTAAATTTTAATCTTAGTAGCGAAGCGCAAGCTGAGTGGCGAAGCCATTGCCTGGTTTATTATTATTAAAAAATATTTCAGAATTAATTATTTATTTTCAGTGTTTATAGACCCATGGCTTCAGTTGAAGAGAAAGTAAACTGTGTTCTTTGGCTTGACAGCTAAAAGCTGTCAATGCTGTCTGAAGGCTTAGAATCCATTACAATAAAGCTTTCAATGCTGCCCGAATGTTTTGAATCCATTACAATAAAGCTTTCAATACTGACCGAAGGATTAAAATCTATCACTGTGATAGAACGGTTTGAGGCCGCTTAATTTCAACCATTATCACATGTTGTTTAAAAACACGATGCTACCCACGTGCATCTTTGCCTTGAAGCCGGGCGCATTACAGCCGCCACCTGAGTCAATGTTTAAACAAGGAGGTTTATCTTCCCCCGTTTGCCCCATGCGTCGACCTCGCCAGATTGAGTTAGGCTTATGGGCAGATAAGGTATTGTTCTCAGGCTCGGCTGTGCATTCCCTCGAAGCCCCCACTCCATTGTCCCCTACGCCAAGGAGATGGCCCGACTATTTATTTGGAAACTTTACCACTAAGATCAGATTAGAGATCCAGATTTTCTTCGCGAGACATCACACGGTCCAGTCTCACCTTGTGCACCAAAGAGCCCTCGACCTCGAGATCCACCATCACTTGTCCAGAAGAAGGACAATATCCCTTGAGTGCCAAGGTTCGAGCCTTCGTGACGCCAAGTCCACTAGGCTTCCCCTGTTGTTCAGAAAGAGAACAACGTTAGAACAGCCATTGTTCTTTTGAGCCCGTTGACAAGAAACGGTTCTCACCCCCCCGCCTGTTGTTCAGAAGAGAACAACGTAGAACAACCATTGTTTTTCCAGCCCGTTCGCCAAGAAATGGTTCTTACCCTTCCCCCTTGTTGTTCAGAAGAGAACAACATTAGAACAGCCATTGTTCTCGAGCCCGTAGACAAGAGACGGTTCTCACCCCCCCCCCTGTTGTTGAGAAGAGAACAACGTAGAACAGCCATTGTTCTTCAAGCCCGTTCGTCAAGAAACGGTTCTCATTCCCAAGACGCCACGTCAGGATCATTTAATTCCCCCCCTTCGGCTGGAACTCGCCAGCGGACCGAAATTCCTTCACATCGCCTTCCTCTGGACAACAAGTGTATTTACGTAAGCTGAACGTTACCTTTGAGTATTTAACCCTTTTGTCAACCCTATCCTGTGCTTTAAATGGTTTAGCGAACCATCCCATTCCTTTAACTTTATATTTGTTTTACCTTTTTAAAATCTCTCTTAATCCTCGGATTAGCTAGATTCCCCACGACCCTTTCCATTCTCTGTTTATGTCAATATTTTCCGTTTTGTGTATCGTTGATAGTTTTTATTAATAAAACTCTATTTTATTAATGATAGCCATATTATTATCCTTGAGCTCAGTTCCACTTCTTAAGCATATCGAAGATACATAATATCGGTCAACCCAGACATCCACGCACTCTAAAGATAATTAAATAAGTTCCCTCAACGAATAGTTATATATGGTATATCGTCGAGAGTCCATTCTACGACAATCACAATAAAGCTTTTTATGCTTTCCGAAGGTTTAGAATCCATTACAATTTAGCTTTGAATAATGTCCTAAATATTAGAATCCATTACAATAAAGCTTTTAATGCTGACTGAAGGTTTAGAATCCATTACAATAAAGCTTTCAATGCTTCCCGAAGGTTTAGAATCTATTACGATAAATATGTCACAGCCATCCTAATGTTTAAGACCCATTAAGATAAGCCTCACAGGAATTCTATATCTAATTGAATGAAAAAGTTTCAAGAAATAGGTTCTCTCAATGTTGAGCTACGGTTTAGATGAAGTTAGAGTAAGAAATGAAAATGAAGCACCCGTAGAACAATCCGTTTTGAACAGTCGGAGGAAATCAAGAAAACGGACATCTTTAGAAAAGAATCTAGCTGAATCAATCAAGCATAAGATTCTTCGAACGATTTTGACATAAAAGAGTACAAAATTCAGGCATATCAAATGTTAGAAGATTATCACGTATCCTTCTAACACAAATTCAATGAAAGAAATCTATCGTATCTTTTATTCTTGAACCATTCAATGTTTCGAAAACGCAACATTTAACATCGGTGATAAAGTTGTATACATAACTGCCTTTGGGGGGGAGGGGGGTACTCAAAATCCACATGGAGACATGAAAAAGTTTTTACTAAGGTGAATTTTGTAAATGGCGATCGCCATTAAGAAACCGTGCAAAATTACTTTATTTCTGAGCTTACCTGATTAGAATTCAGAGGCGATAGTGTTTTAACATGTTACCCTTAGTCACTTTGGTCACGGCGATTTTAAATGAAAAATTTCCTAACTGATAGATTGGAATAGGTGAACCAATCTCTCTTGGCCCCCACAAATACCATATTTGATTCCTTTAGATTTCTTTTGATGGGGATATCTAAATGTTATTGTTTATTCAACAAAACCTCGAATTAAATTTAGGAATTGGTTTAGTTCGTGGAAAACTTTTATTGTCAGCTTTGATATTATTTTATTCAGTGGCTGTATAGTAGATTATCTATTTAGGTATCTTTGTCTTTTATGTTCTGCTCTTCTTTTGTTTGTAATTATATACATTGCCTTGTTTTAGATCCATTTAGATATTGTGTACATATCTATTGTCGAGTACACAACCGCAGAATGAATCACTGCTTGGTTGATCTTTCTCTATTTATCATATTAAGGTTTCTTAGCTTATGTAGTAGTTGTGGTGCTCTTTTTCCTCTGATAGACGAAGTGCTGACAAGAGAAAAAGATTTGATAGTAGAAGAAACTAAAAAGTGGTGATAAAAAAGGTAAGGAGTTATGCCTTGGTGATGAGGACGTCGTTTTTTTTAGCTTACTCTTCTTTACAATGATATTTCTTGGTTGTTATTTACTCTATATCTTTGTTTTTTCATTTACATTATTTCTTGAAACTTTAATCCTTTGTTTTTGTTTTATTTGTTAAGGCCTTTTTTTAATGCATATTAATTTTGATTGTTTCACATTATTGTTGCTATTATTCTAACTTTTGTTTCTGATTATTTGATCCTATTGCTGTTTATTCTCTTCACATTTATTATTGTTTGTTTTACCTTTATTCAATTCGCTTTCCTTTCCTCCTTGTGTGTTTTTACTGTGTAACTGCGTGTCTTGAGATGATGTGTTTATGTGTATAGCGGAGTAACGTCTTCTTCCTAAAAGATCTTGGCGCTGGGGAATCTAGTTTTTCTAGTAAATCCTATCTTCTTTCTTCTAGTATTTCTATCTCACGTCCTAACTCTGGAATTATACTATCAGTTAGACTCTTCTAGAGCTTCTTGGCTAGCTTTGGGTTGCTAAATTAATCGGGTCCATCTTTTGTCTCCAGTCAGACACCCTCTGATTACGACCTTATCTCCTTTTTGCTTGGTTGATATACTGCGTTGCTGCGTTCTATACACGCTGCAATCTCTTCAGCGCGCTGTTGCTTACAGCTTGAGTCACCATGGTTGGATAGATGAGTTTTGCTCCGATATAAATAAGCTATAATTTTCTTACGTTAGCCCCAGTATGTTCCCTGAACATGTGTATTTTGTGCAAGTCTTTTCTTGCCCGCTTTTCTCTTCTGGCAATGTGACTCACGTAAACGTTGGTTGTGATTTCGAGACCGAAAACGCTTCCTTCGGTGGCGTAAGTTTCTCTGCCTATTTACGATTAGGATCAAAGTCGTCCTTTTCTGAGGAGTTATCGACATGTTTTTCTAAAATCGTCTAAATGTCCTTGCGAGTGTTGCTTGCTCTTCTATGAGTTTTCCGTTGTCGTTTATTGCGATATTGCCTTTGGTAGCAGCCTATTTAATATTCTTATGCTTCTTCAGATTTTCCTGAGTTACGCTCTTCCTCTTCTAGCCTACCGACATTATTCCAGATTTCCCACTGTAGCTCATTTATAACTATTTTTAGTTCTTCACATAGCGACGCATTCTTGCAGCTTGTTCGATGCTTAGATTAGATCTTCTGATCGCCTCGTATATGGCCATATGCTCCCGAGCAATTACCCTCATCTCCTCGGTCCATCTAGTCTGTGGGAGCATTTTGTGCGTTATGGTGGGTAAGCATCTCACGTCAGTGGTAGTGAGGAGTTTCTTGTTGTTTCTATTTTATTATTATTCCACTCGATGTTAGCCTCGTTTAGGTCCGCTTATTAATAGATGTTAAGCAGCCCTTTGTAGAGCTACAAATTTGCTTGTGCGTAACAATTCTTGCGATGAATAGGTTTGCGCATTGGGAAAGTGAGATGGGCGTAATTATGTGGATATTATCGATCGGGACTCTAAGACCTAGCTTGTTGCTCATGTTGAAGGGGAAGTTGTTACTTGCTAGCATTGCCTGTTATTGCAAATGTCCTGTTACACTCGTTACGACACTCAATAAAGGACACAATGATAGTTTTGATGTAGTTAGACGCGTTTTTTATTGGTTTAACATAAAAATATTTGTTTGAATTGTAATATTAATCGATGCGGCCACCCTCGGAGGCGAGCATAAGGTCCAGGTGAGACCTGAAGGCCGTGCACACCTTGCGAACGAAGTCCCTCCTCATGTTGGCCCACACGCGGTTGACGGAGGACTTCAGATCGTCGTCGTTGCTGTGGCGGACCTTGCTGGCCTACCCCTCGACATGCTCCCATACGCTATAGTCGTGGGGATTGAGATCGGGAAACTGCAGCGGCCAAAGGTCCTTCATGTTCAACCCAACCACTCTTGCACGTATTTGGCTGTGTGGGACCAAGGCACCGTCCTGCTGAGAGACGTAGTCCGCCTACTTTGTGATCTTTCTCACCCAGGACAGGACTTTATCGGGGCTAAGATGTCCCTGTACTCGGCCGCTGTGAGCCTGTATCTGGCCGCGAACCACACCCGCGTCATCTTCGCGCTATTCGAAGCCACGACGCCGAGCATCATCAAGGAGGCCGGGTGCTTGGTCGTGGGTCGTGGTGGACCTCGGAGACGTCCTGGCCGAAACTGATCAGGCAGTCGTTCTGCTTGTTGATGAGCGGATCAGACCCTGAAGATTTATCCATCAGAAAAACAATGAGAATGCGATTGCGATGACATCGCTCCCAAAGTTGTTCTCGCATACGGTCGGTGAGCAGAGGCCTTTCCACACACCTCAAGCTCTTGCCACCCTCCTCCCTGATGCTTCTAGACACCTTGCCCACCGAGATGGTCTTTTTGCGACCGCAGCCATTTTGAGCTTCGGAGCACTTTCGAAGGTCTTTTAGGTCTGCCTGAACGAGGTCGATCTTTGAGGTCTTATACGTTCTTGAGCCTCTCCGTGACTTTGTGGACGGTCATTCGGCTGATGCTTAGCCGCTAAGCGATGTCAGACTTGTTGTGGCACGCACGTAGGAGGGGGGGGGGCAGAGATATCGTTCTTTTCAATTCTATATCAACACACCTGCTTATAATAGAAAAGAAGTTTTAATGACAAATACTGGAAAAGTAGAACTTTTAGTTTGTCTCACGGAACTTGTTCCGCCACTTTGAGGTCTTCAGAAATTAAGACCCCTAGGTCGTTTTATAAATTAACTGGCCCCTTCATTTGTTATTCCGCTTTCATATTTGGACATCCTAAGTACATGGCCTTGCATTTTACCTATGTAAAAAAACGCGCCATTTATCTACTCACTCAACATTCTGATCAAGGTTCGCTGTAGGTTTGCACCATCGAATGTAAAAACAACTCTCTTTCATAGCTTCGTATCATATGCGATATTGAAGGTTTTAATAAATAGTCCAATATGAAATTAATTGATATATAGTTTGAACAAAGGCGGGCCAAGTCCAGTTCGTTGGGTCTCAGTCCGCATTTGCCTCTTTATAATTCGCTGTGAACGATTTGAGAGCCAATTTTCCATACACTCAACAATTTTCCCTCTTATTCCGTGCGCTTTAAGTCTCAGTAAGAGCCTCTTGTATGGGACAGTATCAAAGTCTTTTTGAAAGTCTAATTAAGCAATATCCACTGCCTTGTGCTGAGCGTTGATCGAAATCATTTTATGAAAAGAATCCAATAGATTAATTAAACACGAACGTTTTCACCGAAATCCATGTTGTATCTTCTAAGATTATTTGACTCTAGAGATGATCCACAACCCCATCTATAATTAGCATTTCTAAGAATTTACCAATAATTGAAGTGGTGATTATCATGACATCAAAAGTAAAAACACCTAAGCAACGCTCGTTTAAAATCTTTACTATGAGTCGGAAATGTGAGTGAGAAGTCCTTCCTGACTCTTAATCAATCACATAACCTCTCTAATGGGTTCTCTAGTGTTAACGTTTCCATAGAAACGCGAGGTTCAAATTTGGAATTTTGTACAATATCTTTTTCATAATTATTTTTCGCATTCCTGACATTTCTCTTGGCCAATATAATATATATCCTATTCGATTTACTTCTAACTCGTTATTTCTTAAAGCTCAATAGTATCTGCTCGAACTTTTCACGTACTCAATTAACTCACAATACACAGTGAGACAAATCGATAAAATCTGATCTAAGGCGTCTCATTTGTGAAATGAACTACCCTCAGTCAATTGCCTTTAGACAATGACGAAAAACATCTCGAAATTGCAGAATTAAAAAAACAGAAGAAAATGGTTTTGTATTTGCTTTTGTTTAGCGGTGTTTGATCCAATGTTAAATGTCCTCCCATTTTGCTGTGAATTTGATCAAATTAAAGGTCGCCCATTCTGGCTTCAACATCAATTTAACCATAAATTAGTTTCGTAATTTATCCCTTATACATAACAACATTCACACTCGTACACTAACTACCTCAATTATTATTAATACAGCCCGGACAAAAGTTTTTGGACACCTCGAAAATTTAGGAAATCAGATAAATGCAGGGTTGCAAAGTTATTTTTTGCATATCAATATGAATACAACAGTAAAATAATGAAGTATAAATATGAAGATCTGTGAAAATTACAGCAACAAAAAATTGATACAAGAAGATCAGTGCGTGTGCAGCAGAGTACCCTGGCATACTCTCCATGTGGGTGCGACGGCTGAAGGGTGTGATGCTGGCCCACTCTTTCGTTAAAACTGCCTTCAGTCACTCATTGGAAGCTGGGTGACGACGTCGTACGGCCTCTTTCAGATCTTGCAAGAGGTTTTCTGGTGGATTCATACCCGGAGACTGAAGTGGCCAGTCCATCAGTGTGATATTGTTGTCCTAGAACCACAGTTTGGTGGATGCAGACAGGTGACATGGGGCATTGCCCTACTGAAAAATCACCTTTTGTGAAGAGAGTCTCGAGCTGATGACAACATGTAATACCTCAGTACATCTTGGTACTTCTTTGAATTCATGGTGCCATCAAAAACAGTGAGACGACCCACTCTTGAACTTGACATGCATCATCATAACTTTACAGAGCAGTCACTACGCTTTACTCTTGGCACTATGCGCTCTAGATCCCACTGCTCCCCTGGCGTCATGTGGACTCTAACGGTGTCTTAGGTCGAGAACAACTGGAACGTGGACTCGTCGGACCATAAGACACATCTTCACTGACGCATGGTCCAGTAGGGGTGAGCTCATGCCTAAGGAGGTCGACATTGCTTCTGAAAAATGTTAATCAGTGGCCTCTGGTGGAATTTACATGACTTCAGGCATTGTGAAAGCAGGCTGACGTGGACTGTTGTGACGGGTATATTAACTTAGCCGCCCTCTGTCCATTTATTTTACAGCTGGAGTGCAGTTTTCTTGCGACCACGAAGGCTCAAGCGACGTAGATACCTGTGGTCACGTTACGTACTGACCCTCCGTGGTCTAGAGCAAGGTCGGTTTTGGATATTCCCACTTTCTCGGATCCTCTTCAACACTTCTTTCAATACCAGAATGTGACCCACCAACCCTCTTCGTGTTGTGTACGTATCAGGCTTCTTTCCTCCACTATATAAAGTGTGGCCCACAAAACAGTTACCCAAACTTTGAATTAGTATTACTCAAAAACTATTAGATGTTTTGGTCCTGTAAAATTTGCTGTGTTCAACACATTTATTCTTCGATTGTGAAAATTTTATTTCATTTTCTTTTACAATATTGATACACAAATGGTTTTGGGTGAGGCAAAAAAAGTGTTTCTGCAAGAAAGGGAAATAATGAAAATCCGAAGGTGAAAAATAAAAAAATTCTCTCTCTCCATCAAAAACGAAACACCTATATAGATGGGTAATACAAATGTTGTTTTTAATTTTATAAACACCGTTTCCTTTCGCGTTTATTAAATTTCTTTCTAGGCACACTTCAGCCTTTGATCACATTTATTACACAACTCATTTCACCAACTGTTGATTTTTCTTAATTAAATAGACTTCTTATGTGATACTATCTTTTAACTGGTATATGTTTCCCGGGGCAGTTGAATACACTTAAATCTTTAGATGACTTCAGAAGAAGAAATCGCGAGATGTTAAATTCGGGGATCTTGGGGACCATTCATTTGCATGATTTAGCGCGACAATGCGATTGCTACAAAGTTCTCTCAGTCTTTATCTTACATCAAGAATTCTATGAGCCGGGGCTCCGTCCTGAATCCGCCAGAGTCTATTAAATTGATTGCCGTAAATACGGAGGATTACTGGGATGATCCGTTCGCTGATCATATTCAGGTAGGCAGCAGCTGCAGTGAAATTAATGTCGTGAAACAATGGGCCGACGACATGCCCATTCTCGCATATCCCGATCCACAAAGACACATTCTGCTGACAAATCCGTCTCTCAGAGTTGAATTCTGAGGGATTGCTCAGCAACGCATACTGGGGCAATTCACCTTTCCATTCATACAAAAGGCTGTCTCGTCACCAATCACAATGATCTCCAAGAATGAGCAGGTTTATGGAGAAGCCATTCTACAAATTGTTTACGACCAAAAAAATCAGTTTCAAATTGGCGTCTGGCGTCGGGATGCAACTTTAAATTGTGTTTAAAAAATACAGTAAAATGTTGACATTGCCAATTGAAAGCCCTTCTTTCTGATTGATACGTTTGGATTTTGAAGAAGTTTCATCCGGACATTTTCAATATTTTCTATTGTTTTTTATGATTTTCCTATGATCAGAACTACTTATGTTTAGATTTAAGTATGTTCCTTCTTCTTGGTACTTCCGGACATTTTTCCAAATAGTCGACTTTCTTGGTGGATGACTATCAGGAAAACGTTGCTCAAATAAATCTTGGTACTTGTTTAATAGTGCCAGTTTTAATAAAGTGTGTGATAACAAATACTCTTTTATTAGCTAACTGCACGATAAAAGGGGTCATCTGAAGTAGTCTTTTCTGTGATGCGTAGAAACGATTTGATGCACCAATGAAGAGAACATACTATTTTATACATTCCATTGATATCAAAGCAAGTTAGAAAAAATAAAAGAGAATTATGTATGTTACATGTCCAATTATTTTTATTTAGGTAAATTTATTAATTTTCCTATTCTGGTTTTCATTATTTCACTTCTTTGCGGAAACACTTTTTTTCCTCCACCCAAACAATTGGTGTATCAATATAGTAAAAGTGAATTAAATGAAAGCTTCACACTCAAAAGATAAATAGTTGTTGGACAAAACAAATTTTACAAGACCAATACATCTCTAATAGCTGTTTTTTTTAATAATACTAACTCAAAGTTCGGTTAGCTATTTTTGTGGGTAATCCTGTAGCTACATGTTTTCGCCATTATCATATTATCAGATCCTGTCGACATGGAATATCATATTAATCAATAAATAGGATGTGTTATAGGAAGAATTTTTCACTGTAACATGCTGCATACTGATAGCAGGATTTCATACATTTCAATAGCATCGCCAATTTAGATATTTAAAAAAAAATTAAAGCTTGTACTTTTATTTTGCTTTCCAGATGCATTGGATACATACATCCAAACCTACAGCAACATATTCCTAAACATACCCAAGGAATAAGAAAAATTCCGCGTGTCCGAAAACTTTTGATCAAGGCTGTACATGTATCACGCCCAACCCCGACGCCGGAACGCGCTTCATTGTTGTTGCCGTTTTGATTATCTTGGTTTTATTTTTATTTGTTGCTGGTTTTTATAGCCTGTGTCTTAGCCTTTGTTCCTTTTTTATCTTTGTTATTAGTTATTTGGGGTTTTTTTTAACCTAGCCTAATATTAGGCTGTTGTTTGATTACGGAAACTTTTGCCCTATTAGGCAGTCGCCAGATGGACTCCTAAAATATTAAAAAAAACGTACACGTATCACAGTTGTGCCCTCGCGTAGAACGTGCTTAGTGGCGAAGGACAATCTAGCTTTCTTGTTCTTGGGACTGATCAATGGTTTGATTGCTGGTGAGCGAGATTTTAAAGATCTTTCCGTCAGGCGGCATGATGCTGTCTTCTCGGGAAATCCTGGCTGCTGTCTTGTATCGATGCCTTTCTTGAGATACGAACGATGGCTTGGTCATCTCTCTTTGAGGTTTTACCAAGACCTACCAGTAGAAATTCCACTGATACATGAGCGTGTTGTATCCTAACGTGATATAATATTATGTACGACACTTTTGGTGCGTTTAACCTTTTCAGCTATGGCTCTGATGGAGAGATGATCCTCTTGATGTAGCTTAACAATTTGCTCCTGGATAGAGGCAGGTGTAGTGGGTCCCCTAAGCATGTCTGCTGCTGGGAACTTGACAAGGTAATGACTGAAAGTGCTAAGAATTCATCGAAGTAAGTTACTATCCTAAATTAGTTGGTTGTCGCAAAGATAGAAATAATAGAATTACGTTGCGTAGATCATTTTGTTCGACATATTTTTAGAATAAAAATTCTCTTTAGCACGCAATTTGCAGTTTCATCCATCCTAACATGTACAAGGTACAACTTATAGCCATATTTATTTTATATCTATAATAAATTATTCATTTCTGACCATTATTTGGTTTGAAGGTACTCTATATTTTGTGATGGAAACCTAAATGTCCGAATCATTATGGCCGCTACTGTATATGCGTTTTATAGTATTTGGTGTATATTATACATGTTTAGAATCTGGTTACTGTATACGAAAAATGGTAGGAAATTTACAATCGATCTGAACTCGTTTTGAGGACTTTTTATTTCTTAGTTTAGACCTGCTGATCAGCGTGGAGTCCGAACCACGAGTATATACGCCATCTAGCAGCCGCCGTCAAATAGACCCGAATCGTGACTGCATCCGGCGACATACAACAGCCGATGTGGCTGACTTAACCTCGGTGCTTACAGTCGACCAAGCCGTAGACCATGTGAGGTGTATGTTTAGTTTAAAGTTTATATGGTATATACGGGAATATACAAGTTAAATACTGTGCCGATGAATAGGGGGCCCACTACACCTGCCTCAAAAAGAGATGACCAAGCCATCGTTCGTATCTCAAGAAAGGCATCGATACAAGACAGCAGCCAGGATTTCCCGAGAAGACAGCATCATGCCGCCTGACGGAAAGATCTTTAAAATCTCGCTCACCAGCAATAAAACCATTGATCAGCCCCAAGAACAAGAAAGCCAGATTGTCCTTCGCCACTAAGCACGTTCTGTGGACAGAAGAAGAATGGTCCAAAGTACACTTCAGCTATGTATCGAAGTACAATTTGTTTGGTTCAGATGGCATTTGGTTCGTCCATCGAAGACCTGGCGAAAGATTTTCCGTGAACTACGCGAAGAACAGAGTCAAGTTTAATGGAGCAAGCGATGTGGTATGGGGCATAATTTCGGCAGAAGGTACTAACTGGCCCACTTATCGCCTTGCAGGGCAGAGTGAATGCTCAAGTGTATCAATAACTTTTGCCAGCACATGTTGTGCCCCATATGAAAGCCGCTTCTACCCAACCTGTCAATTTTATGCAGGATAATGCACCTTGCCACACGGTAAAGTTGGTGAAGAATTTCCTGGATCAGGTGGAAGTGTGATGGACTGTCCTGCTCACAACCCGGGCCTCAATCCGACTGAGAATTTGTGGAAGACGTTATTACAACTTATAGCCATGCTCTATTATATCTGTAATTATCACGCATTACTTACCATTATTTGGTTTGAAGGTACTGTAAGTTTTGTGAGAGAAACCTAAGTGTCCGAATCACTATGGCCACTACTGTACATATGAATAATCCACTACACTGTCACTTGCCAGTAAAATGAAAAGGCACAGAATATCCCTTTCCTCTGTGTAATAAAGAATAAAGCTCAAAATAATTATGGAACCAGATATACTGTATATACCTTAACTAAACCTAAAAAACATTTTTAAAAGGGAGGCTGAAATATATTTATCTAATCATACATTTAACATTTGCTTTGCAAACAATATCAATCTCCAGCTACACAACCAAAAAAGAATCAAAGAAACTACACCATTTTTTTGCTTATGCAATTTCGAATACCCGTTTATATACGGGTGTCTACTTGCCGTCGAGGCAGTCATCACGTGTCATACCAAGTGCCCTGCATGACGCCATTCGTGCAAACTACCGGATGCCCCCGGAACGTCATTAATGGAAACTACGCACACGGCAGTGACAAATAAGTAAGAGTTACAGCTTAATGAGGCTCCCGAACCCCCCCTCCCCTTCGATAAATGACGCCCATTTATCAGATTTTTTAAAGCGAGCGAAAAGCTGGGTTTGGCTTCGTGCCAATTGTAACGAACCCAAAATGGGGTCAGTGGCGGTAACCAGTGAAGCAACGCGGCACTCAACGCAAAATCATTTCCATTACGAAAATCCCAAACCAACGAAACAACGCCGTTTGCATTTCTAAAATCCTTAACCGAGGATTTTTGTCTTCCAAAACCCACCAAATAACATTCGTAGGCAAATTCTCGAAATTTCGAACGCGTTCCAGCGTTCAGAGCGACCGGGGGAGGAGAGTGGACTATTTTAGGACCCCCAAACGTCGTCCTGTCCACACGATTCGACTGCATTCCAACCTTTCAGAAAGGGTGACACCGTAGGTCGAGGAGTCCCATTTCACTCCGCCGCATCGGAAGCACTGGTGCAAACCGCCGGGAATAATAATTATCAGGAAATATCGAAAATGGTATAATAACGATAGGGAATGACTAAAGAGAGGTTTGATGGAATTCTACGAATGCTCTCTCATTCTTTCTCCCGGAGAGAGTGTCTCTCTCTCTCTCTCCCTCTCTCACACACACACACACACACACACACTCTCTCTCTCTCTCTCTCTCTCTCTCTCTCACTCACACACTCTCTCTTTCACTCGCAATCTTTCTCTCTCTATCTCTACTCGGGGGAAAAGCTGGAGGATATGGACTTCACCGAAAGGAAAAATAAAAAAGAAGATCAGTGACCTAATGACGAATAAGTCACCTGGCCCGGATGGGTTTCTACCTAAAGTGTTAAAAGAAGTGCGCGATCAAGTGTCACAACACCTGAGCGCAATATTCAACATGTCAATCCGGACCGAATGCGTTCCTAGAGACTGGGCGTGAAGCGGAGGTGACTCCTATCTTCAAGAAATGAGACGGAAGCAAATCGTCAAACTACCGACCTATCAGTCTGACTTCGATAGTCGGTAAACTCATGGAAAGCATGATGGTGGACAAAATGACGTCCTATTTAGAGTCAAACCTGCTACTGAGGAGTTCCCAGCACGGCTTCTGAAGGCAACGGTCATGCCTGACGAACCTTGTGGAATTCTTCCACTTCGTGTTCAGTGAGCACGATCGGGACAAGGCGGTGGATGTGGTGTACTTAGACTTTCAGAAAGCCTTTGATAAGGTACCACACCGCCGCCTTCTCCGGAAAGTGCGAGCGCTGGGCATAGACGGAAAGGTAGCCGGCTGGATCGAGAACTGGCAAAGTGGCAGAAGGCAACGGGTGGTGGTGAATGGACAGGCTTCTGAGTAGGTGCCCGTTACTAGCAGGGTGCCTCAAGGTTCTGTCCTGGGACCACTACTATTCATCATCTACGTCAACGACATGGACGGTGACATGGTTGCCAAGATTTCCAAATTTGCCGACGATACCAAACTTGGTATGAACGTTGCAAAGGATATAAATACTGCCCACCTGCAGGAAGATCTTGGGAAGATTGGGAGTGGTCGGACACGTGGAAAATGCCTTTTAACGTGAACAAATGCAAAGTGATGCATATCGGCCACAGAACCCCCAATCTCAGTATATCCTTAAGGGCACTGCTATTGAATCCACCGACACTGAGAAGGACTTGGGTGTAACAATCACTAGTGACCTCAAGTTCTCCAAATAGTGCATTGAGGCGGAGAAAAAGGCCCAAAGGATGCGGGTTATATAAAGCGCCAGTTTGGATAACGGAACAAGGAGATTGTACTGCGTTTGTACAACTCACTTGTCCGACCGCACCTGGAGTATGCCGTACAATTTTGGAGTCCTTAATTTCGTAAGGACATCGCAAGATTGGAACGCGTACAAGCCAGGGCAACCAAGCTGATTCCCTCTATCCGACATAAAAGTTATGAGGATAGACTAAGGGAATTAAATCTGTTCTCGCTGGAAACCCGTAGACTGCGTGGTCAGCTCATCAAAGTTTTCAAAATACTTCGAGGGTTCGACAATGTTGACTACCGGGATATTTTCACACTGAGTGAGAACAGAACGCGCAATCACGGCTTCAAACTTGAACTGAAGCGTTACAACCGCCATCTGTGTGGAAATTTTTTCACCTACAGTATCTGCGGTAAGTGGAACGCACTTCCAGTGGAAGTTGTCAACAGTGAATCTGTTGACCAGTTCAAGTCAAGACTAGACAAAGTCTTGAAAAGTGGCCGTTTAGGGACGCAAAACAATTGAGCAGCCATGTGCCCGCCCGATTGCTAGTCCAAAGGTACCCTCTTTGAATGGACCGTAAGGTCTCCTAGGGTACTTTCTTTCCTTGTTACTCTCTCTCTCTCTCTCTCTCACAGGCACAATATCACTCTATCAAACACACTCTCATTTACACACACACACACACACACACACACACACTCTATCTCTCTGTAACTAGTAACTAGTGGAGTTCCCCAGGGATCGGTCTTGGGACCCTTGCTCTTCATTATATATGTGAATGACATAGACGTTGGAATAATTTCTAAAATCTCAAAATTCGCCGACGATTGTAAACTGGGTAAAAGCATAGTCACCGAGCAAGATAGACTAGATTTTCAGAGTGACATTGATCACATAAGTGAATGGTCTAGGAAGTGGAAACTTCCCCTTAACCTGTAGAAATGTAAAGTAATGCACATTGGTCACAAAAATCCTAAGGCAGATTACAAACTCGAGAGCGAAACAATAACAGAATCAGAAATCGAAAAAGATCTCGGTATCTATGTCACAAACGATCTCAAGTTCACTTGACAGTGCGTCAATGTTGAAAAGAAAGCGCGGAAGATACTAGGTTATATAAAGAGACAAATCACTTATAAAAGCGATACAAGAGTAATCAACCTGTATAACGCCCTAGTGAGACCCCATTTGGAATACTGTGCGCAGGCTTGGTCACCCTCCTTCAGAAAAGACATTGAAAGATTAGAAAGAGTTCAGGCCACAGCTACTAAAATGATACCTTCATTAAGAAATTATAGTTATGAAACACGAATAGACAAGCTAAACCTTTACAAGTTGGAAACTAGACGTGTACGAGGCCAGTTGATTCAAGTGTATAAAATACTAAATAGAATTGATAATGTGGATTACTCAATCTGGTTCGAGTTCAACAGAAATGTAACATGGAATAACAGTATGAAGCTAATCCCTCCAAAATACAAATTGAATGTATGCGGTAATTTCTTTTCGTATAAAATAGTAAATATTTGGAATCAGTTAACGGAAGAGGTCGTTTCGAGCCCGAGTGTCGAGGCGTTTAAAAGGAGGTTAGATAAAATCATAAATACGCTTACATACTAAAAACATAAGATTACACTGAAAATAATTAGATTAAGAATATTAAAAGAA
This sequence comes from Ceratothoa steindachneri, assembly GCA_963969495.1. NCBI lineage: Eukaryota > Metazoa > Arthropoda > Malacostraca > Isopoda > Cymothoidae > Ceratothoa > Ceratothoa steindachneri. The sequence continues at coordinate 140,510,303 of OZ018325.1, forward strand.
AAATAATAATGTAGAAATGCATTTCTGCTTTCCTGTCGAAATTCCTGTTTGTGTACTTTTTTTTCTAGCACAGCGGGTATCTTTTCATCTTTCATTGCCCGAAAGATCGGGCGGGAGAGGTGGGAGGGGAGAGCCTTGAACTTTACTATACTATTTCTATGACGAGTAGATTGAATATCAATATTAAATGAGTACCTCCTCGGTATGGACTAACTTAGTCTTCTGAGGTACTATCTTTCCTTGTAACTCCTTGTAACTCTCAATCAACCTATCTCTTACACACACACTCTTTCTTTCTCAGTTTCTCACTCACGCACACTATCACTCTCATTCTCTTTTCACTTTCTCACACACACTATCACTCTCTCATTCACACATACTCTCTCTCACACGCACACACACTGGTGGAAACAAATTGAAAAGGGTAAATCTTTTTAGCCTGCAAGCAAGGAGAATGCGAGGTCAACTCATAGAAACCTCTAAGATGTGAAACAAGATTGAAAGTGCAGAAGCTGGAACATGGTTGAAGTTAAATGACACTGCAACAAGGAACAATGCGTTGAAACTATACTCGCCACAGAGAGAAATGGACGATGAGAGAGAGAGAGAGGGACATACAGAGAAGGGGGGCAGCAGATCTGTGGAGATATGGCAACAGTGGGGAGAGACACCTGTGACGGTGCTTGCGCACCCCTATCATCCATCTCTCGCTGCGGCGAAGTTTTTTTTTCTAATACCGTTCTTTTTCAGAACAAATCAAAGTGGAAATTTTATTTGTATAAAATTCTCAACCTTCAGAATCAGCTGCCACACAAGGTAACATCCAACAATGCAGTAGATACCTCTAAAGAAAAGATTCGATAAGGATTCGATAAAGATGTGTGTCGTAGGTTAACCCTACACACCTTACACTACTTTAATAAGATGTCGTAGAATAGGGTCAGGGTCACCCTTTATGCTTTATGAGTGTGTGGAATGTCCACAATATAAGCAGAGTGCAAATTAACTGAAAGTAGTTTGGCCAATAGTCGACTATCTTGGAGTTCCGGGATAACAGAAAAACGGTTTCAAAATGACTTTACTAATATGCAAATGAATATTATTTTACAAGGTTAAAAGGAGTTTTAGAATGAGCTATACACATACTAGATTTAGATTAACACGGGTCTACAGCAGCTATGGGGGGGGGGGGAGACGTGGTGAGGACGGTCACCGTACAAACAAACGGACAATATTGACCGAGGGACGCTCGAACGACCTTGAGCGTAAACTAAGCCGATGATGAGGCTCACACTGGGGGGGGGTTTGGACTCAGCACTTGCACAGGAGAGTTGCGGGTTGCAGTTACCTCGAAGATTTGGTTCGAGGGAGTAATCCTTGCCTTGACGCAGAATTCAAACAATAGTCTTCTGGATAATGACTATTACGGGGTGAAACTTAAATCTTGCTTTCGAGTAACACGAATCGAAATTGAGCGCACTGCGTTCGAGAGGCGGAGGAAGCGGGTCGATGTAAACTCACGTGAATTAACGAGAATACCCTGAGCTTGAGGGATTCTGCGAGAATTGTGCAAAGTCCAACGGGACGCGAATGGCGAGTATCGACGAGGGCGGACAGAGGATACTGACGGGGCAGGGAGGACGGTGGATACTGCCTCCTAACTCTGGCGCCGGAGGATTTATAGGGGTCAAATGGGGTCCCCCCCCCCTTCCGTCCGAAAGGACAGAGTTCTAGGGTCAGAGGAGAATAGACTCGGCCTTTTAGCGCGAGGGCGAGAAGGTTCTTAGGCCGGCGAGGCGGACTTTATCCGACTTCAGATGGGACCCTCTGGGCTCTCACACTTGTCGCAGCTTTCTGTGATTGCCGCATTTCAGGCCATCGTGGCGTCTCACAGCGTCTCATAATTTTGCACTTCCATTAGCGCAGACGAAAAGGGTCGCCCAGATGTCTGTTGTCTCTCTCTCTAATGAAGGGCGAGGCGCGCGTAGATATAATATGGTATTGATATAATGTAATGTCATACTACGACAAATAGTTTCTCTTTCATTATAAGTCATTGCACTGAACTTCCTTTTTAATAATTTTTCAATAATGTAATCGCATTTCCTTCAAACTTCATTTGCATCCATTTTGTTTGAAAGGGAGCTTATTACTTGAAAATAAAATGAATAAACAATACCACCACACTTATCTAAGCACAACCTCAGGGCTAATGATCTCTTTGAGATCAGTAAGCCCTAGAATTCCGGAAATATTAACAAAATTTTTAAGATATAAAAGCTTAACCATACTAGAGTTTTTCCTTTCTTTCTCACAACCAGTATTTAAATATAACCTTAAAATTTGTTTAGGTTTCAGAGCCTAATATTAGTTACGTCAATGTGTCTTACATCTTTTGTTGATTTTTCCTAGATTCTGGCAACTCGGCAGGGTTGCCAGATGCAAGCTGCTGACTGCAAAGCTAAATTTGCTTCGTTTTCCGTATACAAATAGGTATTTTTTTCTTAATTCTAACACGGCGTTGAAATATCTAGATAAAAATCATAAAACTCTAATGAATATATTACTGCTAAGAAAAGCAAAACATCTTTTAAACTATTCATTCAAAATTACCAAAAAAGCAGAACTATTATTGAAATTAAGAGAAAAAACAAGAGTAGAAATCTCGACGAAAAGGATGCATTTCTTCAATTGCATTTGGGCTCATCAGAGTCTAACGCAAATTTCATTGAAAGAGAACGGTACCGTATGGCGTATACAAGTATAGGCAAGCATAAATGTGAGAATAAAATTGATTCTGCTATCATATTAATTGTTGGGGTGTGTCAGAGAGAGAGAGAGAGAGAGACGCGTATGACGGGAAGAACCCACGATCGGCTTCTTTTGAGGTCACTTCCGGTCGATAACACGGCCTATAGTGACCCTAATCTTACTAACAAAATATTCCGCGATACGGCGCCCCTTTATATAGATAAAGCAAAATCCCCCTTCCGGCGTCTCTGTAACTTTCACTTCTGGAGCTCTGTATATATAGTAAAGCATTGGCTTGGGTAAATTAGTATTCTGCTAAAAGGAGACGTCGCATAAGCTTCTTTCACTCGGTCTCCCATACCCCAAGAGCCCAAAGACAAGAAAAGAGAAAAAAGAAACAAACGAGAGATCTCTCGAGTTCAGCTTCCTCTTCGGCAAATACTCCCTCTATCCCTACTTTCATGGCTGACTGTGGTTACAGGAATACAGGTTGTATTTTCCGTCATAACTTCGAACATGCCGAGTACGAATCGGCCTTAAGTGCAAACCCAACCCGTGCTCTTGGAAAGTACTCGAGCTCAGTGCCTCCCACCCCCACCCCTAGTGCTCCTCTCGAGCAGCCGAATCATAGGGTGGCAGATCTATCCGGAATTGTTGACGGTCGTGTGCGGCCGAGTGTGTATACATTGATTTATCTTTCATGTCCATTATTTTATGTTTATATATCTTTCATGTCCAGTATTTTATTTGTGTTTGTACAGTAGTAAAGTTTATTTTGCTTCGCCCAGTTTTATATACAGAACCTTTTAGATAGTTAAATTAATTCTGCCAAGTATAATTAGTCACCCTTAGAGATTTATTGGAACACAAAGTTCAATTGCATTATTCGAGGCAAGGCTCAACTGCAGAGTTGCCCTGCGTGCTCTCCGCCAACCGTTCCGAGACACGGAAAGCAACGGAGCTCAGAAGATCTTACCTGACCTGCGACAGGGTGTAATTTCTTTTTCTTTTCTTCTTAAATAGGCGAAGCATTGCTTCCTTTGACTGCACACCACTGGACTACATATATGTATACAGATGCAGCTCTTTCGCACACGTGTACAAATAGCCTTACACGCATTTACCATTATATACGATACACATTATATACGATACCCTTATGAATGATGCTCTAGCACACAGCTAGAAACACATACGCTCTCAAACAAATTCATGCAGAACGCGGCAAATCAAATAAGTGTCGTGAAGGTTTTTCCTCACAAACCCACTATTTAGCTGTCACGCACACATCCTCTTACACAAACACACGCAAAATTTCGTTAATGAACTCAAGCACAGTCAGACAACCTTAAATTAGTCACACACAGACGCGCAAGAACACATGACCAAACATACCAGCAGAAATAGTCCAACTAATTAATCAGATACACATCAAACAGACAAATATACAAACACATCAAATAGTCTTTGTCCTCTGCGTAGCATAGTGTACTAACGGCATACCTTTAACTATAGTCTTTGTTCTCTGCGTAGCGTAGTGTACTAAGGCATACTTTTAACTGTGATAAAAGCGTTGCTCGCTGTCTCAGTGTGCCTGGTTCGAATCGCTTCCCTGCACGGATTTTTCGAAAAAAGGTAATAAAAATATTACTACAAGGAAAAATTATTCCGTTCTTTCTTTCAATGTGGTTTAATGGATTCATTTTCATCATTCTCTCGTGCTACTTTGAGAGATATATACATAGTCAAATATACATGCACAAATACACTCTCAATAAGCACATGTAGGTACAAATGCACGGGATAGACAAGGGTACACACCCAATAACCAAATATATATTAATGTACATATATACGTATAATCACATATCACATCACAAAATATACATGTACGCGTGATAGACACACTGACACACATCAAATAACCAAATGTACGAGTATATGGACAAATAGCGACTCATATTCGGGGGCCATGCAGGGAAGTATAGTACTGACCAAAAGTAAAGAACAAAATACCCAAATCTCCGTTTTCTTGAAAATACCCTTAAATTTCCATGAAATTTGCACAGTATATTCTTTGAAATTTGCATATGAAAGTGGCAAATTTCAAAGAATAGCTGGATGGAATGCAACCATAATCAGAAACAATGTGTATAATTGTCATAAACAATTAAACAAAATATTAATAAGAGGACATCACCAATTTGTCTCATTGTTCTTCCATTTCAGAGCCATCCATCACCTTCTCACGCAGTGTCTTCCATAGGCCACATATCTTTGCTATGTGGCACGGAACATTGACCTGCATGAAAACAGACTCACGTTCTCCTGATGTTCGGAGAGATGGGACACGTTCCTGAAGAAGATTCTTGTATACAGCAACGTTTACTTTGCTGCGTTAATGGACAAGCGGTCACTAGCGCAATGGTTTTCAACCGGGGTGCCGCGAGAGCCAACTAAGTGTGCCGCGGGAGCGACTAAAAATCTTTTTTTTTAAAAGCCTAAATTGCCAAAAAATATATATTTCAAACATTTCTAAAAAAAAAAGCTACTGACACTTGAAATTATTTTGAAACTAACTTCTTTGCATAGTGCAACATAAAAACAACGAAAAAGAGGAAGATTGCAGACAATGAATGAAAAATGAGAGTTGCCTTGTCAATTATACGTCCCAATATTAAATAATTATGCTATAATCATCTAGCTCAAATTTCCCATTAAACTTTTAAAGGTAAGATTTATTTATTTTCAAATTTTTATGTTTCATTTCCATCAAATCAGGTTAAATGCCAATCGTGGCTAATTTTGAAGTGCTTTCCAAGTAAGTATGTATTTATACTTAAACTATATTATATTGGGGTGCCGCGGCTGATTCTAGATAGAAAATAGAGTGCCACTATCATAAAAAGGTTGAAAACCACTGATCTAGCGTATTTTTCTTTCATGTAGAATTCAACCTTGAAAACCCGTGCGAAGCCTTAAATGTTGTTTCCCAACCGATCCAAAGAAATTAAGTTTGGTTTCATCACTAAAAAAAACACTTTCCCCACTTTTCAGCACTCCATAGGAATTTGTCAGTAGCGAAGGCCAACATAGCCTTTTTTTCTTTTTACTTATGAGTGGTTTCTTAGCAGAGAAGTTTGCTATGAGTACCACCTCTATCAAGCGATGTGAGACAGTCTGGCGAAACACATTCAGCTTCACGTTTTCGGCATCTACATATATGTGAAATTCTGGCTACTGTCTAAAGTCGGTCCTTCATAGAAAAACATTACATCATACTACATTCCTTGAGGGATTTTTTTCGAGGGCAATCTAAGACGGTCTCATTCTTTCACTATTCCAATGGATAACTTGTTTTCTGAAGGATATGTCCACCTTAACTCGTACCGCCATCCCACTGAGTAGCATAATCAATAGCTGTCTATTATACACGTGAGACAGTGTTGCCAGAAATACGTTACGAATTAAATGTGTAAAAATGAAGTTATCAGTGATCGTTCTCTAATTTTGGACGCAGCCTTTTTAATTCCCTGTAACTTTTTTATCCGCCCTCAACGAGGTGAAACTTTGACACTTTCAGAGGCAAATTTCAAAGAATATTCTGCGGGAAAGAAATTCACGTAAGCTGTGCTGATTCCTCTGTGTCCACTTCACCCGCAGAAAGTTAGAAAGGAGAAATCTCTAAAGAAAGTGGTGAAGCGAGATCAAGTGAAAAATGTGTGGAAGAAAGTGGTGAAACGAGATCAAGTGAAAAATGTGTGGAAGAAAGTGGTGAAGCGAAATCAAGTGAAAAATGTGTGGAAGAAAGTGGTGAAGCAAGATCAAGTGAAAAATGTGTGGAAGAAAGTGGTGAAGCTAGAAGAAGTGAAAATGTGGGGAAGGTATATAGCAGAGAGGAAATGCATTAGTAGGTGTGTTAGCCAGCACGTCACTTAATCCCACAGATGTCAGCTGCGATCTGCGGTGTGCTAGCTCATACTAGCACATACACTGGCATCTTCTTGCAGGCTACACACTGGGGCCTGGAAGGCACGCACCACGAAGTACGTATAAAAATCCTCCCTTGTGTACACGAAACTGCTAAATAAATAATACGTACATAACAAAATGACGCGTCTCTAAAAAGAAAGTGTTAGGAAGATATTGGATAATGTGAGTGTTTAGGGAGAGGATGCGTGCGTATGTATGGAAAGTACGTGTGTATAAATGAATATTATACATATATGTACGTTTTTTGTATGGTAGTGATACTATCGCTTCCCATTGTCCATTGGATATCTGAGTGAGGAGCTACGATTTAAGACGTTACGAAGTGTGTATTTGAATGGGTGTAGAATGTTGGTATACACCTCCACGGCAAGTACATATACGTGGAAGGTATGTGCGTATTTGTGAACTGATACGAGTGTGCATTAAGATTGGTTACAAAAGCCGTCCATAAGAGCGCGTACGGGTGTGTTGAGGAAACGCTTAGGTAGAGGTGTGTGTGTGTGTGTGTGTGTTATGTGGGAGGCAGTGTATTTATGTGATGGCGGGTGGTTAAATTTCTAGACGAAGGAATGGATGAGCGAAAGATGCTCTCTCGCTCGCGAAAGGTAAGTTATGTCGTTGGAAGCTGTTTCATACATGATCGGTTTAATGGAAGAACCGACAGGAGAGGGAGTGGTGTAGGAGAGGGAGAGATATATATAGAGAGAGGGAAGAGATATGGAGAAGAGAAAGATGTGGGGTAGAAAGATGTCAAAGAAAGCGATATAGGAGTCAGAGATGTGGGAGAGAAAGAGGGAGAGAGAGATGGAGATATGTGTGAAAGAGAGAGATGTAGGAGAAAGAAAGATGTAGTGGAGAAAGAGATGTCGAATAGAGAAATATAGGAATCAGAGATATAGGAGAGAGAGATGTAGGATAGACAGAAAGAGAGGTAGAAGGGGAAGGGGATAGAAGTGGAGAAGGAAAAAAAATGAAAGGGGGGAGGGGATATTCAAAGGTTGGCAGGGCTTTCCACATTCTCGGAGCAACTCGATGAAGTCACCATTCGGGTCGCCTTCCTGGCGGTTGCCATATATTATAAATACCCGTGGTTCAGATCCCACGTTAATCAGGAGGGCCACACTGAGAAATGTTATGTGTCATAAATAAGTGCAAATCAAGTGCTAAACCCCCTTCTTATTCCTTTCTTTCTATCTGCTGAGCAACATCGCACTTATTTCATGTTCTATGGAAGGAAGACTAAACCTCTTTTCACCCAAGGGGTTGGCGAACCTTTTAATTACTTAGAGGTCAATAAAATGTTGTGGGGGTACCCCACATGTTCGGCCTTGGCACGCTAATTCGACGAGAAACATTGATGAATAACATAAAATTATGAATAACATTGATGAATAACATAAAATGATGAATAACATTGGGGAATAACATAAAATGATGAATAACATTGATGAATAACATAAAATGATGAATAAAATTGATGAATAACATAAAATGATGAATAACATTGATGAATAACATTGATGAATAACATAAAATGATGAATAAAATTGCTGAATAACATAAAATGATGAATAACATTGATGAATAACATTGATGAATAACATAAAATGATGAATAACATTGATGAATAACATAAAATGATGAATAACATATAATGATGAATAACATTGATGAATAACATAAAATGATGAATAACATTGATGAATAACATAAAATGATGAATAACATTGATGAATAACATAAAATGATGAATAACATTGGTGAATAACATTGATGAATAACATAAAATGATGAATAACATTGATGAATAACATAAAATGATGAATAACATTGATGAATAACATAAAATGATGAATAACATTGATGAATAACATTGATGAATAACATAAAATGATGAATAACATTCATGAATAACAAAATGATGAATAACATTGATGAATAACATAAAATTATGAATAACATTGATGAATAACATAAAATGATGAATAACATTGATGAATAACATAAAATGATGAATAACATTGATGAATAACATAAAATGATGAATAACATTGATGAACAACATAAAATGATGAATAAAATTGATGAATAACATAAAATGATGAATAACATTGATGAATAACATTGATGAATAACATAAAATGATGAATAACATTGATGAATAACATAAAATGATGAATAACATTGATGAATAACATAAAATGATGAATAACATAAAATGATGAATAACATTGATGAATAACATAAAATGATGAATAACATTGATGAATAACATAAAATGATGAATAACATTGATGAATAACATAAAATGAAATTGCAGAATTGTAATTAATTGATGAGTATGTGTGTAATAACGAAGCGGTCTTAATGCTCTCCACCCATCTATATTCACACTATTAGCCGATTATAAAACCACGGGGGAAATTTTGCCCGGGGGAAAGAGTTCTCTACCCTTGCTTTACATACCCAGAAGACCATCTCGTAAAACAGTGCTTCTCAACAGGGTTTTTTCAACCCCTGTAAAAGGGACTGGCACTCCATTTCAGAGTGCCATTTCTCTTTTTCCCGACGTGGCTCCAAAGTGGGAGGTCCAAATAATATCGAGACAATAACTGGATATTTTACAAAGGAAAAAATCAACTATTTTATTTTAAATTTAATCCGCGGCATTCAGTAAAATACAGGTCCTGTAGATTATGCACACTGTAGAACTGTAGTTCGTGGAACTGCACAAGTTTACTTTATAGAAAAATCATAATGGCAACAGCTCCCCTTTTAAAACCTTAACTTCCCCGGGGAGTAATTTCCCCCTGGTTGAAAACCCGTAATTATAAACCAAATGAGAATAAAAGGAATTTTTGTAATCCAACGAGGGTCTCTTCAATCAGTGAAGAATGGGTATGAAGAATGCGGACAAAAAGAGTATTATGAGCTACAGTAATAAATTCGTCCAACGAAAATCACTATTCAAAACCAACGAGGGCGTCTCCGCACGATAGTTTGTGAGATGCTCGTAATTAAAATAGTGAAGTTAGGGCAAGTGAGAATGTATGGAGGGTGCAATGCCCGAGAACTGCAAGGAGGGGACTACTCGGAACGCGCGCAAGTCTCCCACCCTTGCCTAATTTCCACACTTAAAGTAGATCCTCCCAAATGATGACTCAACAGACTTACCCTCATTATTAAACGGAACAAGGAGAGCTGTGTATCCCTCGGTATCTAGCGCACGCCAAGTAGTCTCCTCCTTCAGCTATTCTGGCCCTCCTCGCTTCGTTCACACTACGCCTCTACTACTCTCATTCCTAATCGACGCTGTTATTACTTTAAATTCATCCCCCACCCCCTTTTTCGTTAAGAGCTGTTCCCCGCTCTGCTCCTTCACCCATGCACTCCATCTCTCTCAAACTCGTTCCAATACGGTCTAATTACCCACCACCGCCACCACAAAATATCACCAGTTATGGTATCTAATCCATTGTTGCAAACATGTGCATTGCAGTTCACAACCATCGTTGTAGTGAATCGGTTGAGTTGACAGTCTGCAACGGCTCTCCGTCCTCACCGAGCGGATCCAACCAAATCTTTCAAACGCGAGTCAACGCGAGACGTTTTGAGCCTCGGGTGTGGACGGTAGCTTGTCCTTGTGGTAACAAGTGTGTCTGCGCCCACCGGCCAAAGAAGTACCACTTCTAGAGGAGAGATAGAGAAGAAGTGTATGTATGTGTATGTGTGTGAAGATGTACTTGAGATAAAGTATATTTGTGTGGGGATGTGTATGTGTGAGAGAGAAGGTGGGTCAGTGCTTAAATAGTAAACGACCCAGTTGACGGTTTTAAAATGCGGTGTCTGAAGTTTATGAATATAGCCTTTTTTATGAGCATAGATCTGTGTAGGTGTAATTCATCTGAGTTTGGAGGAAACTGGGAAGGGTGGAATGCAGGATGTGGAAAAGAGAGATGGAGCTCGAATCGGCATCTATGTCTGGTTGACGGCCTTGGAAATATCCTTGGATGCCTCTGCATGCCGATAATAATACTAATAATAGCACCACCATATACATTGGCCTACTAACGGACAATAGGCCATGCAGACCTATCATACCGATAATGGCCATGTAGACCTATCATATCGATAGTAGGCCATATTGAACTATCATACCGACAATAGGCCATCTAGACCTATCATATCGATAATAGGCCATATAGACTTATCATACTAATAGTAGGCCATATTAAACTATCATACCGACAAAAGGACAAATTGAACTATCATACCGACAATATTGGCCATATTGAGCTGTCATACCGATAATAGGGCATGTATACCTATCATATCGACAATAAGACGTATAGACCTATCATCGCAATAATAGGCCATAAGGGCCTATCATGCTGCTAATAAATAATAATAGCACCGGAAGATTCGCAAAACCTAGGTAAAATGGTAAATCCAATTAAGTCAGAGGAAAATAAAGCTGACGATTCCAAGCCCTTTCGTCTACCAAGAAATAAATAATCGTGCATAAGTTGGAAAAAATACAAAATCACTCGGAATCGGTAGTTTCCTTTTCTTCACACCTTATATAGTATGACTCCGTCGATGTTTTCAGCATAAGGGGAGAAAATGGCTCAATCCCTAAGAGGTGGCCCAGAGAAAACAAAAGAAACGACTTCCAAGATTCGAGCCCCCCCCCCCTGCCATCAGAATCCCATGGGGGGCTGAGGGCAATTTGAATGACACTAATTTGGCACTGGCATAAATTGGCTGCCCCCTGAATTTATCCTCTTCAAAGTCTCCCCCCCCCCTTCGCTGTAGGAGAGTTGCGCACTCCTCCAGTCACTACCCCCAACTCACGGGGGTCTTACTCGTCCCATCGCACACTTATTACAACACTTTCTACACAACCTCCACTTCAACAGCTCCAGGCGATGCCTCGTTGCTTTTCGCTTTATTTTCATAAATAAATTTCCCCTCATGCACAAGAAACGGAGAACACGCTTGGAATGGCATTTCTTTCTTTTCCTGCGGGTAATATTCGTAACAGTACATTTGGACTCTTAGAGAGGAAGAGCGGGGGTACGGGGCGTGTCCTTGTGGAAAATGAAAGCACTAAATCCTTGTTCTCCCTCAAGGAAATGCCGCATAATTAAGGATGTAGCAAGGAGGAAAATTGGAATTCATACGTACACACAGTTTTAGTGTACACGACCACGAAGGATATGATGCGTAGGAATTTGAAGCGTGCGCGCAGTACATACGAGTGTACACATGTACAGGGCAACAAAGGATGTGGTGTGTGTGTGAAATTTTGAGTTGTTTACACGCAATATGAGTGTACACTACGGCGAAAGATACGGTATGTGTGAAAAATTGAAGTGCGCACACAATGAGTGTACACTACAACGAAGGATGTGTGAAAAATTTAGTTAATGCGTATACTCAGTACAGGTGTATGTGCGCACGACACAGTACAGGTCTAAGTACGTACGCAAAGTATGAGTGTAAACATGTACACCGCTACGAATGATTTGGCTTGTGTAGATATTTGAAGTTATCCGTATATACACAGTATGAACCTCCACACATCATGAGTCTACATGACAACGAAGGATGTATGTGTGTAATTTGGATTTATAAGTGCACACATTTACATAGTACGTCTGTGTGCAAGTTTGGATTTTTAAGTGCATACAGATACACAGTACGAGTATATGCAAGTATGGATTTATAACTACACATATGTTTATAGTATTGGTGTGTGTAAGTTTTGATTTATAAGTGCACACGTGTACATACGGATAACGAATCACAATGAGTTATTTTTATGAGACCTAAAAAAAAAGGTGGAAGAAATAAATAAATAATGATGATTTTTGTACTGCGCTTTCCAAGGCCTCCTTCACATAGCGCGCGTCTGTCGTCGACTCAGAAAAGCTGTAAGGAAGAGTTAGGTCTTCAAAGAACCAATGGCTGAGGGATGAGCGTATCGCTGACGGCAGGGCATTCCACATTCTCGGAGCAACTTTGCAGAAAGGGCGATCGGTAGGTAAGCAGAGCCTGAGCACAGGGTTGCGGGGAGTTGGAATAGGCTCAGTAAGGAAGACGAGGAGATATTTATGGATTACTAGTTCTCTACACAGCTCATTTTTATTGGAGTATCTCCAAATGAGTACAACTCGCTAAATATATAATTATTTAATTACTAAATAATTAATCTCCAAATTCATATAACACGATTATCATACTTCGATCATTCGTTTATTCGATAAAAGGATAAACACAGCGAAATATATAAATCGTCTATCAGATAGATAACATAAGAGACGTGTGGGTTGATAACTTATCAGAGAAACGAGGGAAATAGGTGTGAATAACGAGTGCACTTTCAAACGAAGAAAGTACGAGGGGAAATCACGGATAATAACAAAACATGACAAGAACAATCCTTGTTAACCCAAATTACTTGGACCTCGACGGCGCTTAAACATACAAAAACGAGATGAAGATAGGCAAATATTCATAGGCTTATTATAACCAGGTTTCCTCCTATCTGGATCCAAATTTATCTCCATGTTTGCGTCCCTGGTAAGGCCAATTCCCTTATGCCCCTGGTCCCAATGGCGTCAAGATACATAAGTGATACGTCGGGGCATAGTCCTTGAGTCCAATCCACCGCCATTTATTAAGCGAAACTAACGAGGGCATCTCGACTACTTTATGTAAATAGGTTGATAAACAAAGTGGTAAAATTGATTGAAGCGAAAATGCGTGGAAAGCAGATTAGACATCATGAAATACTAGGAATCCTGGGGGTGGAGCGCAACTCTCCGGAACATATAATAGGTCATGGCGTACTTTGATTACCTGTTCTCTTACACTGATCTTTTTTTGGATCACGTGACCCAGTAAAAAGGGGGTTTAAGTCCCAAGCCTCGGTACCAGTTTCGATAAATGTCGGTGTAGCGAACTCCCGTCAACCACGGCAAGGTATTCAGGCTGGCGCATGCGCTCACAAGGTTTCAACTGCATAAGTCATCACGCACATAACCAATCACACCACTGCCCCCCCCCCCCCAAGCGCACACACAAAGCATCACACAATCCACACTCCCCCATGTGGAATGGCTGAATCTCCTTTGAGTCATTGAAGGGTTGCTATTGCTCACTGGTTGGTGAAAAATACTTACCCACCCAATAATGACTACCCCCTGGTGCCCACTATATTGTCAGTGATTGTCATACTAATCTTTATGTTGGTTTCATCATTCGGTCAGGGGACCCAACGGAAATAAAAGTGACGTTGGTGCGAATAATTAGGCATCACAAACCTAAATAATATTATAATAAACACGGGATATTGAGCCCCGCCCTCTAAACCTACACATGGATTGAGTTCGTGGCAGGGAGCGCAGGAACCGCAAAGTAGGAGCGTTGAAAGCCGAGAGATGACTCGGGAAAACTCTTAACCTGCAACGGAAATGAAGAAGATAAACAAAAAGACGAACAAACACATTAAAAGGAGAAACAATAGACAAACTTTTGTCTCCGCCCTTAATTATTTTTTTAGATACAACAAAAGGAGAAAAAATGGCTCGGCGAAATATGTCCTAATTAAGAAAGTGGCATGCGCTAATTTCAGATTCCCAGCTTTTACATCTCTATTTATTACTCTCCCTCTCTACACAGGGGCGTAGGAGGGAGGGGGGGCAAGAACACCCAAAACAAACTGGAACCTAATTTGAGTCTTTCGGGCGTATTCATACACGGCCTAAAAGAACTTAGAACGAAGAATATACAGCCTAAAAGGCACAATCCTCCTCAGCAAATCAAATACATTAGAACGACATCTGTTCGCAGAACGGCGATCCAATTTATAATGATTGCTCTCTAAAATCCGTTAAACTTACAATGGTCCAACGATTTCAAAGATCTTTCGTTTCTCATTTAACAAATATTTAAACGAGTCTAATTCAAATTTAACGAACTAGCGACCGTTACAAGTTCGAACGTCTCCTCCAGAAATTTGAATTCAAATTCATGCCAGAATGGTTTTCCCGGCGGTATCGTCCCGTTTGAAAAAAAAGAAAAAAATCTCAATATTCATTTAATTTTATTTGCTTTTCTTCGAGATATTTGTTAGGATTCCGTTATTTGTGATAAAAGGTTACAGCATCTGGTGTTCATGCAATGAACTCGGAACCTGGACTCTTGAGTTAATTGTTGGCTGATTGCCGGTGTGATAGGCCCGCGGAGATGTGAGCTGCTTATCATTACAAATTCGAATGATAATCGTTAATTTATTATCGAAGATAACAAGAAGTGATAGAATTAACAAATTAACTAATATCAAGAGGGCGCATTTTGAAATCTCCTAGAGCAAGTTCGTAGGAAGAACACAGGAATCACATGTACAAACTTAAAATGACGTAGAATCAACAGCCCACTTTGTTTGCCATTATCCCAAAGACTTACTTCAAAACAGTTCCAGGGAAGAAAGAGTACGGTGAACCCCAACAACGAACACACCCTATGGTGCTCTTAAAGTGCACACTCATGCATGCTTCATTGTTCTGGAGCCAGGTTCGTTCGTTGGGTATGTTGGTACTTTGGCAACCATGTCTGATTATTCAAATTACGGGTTCTTTTCGGTGGGTATGTTCGTAAATGTTCTAGGTTCTGGAAACGGATAGGAGGGGGCGAAGTTTTAGAGCCATGTTATAAAAGCAAGTTCGTTCGTTGGGTATGTTTGTACTTGATGAATACTTGAAGATTTTAGATGTATAGGAAGTTCGGGCTAAATTTGACAATTTTGAATGTCTTTTTTTCATGAATATGTTGATGTATCGGTGGACAGTCAACGACGATGGAGAGCATACAGAGTAAAGTTTCAGTAGATAAAAACAGCAGCCATCGAGAACTGAAAGCCATCTGAATAGTGGAAAAGAGTTATGTGAATCATGATGATTCATACCGAGTATCAAAATGCCGACATCATGACTGCTTTTCAATGCTTTGTCAACACTGCAAAGGCTGTAAGACGTGACATAGACAGCTGCAGCGGAGACAACGAATCTGTGGCCAGTAGGAAGGGGCACAGCAGGCGTTCTGACTGCGTCCGCAAGTCGGAATTCATCCAACAACTGCAGAAGGTGATGAAAAATCGGGGCTTTGGGGAGAGAGAGACTGATGTTGGAGTCAGCACGATGAAGCTGGCCTAAATGAGGACCTTCGCCACCACTCGTACAAAAGGTGCAGGAAAGAAATTCGGACAGTCTCAGCCAAGGAGAACCGCTTCACGAATTAAAGAGGCTCCTGAACAAGCTGAAGTATACTGGGGAGCCGGTGATGACCTGCTTCTTCTCAGATGAGAACTTCTGCCAGGACTAGTTGCACAATTACCAGAACAACAGGTGGCTTGTCTATAATCCACGTATCAGGCATTGTGAATACCAAGTTCCTCAAAACTGTGATGATCTGTGTGTGTCTTTCCAGTGAGGGGGAGATGATGGAGATTGTGGTTAAACCCTGGCTGGAGAAGGTTTCTGCTGGAAGGCCATACTACCTGAAAGAATCAGAAGTGGTTGTCGGGGGATTTCTACTTTACCAGCGCCACTTTCTGGCCTCAAATTCCTCTGATTTTAACCGAATGGGTTACTCACTATCTATGGGGCGCGGTTGATAAAGACACCAACCGCTCTGCATACTACCCCAAGGGCCAGCTGGTGGCCAAGATCAAGAAGGTGAGGAACGTATGCGTCGGGTTTCGGAACCGTAATCTAGTAGATATTCTCGATTTTTTAAAATATATTTCTTTTTCAGCTGAGATAATGCGGGGTTATTTTATGCAAACCGTCAAATTGGTTATTAAAAACACATACATAACGAGGACATGTTCACTTAACCTAACCTCACTCTTGCAGAACTGTTGTGATGTATATGTATAGCAGATACATTTTGTTGGAATTTAAGGTTTTAATGCCATTGCGCGGTATATGCGAAATCTATCATTCCATGAATGGTACATTCCAGACTTTTAATAACAAAAATTATGGTTATTTATTTATTAATTGAACTCTAAAGCAGTTTTTACACAAATTCACCGTTTAAAACTCATTGCAACTAAAAAAAATGTTTTAAAAGTTATTTTAGGATACCCAATCGCTTATAAACATTTAACAAACACACACACACACACACACACAGAACAATAAGGTATCCAAATCACATCTAAAAACCCTGCTATCGATTTAAATTATTTCTCCCACCATATATGCGGGTCGCCGTGGCAATGTTCCGATGCAGTCACGATCTTAAACTAAACATATACACACCGCACAGACCTGACCGATGCAGAAATGTGATGCACTGCCACCGCACAGTTTATCGATTGGACACAGTTCATCGCATATTCACAACATGTCCAACAAATACAATTGAGACAAAACCTGTAGATACAGGGAGTGAGGGGTCACTACCGGTCTGCAGAGTTCGTAGAGGCCGCCAGCTTAATATTAACTAGGGGCAAATTAAGAGGATTTAACACCATTACAAGTTGTAATATACTCCTTAATTCACTCCTGGAATTTCCCCACCAAGAAACGTTTGCAGGCACCATGGGAAAAAAAGTCACTCAAATGCAGTGCCATCTTCCGATATAATAGGAATTCATAAGAGCAATTGAACGCATATCTGCGTCTCCGGTAGATGGCAACATCACAACAAATAATTGCGTCAGGTGCGTTAATATATCAATTTTCCTTACCACACTTTCAACTGATGGAGCACAAATTGTTCCCGACCTCACCACTATCCCATTCAAACTGACACAATATTAATAAAAGTCCCCTCCGCCACTAACGTCAACCAAAAAGGAAACTCTAAAGTAGTATTTCCCAACCCTTCCCCCCCCCAGGGGCCAAACTAACTTAATTATTGAGTCCAAAAGAATCTAACATATTTTTTTACCACAAAAGAATAAACAAGTCAAAAAAAAAATTCCCATTTGCCTATTTTTACCACATATGCAGACGAAAACCAAATTGAAGCGACTGAGCTTAATCAGCCAATGAATCACTTTTTTTCTCATTACCTACACATTTTGGTTGCCAAGTTTCCATTTAGCAAAATTATGAAAAAAAAAAACATGGATGCTCATTGTCAAAATAATATTCTTGGCTCACACATCCACGCCCCACTCAAATTTTCATCAGGCCCCGCTAGCGGAGCGGAGCGTACGTCCTACGTAGCAAATCACTGCTCGAAAGCAAACCTATTATTCAACAAACAAATAACATGTTACTTTTTCACACATTCTATTTCTTTTAAAAATGTAAATACTTTTAGGTTTCATTAGATTATTTTAAGATTTTTAAAACATTTATAAGATTTTAGAAGTTTATTAGAATTTATGTTTTTTTTTAGATTTTTTAACTCTTTATAAGATTTTCGATGATTTTAATAAGCTTGCTATTTAAAGGAATGTTTATTAGATAAAAAAAATTCTAGAATTAATTAAAAAAAAATTACATACAGATTTTATTAAAAAAATGTCTTTTAAAGACTTTTAGAAGATTTATAAATAAAATTCGAAAAGATTCTTACAAGATTATAAGACAAAATTTGTAAAGGATATTTGAGAT
The DNA here is from genome assembly GCA_963969495.1 of Ceratothoa steindachneri. Lineage (NCBI taxonomy): Eukaryota > Metazoa > Arthropoda > Malacostraca > Isopoda > Cymothoidae > Ceratothoa > Ceratothoa steindachneri. The sequence continues at coordinate 140,528,686 of OZ018325.1, forward strand.
TTTATATAAATACTCTATAAGAGAAATCGTAGCCACATACACATAAAATTAAAATGGCGCACCCTGTATATCCAAACTTTCTAAAATAGTCGCCTAAAGGGATCTTTAACTCATTACTGGAACCTACCTATCATAACCACACGTGTGGTGGTATAATAGTTCACATTATTAAGACCCAAACCAGAGGATGAGTGTAGTGGTAATATCTCTTAAAATTGTGTCCCAAGTTTGATGGTGGAGGTGCTACTTCCCACTCCGTTAGAGATGAACGTGCAATTAAATGGAGCAGTTAACAAGGGGTAGTGTAAGGTATTCCACCATACACAACATGCCCTCAATACCAATCCTGACGCATAATTAGGCAATTGACTTTTGATCAATAAACACCGCTGCCGATAACAGCGGGTTTTGGTTTAGTTTTTTTATCGAATTTAAAGCGCATTAGCAACGAGGACATATCATACACACAGTTTGTAATAAAAGTGGCGAAGTTAGGGGATGTGAAAATGCGTGGAAGAGATGTAGCTGCAGATCATCCCGCAAGCGTTGGGGCAGGGGATGCGTCCCGTTTCCCTAAGTGTTTACATTTAGCAGGAGCATTATAATGATTACATTCAAGTTAAACCACATCAGGTCTGGTCAGTTGCAGGATGGTGTCACGATTGGGGTCACTTTCCCAGTGGCTGGCATACGCCGTAGATACACATGGTTCGGAGCCCACGTTAATCAGCCGGTCCAAAATAAGGAACAAAAGGCATCTCACTGAGCGCAGATTGGGGGAGGGGAAACCTTACCAATAAATCCCATTTATTTCCCCTAAAATATCTCCTGAATGTACCAACAAAGGGCACGATACCTCTACCAAGTCCCCCCTCCTATAATACAACTCTCACCTAAGCCACCAACCCACGAATCCCCCTCCCCCCAAACACTAACCCACCGTATATAATTAATAAACTTACTTTAACATAATTTATAACAATGTACAATAATATAATTAATATATTAACTTGAATACAATATAAGAACCCCCCAAAAGGGAATTACCATCTTGCCTCAGACGCTGTGTGGTAATTAAATCGATAGGATCCTAATTACACTAACCAGACAACGAATTACCCTTTGAACTAAAGCGAGTCACTAGGTATTTTCGGCCACCAGGAGCAAGAAGTGAGTCAATATCCCGGTGGCTCCGAGTAATGCCTCGTAAACCCACGCCTTAGTGTCATCGCATGACCTCAAATTACCTGATAATCCGCACCGTTACCCGCTTCCGTTGCCAGAGACCTCGGGGCGGTGGTAACACCAATGGAGTTGGTGCCAAGCCACGTCTCGCGTGACCCGGTGCACTTAGAGTAGCGCGGGGCGCTCACTTGCTCCCCCCTTCAAACTGAATTCGAGAACGAAGACCAGCCATGACTATAGAACAGAAGAATAGACAGAGAAATGGAAGAAAAAGAATAAAATACGAATGAAAGAAAAGCAACAAAAACATCAGAGAAGCGAAGGCTTTCAAGCCCAATCCAAGAAGTGGTATGAGGTTCATAGGTTTAGGAGATCGATGTTGTTGAGTTCGATAGGATGCGAGGGCAGGTGGACGGAGGGGTTTGTCCCTTGGGTTAACCTCGAAACCAACCATATATCACTTTTGTACTGGATAAACATCAATACAAAACTTGAGTCCATTCCAATTAATGCCAAGGCGTGGGCATCGTCAAATGGCCAATCTATGCCCAGGCTAAATCCCTCCCCCTCCACCAGACGGCGCTGGCTCTATGCGGACCGTTTGTGCAGTTTGGATTCTTAGGACCACTTCACACGACGGCACCATTTTTTCAGGTCCATCAAGCACGCCACCAACAGGGATCATCGTAGCAGCACTGCAAGCCGCGTCTCGTGTGGATAGCTCCGTTAGTTTCCATGGAAACGTGCGGTGGAACCACCAGCTTGACCGCACTGAAAGCCGCGTCTCGTGTGGATAGCTCTGTTAGTTTCCATGGAAGCACGTGGTGGCGCGAAGAGCTTGGCCACGCACAAAAACGCCTTGCCTCGCCACCACCCCATAGCAAACCTTCGTATGGTTCCAGACAACGAACATCGATTGTTGCCATTCACAGGGCTTAATCCCCTTACGAATACTAATGGGGAGAATATGGAGAAACGAGAGAATTTATTGGACACCTGAGAGTACTCGTCGATTTCCCCCAAGGTTCAACGAAGGATTCCATCTTCGTGATCTGCTCCGAATCAAACCCCCGCCCACATTTCGCGCGTGACCCGGGGGTTAATTCGACCCGTATCTTGCCCCCCGATCGTCACGTATTCGGTACCCCGCTTCCTATTCGATCCACGCTAGGAACAAGTCTTAAACAACCGTTATCATTTGATCTCGGATCACCTCTCCTTCTCCAATAAGGAGAGTTGTGCGTTTTGACGTTCTCAATAGTTTACCAATTGCCCCCTCTATTGTCTAGTCGTTTGCTGGACCACCAAAAGTTTCCCTTCACCTAACTTCATCAATTCCCTCAACATTTTTTTTATTGAGCTTCCCTCGTCGATGGTTGTAGTAACTTAATAAAAACAAAACTTTATTCAGAATTTGGTGATATTATTAAGGTTAAAGTTAAAATATAACACCATCATTTGGATCTTCAAATATTTGGGGGTATTTTTTTATATATATATTTAGTTTCTATTATTTTTGTGTCCCCTTCTTTCGCTTCCTACACCCAATCGCCAAACGTTAATCCACTGCGATTTCTTTCCATAGATTCCCCTTTAATCTTTTGCTTCCCCGATATATCGGAAAAGGAGTCGATACACTCCATCAGACACGATTTTCTCACATTCAGGCAATCACAACATTACTTACATTGTAACTTGAAACCGACAGCCTAATGGGCCAAGAACCCCCATCCCCTCTCGTACATAAATTTGATGAGTAAATAACAGTATAACCCTTAATGAGAGAAAATACGCGGTAGTATACCCATAATGCACCGGAATAGTAGTAATAGTATCCAAAGGGTGAAAATACGCAGCAGCACCAACTTTTGAGAAGAAATCCGCGGTAATACAGCCAATAAAGGAGAAAATACATGGAAATACACAGCAGAGAGAAAATACGAGGTATTGTAACACTTACAGAGAATAAATACGCAGTAGTACAACACATCAAGGGAGAAAATACACTGTAGTAACAAACTCAACAGAGATAGAAAAAATACGAATTATTAACAACTTTTAGGAGAAAATGGCATTAGTACAGCCCGTAAGAAAATAGACGAAATAACACTACCTTTAAGGCGGGAAAATTTGCAGGATTACCAACTCTTAGGATAAAAAATACGAAGTAGTATATAAATATGCTTTTTATTTTTCAGTAGGAAACTACACGTGGGATCCGAACCACGAGTATCTCGTCGTGGCATTTCCTCGAGGTTTTCATGGTCATAAGACAAACATTTATGAAGATGCCTATGCGCGAGTTTGTTTAGAGTGTACTTACTGTTTCACCTTCAGTAAGCAAACAAACTTCGATAGCTTTCAGCTGGAGGCAATGGCAGGGTGAAAGCGAGACGATCGGAGCTAAAAGACTTGTTGCAGCCTTCTTCCGCCTATTCTGTCGTTGGTTTCTTGATATCGGAGTTTCCTATCTCCTAGCCTTTGCCTAAAGAGGCTCACCCTACAAGGCAACAGGGACCCGAGGCAGGTGATATCACTCCGGGTCAGAGTGGACCTGGGAGCAATGACAGATTAAAGGGTAACTCCACTATCCCTGATGCCGTTTTAAGTCATACCCAGAACATCCAGGGTTAGGAAATCAGAGTTATCCTTCTCTTAGGTGGACTGCCCGTCATGTTACGATCCCCACCTACCCGTCCCCACCGTGATGCCCAGTCACGGAGGTAACCTCCCTAGTAAATAGTGTCATCTTTTTAAAAAGAATCCAGACGGAGATTCGAACTGCCGACCCAACGTTTGCCGGGCAAGCGCGCTAACCACTATACTCTAGTATCGCAGCAGACGTAAAGGTGACCAGAGTCGAAACTCCATCCGGCGGCTAACCACACCTGAAGCCGCTTAACTTCGCTGCAATCGGAAGTGATGTTTCCACTAGGCTAAGCCGTACCTAAGAGCCTTCTGGGATAGTGGAAATACTCCCTAGTGCATTACTAACAGTCCTTAACGAGAAAATACAAAGTAGGTCAACCGCTAAGAAGGTAAAATAGACGATAGCGCAAATCTTAAAGAGAGAAAATGCGCGGTATTAGTACCCGTAAGGAGGTGAAATGTGTAATGAGAAATGAACAACCCTAAAGGGAGAAATTACTGAGTCGTACAACAATTAAAGATAGAAAATAAGTAGTAGCAACAACACTTTAAAACTTTGGTCAAAATACTCCAACTTTATTCATTAAAGCTTCGGAAATTCAGCCCAGATCCGTAAGTGGCCTCTTTCCGAAATATGTAAGTCCCGAGGTCTAATGACGAAAAACGGCGCATCGTGTATGCGTACGGGTTCACATGGCGTCTAAAGCTGCACACTCGGCCTACTTTGATCTATCGGTCAGTCACAACAGCGCACTTTCTAATGTAGGAATGTTCTTAAAACGTAGAGGCTTTTGTACATACGTCACATTATAGTTTTATTTTAATAGAGGTTTAATTGTGAGGTAGAGATGTGTACCTAGCACGTTCATCTATGGATCATTTCTTTGTTACGTAAAGTGGCATTGAAGTTTCTATCAATTCTTGAGATAAATTTCACGAATAAAAAACCCTTACAGCTATTAAACCATGCACACTATATACAGTGAATGCGTGTGCACACGTATACATGAAACAAATTAAGGAGAGAGCCAGTAAAATAAAATGATATATGGTGTACACATAATGTGCGTACATGAGAATGATGAAATCAGTATTTCGAAGCGAAACAGATTAGGCCACAATTGTACAAAGCTAGGGAAGTTGTGGTAATATTTTGCCACAGGTGGGTTTAATTGTTTGTACAGTCGAGTGTTTGAATGGAATTGTTGTCGTTTGCTATTTTTAAATTGGCCTCACCATTACCTTTCTATTCTTTAATTAATTAATACATTGAGAATTACGATAGTTGGGCAAGAGATGGTAAAATTTTTACCCTTCTCAAAGTAAGCATACTCGGAGGTGTTCAGGCAATTAATCACTTAATAGTTTTAAAATAGAGATAAGAAGGTATTATAATAGTGAAAATAAGCCAATGCTGGCGAAGCCTATTGTAACTGTATCGAGAATAACTTTAAAGACGAAGGTCTAGAAAGTATTTTTCAAAACTTTCCCAAATAAAACATACACACATTCATACAAAGTGCAAAATATACCGAATTTCGAAGTAGGTTCGCCAAAACGCCCACTTAAACATAACTCAAGTCAGTCAGTTACTCCTGAGAACGCGACTCGCCAAGTACAGCTACGCGAAGTAGGCCAAAGCCCCCTCTAACTGGCCAAGAGGAGGACGTACATACGCACGCAATGAGTCATGCGGCTGCTTGGCGCGTATAAAAGCTCCGCTGAGGTCGTGGAGAAATTGCTCAAAATGAAGGTTGTTTATGAATGTGGACTTAACGGAGATTTTTATTCGGCGAAATGACGTAAAATGCGCTACCTCCTTCGGATCAGTTTTGATTTTAGGGGGTTGGATTTTCCATTTACTATAGTATAGATTAGGACATAATCTTAGCCTGATATAATTAACATGTAGAATATAAACATATGAAATCACAATAGGCGAGAAGGAACTTAACTGACTCCCCCTTCTGTTAATTCGGCGTGTCCGTTCTCGGTATCGTCCGTTATTCCGCCTCGCAAACAAATTCAAATTCTTTCTTAATTTAGTGTGCTTTTACGAACTTGTTCATGGGAGGTCTAATCCTCCTCTACGATGACAATATTTGCGAATAAATCGTCGTTATTCGTCTCAATTATTTATGCACCAATCTTCTTAAACTTTTCCCCTCCCCCCACAAACATAATTAAAGGACTGCAAATACCCTCGTTAGTCACCCGATTTTTTAAAATACAGAGTGCCCCCCCCCCAAACAAAGGTCAGCGCCTGTTTATATTGAGCCCTCTTAAACTGCCCCATCCCCTACAAACATCATTCAATGACTGCAAATACCATCGTTAGTCACCCCTTTTTTAAAATACACGGTGACCCCCCCCCCCCACACACCCAACATTCAATAGGTTTAATTTCTTAATTCGACAAAACATTAAGAAACGAAGCCCATTGAATGTGAGGGCCCGTTTTTTGGGGGGTTACCTTGTAATATTTTTCAAATGTCGCATAACCATTAAAGACGATACTGATACGGCCAGGTCTGACTTGATAGGCCCATTTGGGCACTCGCAAAAGGGAGTGACATGGAAGCTGAAAGATCATGTGACCTTCCTGCCCCAACGCCAGTTTGCCTTCCCAGTTCCAATGCCTGGAGGAGAATCAGCAGGTATTTTATATCTTTCACATATTCTTTGTAGATGTCCCATTACAAACTTTTTGCGTGATGTGCCTCGTTGTTATTGCGCTCTAAATTCTAGGAGGAAAATGCTCGTTTGGGAGAGTTCGTTTTTAGGCTCAATTTGGAAAAGGATAGTGAACGCTACAAAATACAAAAGAGAAAATTAGCGACGTTTAAGCATAACATGAACATTCAGCGTATATACGAATCCTGAATTTTTTACGTTTACACAAAATTATGAACGTTCGGAGTTTACAGCAAAGCATGAAAGTTCAGCGTTTATACCAACTTTTTTTAAAAGTTTACACCAAATCATGAACGTTCGGTGTTTAGAACAAAGCATGAACGTTCAGGGTCTATACGAAACTCGATTTTTTAGGTTCACACCAAATCATGAACGTGCGGGGTTTACGACAAACCATGAACGTCCAAGGTTTATACGAAACCTGATTTTTTTACGTTTACACCAAATCATGAAGGTTCGGCGTTTACAACAAAGCATGCACGTTCAGCGTTTATACAAAACATGAATTCTTGACGTTTACACCAAATAATCAACGTGCGGCGTTTACAACAAAGCATGAACGCCCAGCGTTTATAGGAAACCTGGAATTTTGACGTTTACACAAAATCATGAACGTTCGGGTTTACGACAAAGCATGAACGTTTAGCGTTTATACGAAAACTGATTTTTTTACCTTTACACCAAATCATGAAGGTTCGGCGTTTACAACAAAGCATGAACGTTCAGCGTTTATACGAAACATGAATTTTTAATGTTTACACCAAATAATCAACGTGCGGCGTTTACAACAAAGCATGAACGCTCAGCGTTTATTGGAAACATGGAATTTTGACGTTTACACCAAATCCTGAACGTTCGGGTTTACAACAAAGCATGAACGTTTAGCGTTTATACGAAATCTGGAATTTTTACGTTTACACCAAATCCTGAACGTTCGGGTTTACAACAAAGCATGAACGTTTAGCGTTTATACGTAATCTGAATTTTTGACGTTTACACCAGAGCATGAACGTCCAGCGTTTATACGAAACCTGAATTTTTTACGTTTAAACATAACATGAACATTCTATGTTTACAACAAAATACGAACGTTCAACGTTTATACGAAAGCTGAATTTTTGACGCTTACACAAAATCATGAACGTTCGGCGTTTCAAATAAAGCATGAACGTTTGACATCGATACGAAACTTGTTTTTTACGTTTAAACCAAATCATGAACATCCATCGTTTATACGAAACATGAATTATTAACGTCTACACAAAATTATGAACGTTCAGCGTTTATACGAAACTTGAATTTTTAAAGTTTGAAATAAATCATGAACGTTCGTCATTTACAAGAAAGCGTTTATACGAAACCAAACCTGATTTTTTAACGTTTACAGCAAATGATGAACGTTCGGCGTTTACAACAAAGCAGGAACGTCCAGCGTTTATACGAAAACTGATTTTTTTTTTACTTTTGATCCAAATCATGAACATTCGGCATTTACAACAAAGCAGGAACGTTCAGCGTTTATACGAACCCTGATTTTTCTTACATTTACACCAAATCATGAACGTTCTGCGTTCACAACAAACCAAGAACGCTCATCGTTTGTACCAAGCATGATCGTTCCACGTCTAAATCAAATCATGAATGTTGACATGTACATCGTATTATGAGCATCTTACGTTTCACCAAACATGAAGGTTTGATGTCTACACCTAATATGAAATTTCGAGTTTACAATAAACATGAACGGTTGACGTTCATGAACATTCTACGTTTATATGAAAGCATGAACGTTCGGCGTCTACGAAACATGAACGTTTGGGGTTTGCGCCAAACATTAACGTTCAAAGTTTACACCAAAGCATCGACGTTCCACGTTTACAATTAAGATGAACGTTTACATCAGAGCATGAACGTTCTGCGGTTGTACTAATTTTAACTGCTCCACGTTTACACCAAAATATGAACGTTGATATTTACATCGTATTATCAACGTCTTACGTTTCATTAAACACGAATGTTCGACGTTCAATAACATTCTACGTTTACACCAAAGCATCAACGTTCGGCACCTATACGAAACATGAACTTTTGACGTTTGCACCAAAATATAAACGTTCGACGTTTAGAGCAAAAATGAACTTTCTTTCGACAAAAAGATGAATATTCGAAGTTTACATCAAATCATGGATTTTCAACATTTACCCCAAACATGAACTTTCGCCGGGCGTTGAGAGCAGCGTGGACGTTTAATCTGTATTATCACCGTCGGGTAACGTGAAACCCTTAAGAAATTCAACAATAAAAACTTGATTTAAGCTGTTATTTATATTTACCACAAAAAAAGCAAAACGAACGAGGGCATCTGCGCCGCACAGTCTTTGAAGAGACAGCTCGACCGGACAATTGGAAATCCTAGGAAACCAAAGGAGTGCACAATTTTCCTAAACCTGCTTCTGTTTCGAAGGGAATGTAGTGGGTGGTAGTAGTAATGTTGCACGTGGTAGTGCATGAATTGCTTCACTAGAGATGATGAAGGCAGCAAATGATGGTGACTCGTCTTGGTAATTGCATGAAAAGTGAGAAAGAATTGAGCAAACTCAACACACACACACACACACCACTCGAATCCAGTTCGGAATAAGGCAATCAAACCATTCTCAGACACGAGAGAACATTCAAACGGACAAGGGATAAACTGAAATACCTACATTTGTTAATATAAATCAATGATAATGTTCAAATGGCAATGAATATGTATTCATTTTGCAACAGTGGATGACTTGTGAGTTAAGTGAGGGGTGCAAAATATTCAAGCCTGTCGCCAAACTCACTCAAGACCACCTCGCTGAGACAAATTCACATAAAAACAAAAGTCACTACAAGAAAAAGTTCTATATAACAAGAATCGAGAAGTATTAAAACGTATTTTGACACGAAATTCTATAAAATAAACCCACAGCTTAACCAGAATCATAAACAGCTAGTTACAACCGCAACAGTTCGCTTGCTTAGTCATCCCTTGTCTTTGGTCGAGCAAAGAAATCCGTCAGAAACGGCTACGCGGCACCTTCGGTTGCAAAATCACTCCAAAGAGATTTCAGGCTCATTTCGTGACTTAGTGGAGCAGTTAGTCCTGCAAAAGAACCATCCCCATATTAATTAATACTAATTTCAGCGACTTATGCCCTCGATGGAACCTACCTTTAAAATAGTTAATACAAACTATAACGTTCTTTAGATACATGTGTACAGAGGTTCTGGCGTCCATGGTCCTCGTTAGTTACCAACTTTTTCTTCACTAGCAGCGTTAACTTTGGTTACCAATACAGTTATAGTCCAGCACCGTATTTTCTTACAGTCTACCCTCCGCTTGATGGCAGTCGTCTGATAAGTGCCTCTAAAAAAGTAGTTGCCTTCTTTTATAGGTGGGTACCACTACAGTTACAGCGCACTCGCTTTTTACATTTACCTTCCTCTTTTACAGGCTGGTTACAATTACATCCCCCTGTAACAGGTGGATACAATTCCAACTACATACAAGTAGCGCCTCCTTTACTTACATTTCCCTTTACAGGCTGATATAATTATCTCCCTCACTTACAAGATGGTACCATTACAGTTATTGTCAAGTACAGTCACTTCATAAAGTGGTCGTCCAGGTGTCCTGTGAAGACTGGTGCCTGGAGGAGTTGCGCGCCCTTCCGACCCCAGCACACTGAGAGAAAACTGGTGCTCTCTCACTCAAGTCATCCTCTCCACCTCTTCTCAATCTTCCACTCTTTTTTTACATTTTTCCTTCGGCCCCTTCTATCTCCCGTAAAGAAGTGGATGCTGTAGGGTGGGGGTGGGGGGTATGCTTCTGCTACAACGAAAACTTGGAGAAATGACATCCCCTACCAGCCCCAGGACCAGCAGTTGAGCACCCTCCCAGTACCTGCAGGAGGGCTGGCTATACACTATATCTTCCACTATTTTCGCTTCCCCCAACTTCATCACTTTCTTTACAGATCTCTCCCAACAAGCTTTATGCGTTACACGGCCTCGTTGCTATTGCGTTTTAAATGTCTAAAGCAACCTCACTGACTGGTTACAGTTGGTTCCCCTTTTACAAGCTGGTACTATTATAGTTACAGTCGGTTAGCGTCTATTACAGTTGTGTCCCCTCAAAGGGGAGGGGCGTGTAGATCGTTGTACTTGGCATCTGGAGAAGCAGCACACCTTCTCGGCCTAAATTGAGACTACCTAGGCTTTATTCCTTTTGAACATCTACACTTAACCCTTTCTTACGCCACTGTTTAGAAGCTTCCTATCAACTATTTTTTGCTTCTCCGACGGCGAATTTCTTTCGTACACTTAAGTATTTCGGTGATGTTGTAGTGGTGTTGTAGTAAATGTGGAGGATGAGGAAGAACTTCCAAACTTAACGTATTACTTTGTTCTTGAGCGAACGTGCCCCGTGTAGGGGTGCTTTGTCGTGAAGGAGTGGTAGGACACCCTTTCAGTTGACGAGTGAAAGACGTCATTGTTCGAGAGCTTCATTTAAAATTGTAATTGTTGAACATTTACAAGTTGCAATTGTTGAACATGTAGGTCCTCAATAACTGTTTTCTTATTTTTAAGGATCTCATAATGAATAACTCCTGCCACAATGCGTCAAATTCAAAAGCATTACCTTCTGCTGTTGGAGATCACGTCAGGAGTGGGAAATGGGGTCTTGCTAGGCGATGCTATTATTTGGGGGGGGCGTAATTCTGTAGTGAAGAACCCACTTTCATCTCTCGTACCAATTCTGTCTAGACGGGGCTCAACTCTATTTAGAGGCAATAAAAATAAAACAATATTCCCACGTTGTGAACGTTGTCCTTCAGACAGTTCATGGTACACATAAAGCCATTTTTGTAGGTTAAGAAAGGTCTCGACATTGTTACAGTTATCTTTAAAGATTGCAGCAATTTGGAACAAATTAAACTCTAAAATCCATTTGTTATTTCTTAAAAACGACATTAATTACTCGACATATTAAAAAGAGGAAAACCGACGTGGAAATCTTCAAAAATTAGGGGGGGGGGGAATGAGCTCCTAAAGAAATTGGTTAAATTAGGGGACGTGAAACTGCGTATAAGATATATAACTCAAGTAACCAACAGAAGGGACTAATAATGGCGCTAGAGTTGAGCGCGCAACTCTCCTAAGCCCTAACCCATTAACTTTTTGTGGAGTAAACAATAAGGGAATTTATGCGAAATAAATTAAAAAAGAAACCAACAAGGGCATTGCCGCCGGAAAGTTTCTGAAAAAATATTGTAAGAAAAGTGGTGAAGTTGGGAAGTCAGTGTTTGGACGATAAATATCTCGAGTACTCTAAAGGAGACTACTTGGCGCACCGAGGAGGGAAAATTTTTAATGACACGACACTCTGGACGAGAGAGAGAAAGATAGAGAGAGAGAGGGAAAATTAAGCGAAAGAGAGAAAAGAGACAGTCAGAGACATACAAAGAGAGACACACACACATATGAAGAGTGCGTGTGTGTCTTAATTTTTAAGCGTTTGAAAGATTGAAATTGACAGATGGATTCTTCCATTCGTTACCTCCCTCTATTCCGCATAATAATAATAAAAATGATTTTGTGTCACGCAGAAATTTTCAAGTTCCAATTTGATAAAGTAAGTCTCTACGCATTTTCCTCGTAATGTCAAAAAAACACGTACCCTCAATGGAGTCCCAAGTTCCCAATAACCACGTTTAATCCTTTACTCGTGGATTACTCCCCCCCCCTCCTAAAATCAATTTATTAGTCTCGGATTAGCGAAATATAATCTGATCCTTTAATTTGGTATCAAAATCAGGGTGGAATTCGAAAGGACAGTGTGTGTGTTTTTGAGATAAAAACGTGTGTGTAATAATAATGTAAACGTATCCATTGTGGACACGAAAATACTGAGTTAGGAAGTGATTCTATATTATGAACAAAATTCTGTCCTACGAACGTGTTGATGACCGTTTTTGCATAGTGTACACAAATCCCATTTGTCAACAAATTTCGATATAAAAAAATCATGTAACGAACAAAATAGCGAACTATGCAGGTGCTTATAAGCCCTTTCAGTTCGTAAGTTGAAGGCCTGTTAGAAGCACATTATGAACGTAACTTGAGAAAATAGCTAAAAAAAGGAAGAAGAAGAATTTCGGAACATTTAGATGTAACGTTTCTCAACCGGGATTCCATAGACCCATACAGTTCTCGGCTAGAGGTCCCATGAGTTCGTATTAAATAATTAATATGAAAATGCATAATTTTTTAAAGTCAATTTTGTGTTAAAATCAATATTCGAAATTTTTTTATACACGCACTGGATATGACGGGTCTTCAACCACTCATCTCATTTAAAACATTTAAATTAAAAGTATTTTTTAATTCATTTTTGTTGTTTAGAATTATGACTGATGCAAGTTGTGGAATGAAAACCTGGGTCTTTTTTTAATACAAGCAGTTTGATTTAAGTTGTTTTGTTCTGTCAATAAATTTGAGAAAAACTGTTCGTTTATACCAGTTACCAGAAAAAAAAATATATGTATACCATATAAACTTGAAGTTTATGAAAGAAAAAGATTAATAAATATAATTCCATGTAAGGGTTCGCTGAGACATGAAAATTAGTTCAAGAGATCCGCAAAGGTAAACAAATATGAGTGATCACGAATGTGGGAGAGAATGATGCCGAGAAGGAATGGCTTTAGAAAATGTAGAAAATGGTTAATAAACTGGAATTTCTGAATTATGTAGCAAAACAATTTGAAAAGAAAGAACTTAGATGTAATTTACTTTATCTAGCAAAGTCTTTGACAAGGTTCTACATAAGAGACGAGTATAAATAAATTAAAAATGCATGGGATATGTTGAAAGATTTAGAATTGGATAGCTAAATAACTGTAATACAGGAAACAGGGTTTAATACTAAGGTAAATTCAAAGGGGATGGATTTTAGCAGTGGAATACCTCAGGCATAAATTCCGTGCCCATTATTATTTCTAGCTTCCTCTCCAGCCGATCTATCTCTGCAGTTGTCGGTGGATCAGCTTCGGTGTCTCTCAAGGCTATGTCCTGTCCCTAACACTTTTCCTTATTTTCATCAACGATTTCGTTTCCTCTACAAATAACCCATTAAACTAATAAGCTGATGAACTAACACTCTATTCATCCATATCTTTCAATTCTACTGCCTCTTCTCTCACTCGTTCTGCTTCTCACCTGGTTGTAGCACAATAAACTCGAACTTAGACAGGATTTCTCAATGAGGTAGACAAAATCTTGTTCATTGTAATGCCTCCAAGACCCAATTTTTACCTACCTCGCTATCAAAACCCTCTTTACAACTCTCCATCAAGTGGCAGTTGCTAGATAACCCTTTAAATATCCTGACAACTCTTATCTCTACTTTGACGGTTCTACAATTACACCTCTTAACGCATTGAATTTACTTAGTGTTAATATAACGTCCACTCACTAGTTCAGTTAACTTGTTGGGACATTATCTATTGAGTATTGCATTATTTTTTATATTGACTCTAGAGAATTCCAGTAGTTGCAGCAATCTCTAGAGTAGTTAAGTGATTTTACCATTGCATCTAGTGCAGTTCACTTGCTGGGACATTATCTATTGAGCATTGCATTATTTTTTATATTGACTCTAGAGTATTCCAGTAGTTGCAGCAGTCTCTAGAGTAGTTAAGTGATTTTACCATTGCATCTAGTGCAGTTCACTTGTTGGGGCATTATCTATTGAGTATTGCATTATTTTTTATATTGACTCTAGAGTATTCCAGTAGTTGCAGCAGTCTCTAGAGTAGTTCGATGGTTACAGCATTGGCTCAGGTTTAGTCCTCTAGTTGTAACATCCCCCCTTAATATAATTAGTTTGTTCATTTATCCTTTACCTCTAGAGTATTCCAGTAGTTGTAGCATTGTCTCTAGACTAGTTCAGTGGTTTTATCATTGCATCTAGTGCAGTTCACTAGTTGGAACATTATCTATTGAGTATTGCATTACCTTTGATATTGTCTCTAGAGACATATCAAAGATAGAATTTGTAGACGAATAAAATAATAATTAATTCACTTTTCTCCCTTTTTAATGATATATAAAATATTTTTTTCAAATTAAATTTGTATAATTTAACAACTTTTGTTTTGGGTAAAATATTTAGTGGAGACCCTTGTTTTAATCTCTGGGGCGATATGCCACATCTATCTATATTTAGATATCTGTTATCGCCATCGCTTCCTTATCACACAGATGTTAATTTGACGCACCCTTTCACTGATTGTGATCTCTGACTTGACCTCAAGTATCAGCCGATGCCTCCCCCCATTTGACCGTGATATGAAAGGGAAAGAGGGGTGGGGCATAATATCCAGGGCCGGAAAAATAAAACTACCGTCAGTCGATGTCTGACCGAGAGGAGAACTCGGGAGGAATACTATTAACAGAGTTCCCCGTAGTTTCCACTTTCGGCTAGTCGGGAACTGTATCCTCCTCAGATTTTCACTTCCCCCAACCTCAACGCCTTATTTACCCACCTCTCCCATAAAATATTCCTCCGAGAGGTCCTCGTTGGTTTAGGCTTTATTTAACAAAATCGAAAGCGAGTTAGGCCGTTTTTACTGAGATAAACCCACCGCTTCCCACGACCAGAGAAGTTAAGCTAAATCGGGATTAGTTAGTCGGCAGATGGGGTCCATGACCCGAGTTACTGAGAGTCACGAAGCAACGGGATTGTGGCGTCATCATACTTAAGAGGATTAATTCCCATGAGCGTCAGATGTGCACACAAGAAGAGATAGAAGAAAACGACAGGAAATTATACACAAATGGACAGATTACAAAGACTAAAACATATAAACTCAATTGACCAGATAAAAAAATATACAGACCAACCAAAATCTAAAAAAAAACAACGATGAAAAAGATCGAATACAACAAAAAACAACAACAAATAAAACCGAAAAAAATACTAAAACAATACACAACTTAACAGCTGAACAGACTACTCAGATGAACAGACGAAGAAAAGTGAAGAAATAACCAGATGAACAGACAAAAAAGAGTGAAGAAATACCCAGATGAACAGACGAAGATGTGTGAAGAAAAACCCGGATGAACAGACGAAGAAGGGTGAAAAAATACCAGGATGAACAGACGAAGAAGAATGAAGAAATACCTAGATGAACAGACAGAGATGTGTGAAGAAAAACCCGGATGAACATAGGAAGAAGAGTGGAGAAATACCCAGAATAAAAGACGAAGATGTGAAGAAATACCTGGATGAACAGATGAAAAAGAGTGAAGAAATACCCAGATGAACATACGAAGATGTGTGAAGAAATATCCAGATGAACAGACGAAGAAGAGTGAAGAAATACCCGGATAAGCAAACGAAGAAGAGTGAAGAAATACCCAGATGCACAGACGAAGATGTGTAAAAAAATACCCGGATGAGCAGACAAAGAAGAGTGAAGAATTACCCAGATGAACATACGAAGAAAAATGAAGAAATACCCAGATGTGTGAAGAAATACCTGGATGAACATACGAAGAAGAATGAAGAATACCTGGATGAACATACGAAGAAGAATGAAGAAATATCCAGGTGAACAGACGAAGATGTGTGAAAAATACCGGATGAACAGACGAAGAAGAGTTTAGAAATACCCAGAACAGACGAAGCTCGGATACTCTTGCCTGATCGCTCTCTCGAACGCTAAAAGAATTAGATTCTTCGAGAAGAATTACTCACTGAAGGAATCTTCTCGCTCGAGAATCCCATCCTCAGGGAAACTTCATTCCAAGTCCACGTCGACCCTGCCAAAAAGAATTCATCCTCATTTCTTTTCTGCCATCTCTCATCTCTTATTCATCCACCTTACTCACTCACCCCCCCTAAAAAAAGAGAATAATACACTTTATCCAGCCATCCTATTTTAATATGTCCGGCTAATTTCACCACCCTCCTGTGCCTCGGGGGAATCTCGTCCAGATCGGGAAGCTGTCTACCATCAGAGCCTAGTTCAAACTATGCCCCGCACTGAGCAAAGGCATAATTTGAGGCTCCGAGGAAAGAGCAGGTTTGAAGCCTATCCCACTGTGGAACTCTGAATCATAGGCACCTGGTCAATGGAACTACGCTGCAAGTCCCGGGGTGTTCCAAAAGAACCTCCGGGGGAGCCCGGCCAAAATCATAGAGGGAGATGAAACCGTCTCTATGTATGTTGGACACAGCGTAGAATATCCAAAACCCCGAGGGGGCGGCACCCCGGGCGGTGAGAGTTGATTCGACCACCGTCCACCAAAAAGTCCGCCATGCTTCACCCCTCGGAGGATCCCACCCAGGTTCATTCATCAATCATCATCCCATTAACTCATCTAAGGCAGCAGCGCTAATCCGGGCACAAGAAATTCCTCACTCCTCACTCGAAAATAAATATAATCATTTTTTCTCCTGGAAAAATATAAATACAGGTAGGAAAATATCTATTAGAAAAAACACTCCAAACCATTTTCGCCGAAATAGGAGTGGTTGTCCTACGACTGAAAGACCAGTACAATGGCTATGTAGCACTGTGTGATACGGAAAAGGACCTCGACAACCTAATTAGCGAAAACGCTGCAAAGAAACTGAAGAAAATAGGGCTGCCGCAATCAAAAGGTCAGTAATCTGCAGAAGACTTGACCCGTGGGTAGGTGGGCATTCCGCAGACGAAATCAAAGCTGAGATAGAAAAAATCAAGAATGGGCCAAAATAGAAGAAATAATAAAATTTAAAAAACAAAACGGAGAGGAACACTCTCACGTATTTAAGGCGACATTCAAAGACACTGAAATGGCGTCAAAGGCTGCCGAAAAAGGGCTGCTCGCATTCTGCACCAAGATAGCACCTGGCCAGATAGAAAGAGAAACATTCGTCTCTCTCTTGATCTGCTTCAAGTGCTACGCCCTCGATGACCCCAAGACCCGAGACTGTATGTTCCAGGGCATGAAATGCTTGGAATGCTCAAGCACAGAGCATAGGTGGGAACATTGTAGAAGCCAAGAAAAAAAAGTGCGCCAATTGTGGAGATCCACACCGCACCCTCTCAATGGCATGTCCCCTAAAGAAAGAAAAACTAAGGAACAAAAAGACTGCAATGTTTGAAGAGAAGGAAAGGAAAAAGACAACGACTTACGCAGCGGCAACGGCAAGGCCGGCACAGGAACAAAAAACAATCGTGAATATTGAGAAAAATATGAGGCCAGATCTCATACTGTGCATTTTCCACGCACATTTTGTGAACATGGCAAAACCGGGCTCATACTCGGAAGAGCTAAATAAAATGCTCACAAAAAATGGCCTAAAACCTGTGGTTCCCCGAGAACCTGCCTTCCAGCGACCTGTAGAGAATCTCAATGTCAACTGAACAGGAAACAAAAGAAACGACAGAAGAACAAATAGACACCGAAACTGAAATTAATAAAAAAGACTTGGAGGTCATGAAACAAATTAAACTGGTGAAACAAAAACTTGGAAAAGAAAAAGAAAAAGCAAAGACAAACAATACAGAAAAATTTAACATTGAAATTTACGGAACTCACTCCTCACCACTCCCGTTAGTTAATAAACAAAACTAAATTGTTGAAGGTCTGGTCAAAGGAAAATTTTAATGCGATTACGATTCCGACTATGATGAAACCGAGATTAAAAATGCCCTTAAACAAGGAATCCTAGAAATTTCGGCGAATTCATGCTATAATCTCAATACTGACCAAATAAAGAAAAAACGTCGAGGACATATTAGATCACCCGCGAACTCTGAGAAGGCCAAAAACGGAAGACCCACCAAACGATAAAATGCATCCGAATGTACAATACCCCCCAAATCGAAAAATCTTTACTCTAAATGTAGACGGATGAAGGGATAAAAAACTCATATATTGCAACAAAATTAGGCAAATTGATCGAGATATAGTCATCATAAACGAACACAGTATGAACTTACAAACGGAACATCAAAATCTCAAATTTCACAGTTTTATCCGCAAGCTATGGAACAGCCATGGGAATAAAAAAGGGAATTTCTTACACCGAAATTAGAGATCTGGAAGAATCATATATAGCTATTAAGCTAAAAATGACAACAGGAGATCTGGTGCTAGCTGAGGCATATCAACTCCCCCGGCGCTCGTACCTCCCGACCCCGAACTACATTCGGATCTTTCGCCGACCATCCTCAGCGATCCTCCTAGGGGATCTTAATGCAAGATGCAGCTGTGCTGGATACACGACCGCCTTTTATGGAAATGGAAAAACCATAGAACTACTCCTGAAGCGGCAGATGGTGCAAAGGAAGGGCCCTGATTTCCCCACATTTGTAACAGATCGGTCTTAAACCACTCCAGACATAATATTGACTAACCCCAACTTCGCTTTCAACATCCACACTACTCCCAGCCCCGCAATACCTTCTGATTACATCGGACTCATTACGAAGATTTCAACCTCGCCTATCCAAATTGAAATTCCCCAAAGGAAGGCATTATCAAAGACCAACTCGACCGAGTATTAGAAGCATTTAGAAAATTACAGTATAACTTCCCTTGCAGAAAGTCCCCTAGAAGAAATCAACATGCACCTAAACAACATTACAAACCTCATCATAGAAGCTGACAGGCTATACGTCCCAAAACCCAACTACAGAACAATCCCTGCTCCCCAATGGACCGATGAAATCAAAACTAAAATGGAGGAAATTTACGACACGTTTGGAGAAATCCGTCTACATGGAAGCAGTAGAGAAAGGTATGTACAATTAAGAGACTTCAGAAATCAAGTGAACAATCTAATCAGAATAAATATCAACACAGCATGGAACAATATCATTAGTAACATGGATATTGAAAGATACCCAAGAAGGTTCTGGAACCAATACAAAAAAATTAAAGGTTTCATACCTAAAGGCAAGATGTACCTGAAAGAAGGCGCAATCACAATGCATGAGAACAAATAAATTTAGAGAGCATTGGTCTAGGATCTTCTCTATTACGCCGGAGCAGAACCAAAACTACTTTGTGGTCCATGAACAGCGTATAATAGATGAATTACAAGATAGGGAGCACGAACACTCAACCTTCCCTCGGGTGGAAGAATCCCGCGTTCAAAGGAACGAGGGAAGGCCCTTCACCCTAGTAGAATTTAAAGCAGCCTTAGCAACATTTAAACAGAAAACCCCAGGCATTAGCGAAATCACCACAAAACCGCATTGCAAACGCGCCCGCCAATATCCATCAAGCACTACTCAAAGTTTTTAATGCATGCTTGAATACTGGGCATTTTCCACCAGTCTTGAAGACGGCGAGGATGATATTCCTTCCCAAACCCAGAAAACCCAAGGACCACGTCGAGAGTTATAGACCGATCATACTATTGGAATTCATCGGCAAACTAATGGAGAAACTACTCAATGAGAGACAAAAAACCTTCCTGGAAGAAAATGATATGCAAAATGAACAACAACACGGATTCAGGAAAAAACGAGGTGCAGAGACAGCATTGGCACTCATTCCCGAGAAGATCGCAGTCGATATAGCAAGAGGCGACAGAGTGGACTTGACACTCGGCGATGATCCCAAACCTTTCGACAAGGTATGGTTGCCAGGCCTTAAAGCAAAAATAATCCAGCTCGGTCTCGAGACAAACCTAAGCAGAATCTTGTGTAGCTATCTAGAGGACAGGAAGGCGAAAATCACCATCAACAACTACACTGGCAGTGCTTTCACTCTAAAAGCATGGGTCCCGCAAGGTAGGTGATTCAGCCCTACGCTGTACACAGTGTACACCAGGGACCTCCCTCCACCCTTAGAGGAAAGCACGATGTATATCCAACTGGCCGACGATGTCACGCAGATCATCGCCAGTGATAGACAAAACCCAAGGGATATCGCACAGCGCACTGCCAGAGAGATCATAAATATAAATGAATTCGAGAGGACACAAAAAATAAAAACAAATAAGACAAAATTTCAAATCATACCAATGAACAGAAGGAAGACGTACCGAGTCCCCGCCAACAACATTTACTACCCCTACAGTGAAGGGGGTAAGGTACTCGGCCTAAAATTCTCTCAAAACGGGTACAGTGCGCATGTGAGCCAAAAAACTACACATGCAAAAAGGACCCTTTCCTCTCTACAAAGATTCAAAAACCTCTCTGAGGAAAACAAAAGAAAATTATATCTATCCCTAGTTCGTCCCATTTTAACGCACCCTGTTATCCCGATTAACACTTTATCCAAATCGCCAATGTTAAAATTACAAGTAGTCCAAAATTCCGCGACCAGATTTAT
Organism: Ceratothoa steindachneri; assembly: GCA_963969495.1. Taxonomy (NCBI): domain Eukaryota; kingdom Metazoa; phylum Arthropoda; class Malacostraca; order Isopoda; family Cymothoidae; genus Ceratothoa; species Ceratothoa steindachneri. The sequence goes on from OZ018325.1 coordinate 140,549,590, forward strand.
AACTAACAAGAATGGAAGCAATACCATCAATAGAACTACATCGAAGAGCAAAGTTAAAACCAATCAATTCCTTCACGAACGTGCCAAGAAAATATGGCACCAATTAGAGGAGGAACTTCCAAATGAAACAATAAATAAAGTTAGACCCACCGAAAGAGAATACAGGAGACGACACTTTAGGCAAAGGTTTAAAAGTAGTCGAAGAAATATACGGGATGAAATCGAACCACTCTATAGCTAGACTACCTGAGAATGACCCTAAATGAATAATTAGCTTTTAAGAAAATAAATTAGTAACTTAATAATAGTAAAAATAAAATATATGTATATATGTGTATACATAATGAAAAAAAAGACAAAAAAATAATATATATATATATATATATATATATATATATATATATATATATATATATATATATATATATATATATATATATATATATATATATATATGATGAAAATTAATGCACTATCGCAAGAAAAGATGAGGAATTAAACCACATTCTCCGAAGACAATTTAATTCAGAACAGTTTCGGTGTATCTTACACCCTTTTTCGACTGACACTGGATAGAAAATATGAGAAAAGTGCTTACATACATAACACAGGGTCAGGTCGTGAAAGATCCCCTCTTTTTCCCCCAATCCCCTACTTGAGGCTGATCAGGGGGGGGAGGGTTAGGCCTAAACATATTGAAGGGCCGACATTTCACTATTTTGTTTATTTGCTTTCGTATTACAGGATTAAAAGAAAATTGACCCTCAGATAGATTTAAATTAGGAACTGACGATATCAAGCTCGATTCTACGATTCTTCTCTTAACATATGTTAAGAGAAGAATCGTAGAATCGAGAGAAGAATCGTAGAATACGAAAGCAAATAAACAAAATAGTGAAATGTCAGCCCTTCAATATGTTTAGGCCTAACCCTCCCCCCCCCTGATTAGCCTCAAGTAGGGGATTGGGGGGGAAAAAGAGGGGATCTTTCACGACCTGACCCTGTGTTATGTATGTAAGCACTTTTCTCATATTTTCTATCCAGTGTCAGTCGAAAAAGGGTGTGAGATACACCGAAACTGTTCTGATTTAAATTGTTTTCGGAGAATGTGGTTTAATTCTTCATATATATATATATATATATATATATATATATATATATATATATATATATATATATATATATATATATATATATATATATATATCTGAAATCACATGGCACGTGATCTAATAGATGCATTTATAGTCCCAAAGAAATGAAAATTGGTATCACAACACTAAGGAAGGTAAACATTGAAAGCTTAAGAAAGAAAATTTGAGATAGAGAGACGGAGAAAAAGAAAATCGTGAAAACGAATTTTAACCGTTATATGAAAAATGAATAAGCTTTCAATGGCTACCTCCCTTAATATTGTGATACCAATTTTTATTTCTTTGGGACTATATATATATATATATATATATATATATATATATATATATATATATATATATATATATATATATATATCTTAAGAGAGCAGAGGGGTTGCGCGTTGCCAGGCGTATACGTATTTTTAGGATAAATAAGCAGGTTAAATTTATTATAACTTCTTGGTACCGACGTTTCGGGTAAGAACTCATTCTCAAGGATATGAAATTATAAATATATACAAACATAAGAATTTTTTTTTAGAGAAGTTATCAGATATTTATAAATTAATTATATGGGAAATGGGAAGCAGCAGAGGTGGTAATATTCAAATTATATAAATGCAGGGCTTTTAACTATTAGGGAATAGGAAATATGTTTTTAAAATAAGACTGAGATTAATTAGTTTTAGGTGTCTTCATTGTAAAAAAGGGAGATAATAGAAATATTTGTGATGGTAAACGAGGATTACTATAAGAGAATCGATCGATACACTCTTTTTTTTCTGTGGGGGGTGTTAGGTAGATTCTTTGAAAACTCCTCACGAGGCATGATGCCCTCCCGACCCCAGGACCTGATGCAGTGTCGGTTGTCATTCTTTGCTCTATACTAACCGCACCATAAAAGCATCACAAGAGCCATTAGGGCCTATATACAAGATCTGTAAATGGCCATCTTCGACCTATGCAATACTCGTATATGACCACTACATATACTAGACCCATATAAGAGCCCCATTAGACCTATAGAAGACCCATACATTTAAATGTTTCCCCTCGTATTTCCCCGCCTCGTATGGAAGAGAAAAATCCTTTCAAATGATGGACAGAGTCGATTTTCCAATTTGCTCTTTGCCGTCGCGTGAAAAATGCGTCCAATTACACAGAGCTCAATAATTGTTGCCTCCGTTCGCATTTTGGACATTCCCTGCCAAAAGTCGAACGCCCCCACACACACACACACACACACTTTGCGCCATATAGCTTCCCCACATCGACCATTGCGAGACTCCAAGATCAGGAGAGTTGCGTGCCAATTCCAACGTTTTCACATACACTAATTCACCATTTTGGTTCCTTTCTCTGACGCTTTATTGAGGAGATGCCCTTGTTGTTTTTCATTTACTGGAGACTACATCGGCTCCCCAAAGCCTCTGCTCTTTCGAGTTTGTGATGCTTCAAACTTATTTCCTGAGCCCTCGCCCCCCTGGATCCAACATTTAGAATTGCAGAGGTCTGCTGCACCAATCCCTCTCCCATACGTGCTTAGACCTAACCAAGGGTGAAAGGTGATATTAAACCTTAAAAAAAAATTTCAAAGAAAAATAAAACAGCATCTTGAAGGAAAATTTTAGGCTATTTTTTAAAATGCTTAACACCCTCTTTCCCCAATAATCGGGTTTGTTCAGGCATAGGAAGGTGGGAAGAAAGCAGGGAAAACAAAAAGTGGCTAAAAACACTCAAGGATACAATAGCAAACCTTAACCTTGAGAACTGGAAAAGAAGAAGAAATAAAATGAAATCTACCTTAATTAAGGTAGGTTTGATTGGAGGTCCGAAGACTTCAGATTCACCCCAAGTACCCTCCTCGTTTAGTTACTCAGCCGATACAACTTCATTTTCCCTAGCTACACCACATTACCCCATTTCTAGAACTTTTAATGCCACGGTTAGTTTTTGCCCATAACTTTTTAAATAAAATTGAAAATATAAACGCAAATAAATTTTCCCAGGCTCCTTTTTCGTATCCACTTATTTCGTTTTCTCAGTCATAAAAAAAACTGCCAAACAAAAATAGACATTCCTCAATTATTTCACAATTATTCCTAGATCACCTCTCACTCATTCATCAAATATTTCACAATCGTTCCTCAGGTATTCTCCAATTATCCCCCAATCACTTCACAAGTGTTCCAAAAATCTTTTCATACTAATTCCTCAAGTATTCTTTAATCACTCCTCATTAATTTCCCAATTATTCCTCAATCACTCCGTAATTGTTCCTCAATTATTTCCAAATCCTTTTAGCTCACTTTTCAATTATTTCCAATCATTCCTCAGCCATTCACCAATTATCCCCAATCCTCGAACAAATGTTCTACAATTACATCTCAATCATTTATCAATCATTCCTCCATCTCTGGCCGGAGCACAATAAGAAAACAATTCCGTAGCGACTGAAGAATACAATTATTTCTCGCTCACTCCTCAATTATTTTCGAATCCTTTCTCATTCACTTCTCAATTATTCCCAATCATTCCTCAGTCATTCACCAATTATCCCCCATTTATAACAATTGCTCCACAATTACTTCACAATCCTTTATTTAGTCATTCCTCCATCTAAGGCGGGTCTACAATAAAAACATCAACGCCATGATTAAATACATTCCCTCTATAGCGACTGAGGAATACAATTAGGTAAACATGGAAAATTATCTTCAAGGATATCTAGTAGGCAAGATCGCAAGGGTGAATCGAGAAAATATATTGCTAAAAATAACTAACCTCCACAAGAATTTTGCATATTGGGTAGCGGAGCAATAAATGCTATATGTTGCGTCGAGAGAGATATTTTATGTTGCTTTGTTCTCATATGGCACAATATTAGCTCAATTTTATTACTGTTCCACCCATAAATCCAGTTAGGTCCAGCATGAAAATAGACCCCAACTTAAATGCATGTGATGGTCTTACTTATATATTCACTCTGCGTTATTGATTTGTTCGTTTATTAGTATTAATACGGAAGAATGAAGATAAATGGAAGATAGACCGAGTAACCAAATGTGGACTTTTTAGGACGTTACGGGCTGGGGGGTAGCCGCAACCCTCTATACGGAAAGCAGTTTTCCTTTGCGAGATAATGAAAAGTGACTTCAGAGGGAGGTAGGATAGAAAGAGAAAGTGAGAGGAAGACAGACAAACAGAAAAGAGAGGAAGATAAAAAGAAAACTTCGAAACCTATGATAGTTTAACACACATTTGGCCTTAACCAAGCGACAATCGCTACCGCACAATAACCACTCAACATCTCTCACTAATCATTTATACAAATCCTGTCTCTATAATCGAGTATTTCTGAAATTGAGAATATCCTGATACTTTCGCTGATTCGTTTGGAAACACGTAAAGAGGTCGCGCGGAAACGACTCAGACCTGTAAAGAGATTTGGTCCCCAATTTCGGGATCTGATGCTTCCCTTCGAAAAAGAGGGAGAAACAAATATGTCGAAAGAGAGGCAACTGAAAAGGGAAATATTGAAAACGGGAGAGACAAAGAGCAAGAAAAGAAAAATAAGCTAAAAAAAGGGAGGAGGGAGGATCTAAAACGAAGATAGAATTAGACAATAAAAGAAAGGCAAGAGAGAGACAAGGAAAGAGTGAGATACAAAGAGAGAGAAATAAAGAGAAGGGGAAATAAAGAGATTAAGAGAGTGAGAGAGACAAAGTAAGAGAGAGATAGAGACAACGAGAGAGTGTGTGTGTGCGTAAGAGAGTGGGAGCGACAAAGGATAGTGACATAAAGAGAGTGAAGGAAACAATGAAAGAGGGAGAGAGAGGAAATGAGTTAGAGACAAAGAGAATCAGTGATACAACGAGTGTGAGAAATAAAAAGTGAGAATGAGAGACAAAAAGAGAGCGAGAGTAACAAAGAGAATGGGAGACGAAGAGAAAGTGAGAAAGACAAAGAGAGAATGTTCGAGAAAATAAGTTAGAGAGACAAAGAGTAAGAGATAAGGAGATATTGAGAGAGACAACAGGGTAACCATGAAATTAAACCGCTTAATTCCGTTAACATTTGGGGTTTAGAAACTTGCAGTAGAATGTCTTGGAAGGAACATCTTCGGGGTCTGGCTAAGCCTGCCTGTAAAAAGCTGTGTTCAGATCTCACAGTCTCTGCCCCTCTGAGCAACTTTTCTGGATCTATGTGTGAGTTATTCCTCCTTGCATGGAACATTGTTCTCTTGTCTGGAGTGGCTCATCTTTCGCTTCTCTCACTGATAGAGTTGAAACAATGGCCTACACTCTCATCAACAACCATTGTACTCACTCAAACTCCATTCTAAGGTTGCTGCACTCTCCCTATTTTACAGACACTCTTTTGGGAATTGCTCTACTGAATTATGTAGATGAGTGTACGTCACCTCCACTCTCCTCTTCATGCAATACCCGCCAGGCTTTCTCCTATTCACTTAATTACTGTGTAAAAATAATGAACTCCAGGATAAACAAAGTTGTAAATTCCACCATTCCATCCACAGCTAGAATAATGGAACTCTTTTCCCCTTACTCCTTTACCCACGCCACACCTTGCGAGTCCACCATAACACGGGTTCTATCATCGCGGAGTGAAGTTAGCGAAGTGACGGCACAAAATATGAAAGACCAGACCAGAACTGGTGAAAGAGCGGGAATGACTTCCATAACCAGTGACTGTCCTATCTTTTATGACACCCTGGGCGAAACCCCCTTTCAGCACCCCCCTTCAGAATGAGTGTATGGTCTTAAGATTTAAAACTACACACATGCGCAATTGTGCACATACATATGTGCACTAAATACCTAAATTAAAACAATCATGAATAGAAAAATAAGATAGAAATACATAAATAAATAGACTATAGCGGCCTCCCTTCGGTACTGGGTCCTCCCCCTACCCCAGCACTCCCAGGGTGGCTGCCCATATTACACATACCTAGATCCCTGGCCACAACACACCACCTCTTCGACTGCATACGCTTGAGGTGGATAGAGACCCCCTCCCGCTTAGGAACAAAATAGTACGACGATAAATTGTACTAAATTTTAATCAAAAGATACACATGTAGGAAACATCGGTGAAAAAGCTCTTTAATTAGTATCTCCCATACATCTTTACTACCATGAAATCCATCCCTTTCACGCCACGAACCTATTCGAAAAACGTTCTAAAACTCCATCGTTGGTTTCGTAAATATCCTTTTTCATATAAACACCCCCCCAAACAAATGGGTTCTCACATTTCCCACATTAATTTATCCCCCATTAATAAAAAAGACGCTGACGTAAACAGGACCCATCACAACCCCCCTCCCTCTTAAAAATGAGTCTCAAAATGTAATTTGAGTTAATTAAGTTTCGTTAGCTAAATTGAGAAAATTATTGCCAATTAATTCGAACAAATAAAAGGCTAATTTAAGATCCGAAAAAAGACCTTAGATTCGTATATCGGGTGACCTTGTTCGTAACTGTAAATCCTATAGTACCGTTGCAGCAATCCTCCTTAACCCTACCCGCAAAGAAGTTCGGGTGAAACGTGATCAACCCTGGGGTAGCTAACATCTCTAAGACTGCACGTATTCCCAGTCTGTAGAAGGATTTGTGGCTATATATCTTCCATCCACGCCACTTCCTTTATATTTCTTTCCTTACAACCTTTTGTAGCGGAGATGCCCTCGTTGGTTTCAGTCCTTAATTTTAGATATCCTTAATATATGTTACTCAGCGCTACCCCCCCCCCCTTCGACCAAATAACCCCTACAAGTAAAATTGATTTAGTTCCGCTGACATTTATTAATGCACTGTAGCGTTACACAAGGCGAATGGGGTTCTATGTAGAATACATAGCTGGACATTCCACATTTAAATCGAAGAATATTATTATTCCCATATATGAAGCGCTTGTAAGGCCTCGTTTGGAGTGTGCGGTGCAGTTCTGGTCTCCATGTGTTTAAGAAAGATTGTAATATTGAAACGAGCCCAACGTCGAACGACGAAATTAATTCCAGAACTTAGAAATCGATCGCACGAAGAAAGATTGAAGCACCTCATTTTACTGCCATTGCCAGATCGGCCTCTGTGCGGACAAATTGTTCGTCTTTAAAGTAATAAACGGGGTTAATAATATAAATTATGACTCAATATTTGAACTAGATAACCGAGGGGTAACTAGAAATAGCGGTATCAAACTAGTAAATAAATAATTTAACGCTGCGATAGTATTGATAAATAGTACTTTAAAATATAAAAACTGAAATAAAAATTATTAAACTAATTCTTTAGCCATATCCTCTCTTCCTTACACCTCCGACTTCACTCCTTTTCTCTCTTTTCCTGAGCTAGCCCAAAAAAGATTTTAGGATGGGGTACATCAGCCTCAAGTAACAGGGGGACCTAAAAAAACGTGGTTAAAAGAATTCCTGCCAAATAATAGCAAAAAGAAAAAAAGGTGTGAAGAGAAAACGATTTTCTCTCGCATCGAGAAGATTGCCCTTTGGAAGGCAAAAAAAGGACAAAGGACAAACGGAATGTATGAATAATGTATGATATGAAAGAAATGGTATCAAAAAAAGTCAACGTAACTGAAAAATATATTCGTATTATTTTTATTATTATTATTACTATTATGGATTGGTTGTATTATGTATTTTTCTTTCAAAATCCTTGAATTTTCTAATCAGGATCAGGAAACAAAGAATAATATATATATATATATATATATATATATATATATATATATATATATATATATATATATATATATATATATATTATATATATATATATATATATATATATATCCATTAAACCACATTGAAAGAGAAAACGGAATAATTTTTCCTTGCAGTAACATTTTTATTACCTTTTTTTCGAAAAAATCCGTGCAGGGAAGCTTTGATCACAGTTAAAAGTATGCCGTTAGTGCACTAAAGGCATACTCTTAACTGTGATCAAAGCGGTGCTCGCTGCCTCAGTGTGCCTGGTTCGAATCGCTTCTCTGCACGGATTTTTTCGAAAAAGGTAATAAAATATTACTGCAAGGAAAAATTATTCAGTTTTCTCTTTCAATGTGGTTTAATGGATTCATTTTTATCAGTCTCTCGCTATACTTTGAGAGATATATACATTTATATATATATATATATATATATATATATATATATATATATATATATATAGAGAGAGAGAGAGAGAGAGAGAGAGAGCGAGAGATAGAGAGAGAGAAAGGTTGCCTCGATGGTTAATAAAAGACAAATATATGAAGATACAAGAAAAAACTTCTTATCTCTATGGAGTAAATTAAATACCATTTATTTTCTGTTTCAGGTAGTACCTAATATGGCCTGGAGTGGAGAGCATCGTGCATTTGTTGTGGAAGAGTTTCATAGGAACGGTGAGTGTCGGAACGACGCAACGTTCTTTCCGAAGTCACTTTGCGCTTCGTCGTCATGATCTCGAACCGGATGGAAAAAACAATTCGTCGTTGGGTTTCCAACTTTAGACAAACATCATCGGCTTTAAACAAGAAAAGTCCTGTCCGTCCTAGGACCGCTACAGGACCAGAAAATGTTGCAGCTGTGACAGCTTCAATACAGCAGTCTCCAAGACGTTCCGCACGAAAAGACGCAACTGCCTTACACATGTCCGTTCGAAGTGTTCGCAGTATCTTACACAGGTCTATCCACATGCATCCCTACAAGATGATGTTTTACAAGAGCTAAGCGAGAGGGATTATGAAAACCGCACAACTTTGTGTCGGGACATTCTCCAGACCATCCTCCCAACAGCTGTTCAGATCTGCAGTAATGAAGCGCACCTCCGTTTATCGGGGATGGTTAATAAACATAACTTTCGATACTGGTCAGTGAATAACCCTCGTGAACTCCATGAACGACCACTCCATAGTGCGAATGTTACTGTCCGGTGTGCCATGGGTGATTTCAGCGTGTGGGGTCCTTATTCTTTCGAAGAAGGTGTTACATTAACTGTTACATCGGACCGTTATGGTGAACTCCTCGAAAGGTTTCTCCATCCTAAAGTCGTCCAGTTACTCGCCGCTCATAATCCGGATGATGTATGATTCTAACAAGATGGTGCCACATCGCATACGTCTCGACGTTCACTCGGAGTCTTCGGTGACATGTTTCCGGGTCATCTTGTTTCTCTGCGAGGCGATATTGGGTGGCCCCCACGTTCCCTGGATTTAGCCCTTGTTATTTTTTTTCTATGGGGGCACCTCAAATCACGAGTGTATCAACACCGGCCAGGAATTGTAGAAAATCTAAAGGCAGCAATAACTCAAGAAATCAATGGTTCAAAGGGCAATGGTGAACTTTCGAGAGAGACTTCAAAACTGCATCGACATTGGCGGTTGTTACTTAAGTGATACAATTTTCAAAACCGCTTGAATCAAAATGGCATTTAATGTACTTATTATAAATACAAAGTTTATTCTCGTATGATCAGGTGTTTGTTTTTTATTAACCTTTGAAATCGGGGCAACCTTTCTGCAACCCCTGTATATATATATATATATATATATACATACGAGTATACAGGTTGGCCCCACAATATGAAAAATAACTCGAGTAGCCCAAGGGAGACTAATTGGGGCACTTGGAGCCAAAAAGATGCGCAACTCTCTAGAGCCCGTCTAATCTCCACTATTTAAGTGCTGGGGCCTGGCAGGAACATAATCCTCCGAAAGGTTAACCATTGTCCTTGCTATACCCGACACATTCTTTCAAGTGTTTTTCTTTTTCCATCAAATGAACTAAATATTAGGGAAGGAAATTTTTTTATTGTCGTTGATGCGCGCTGACCCATCTGTGTGAAAGCGGTTACAGTGAACGTAAGGAAGACTCGGTTCCTTCTCAATGCGTTGAATGTCTTTTTCACATTTTAACAAAACCCCACAAGGATGATGTTCAAAAGTTGATCGCAATAAACAATAATTTTTTTCTCCTCATTTTATAGACTAAATCTAATAAGGAAAAAAGAGGGTAATTCGAAGGGGACACGTCAGGTGAATATGGCGGATGGGGCAATAGCTCTCCACCTAGACCAGTGGGTATATCTTTCACTACACGCGGGCCTTTTGTGGTGGTCCATTGTGTTGCAGAAACACAACTCTTTTAGGGTTGACCACCGTTGGATGATTTCGGATAAGTTCCCCGTGAACTCTTTTCGGTTGTGCGGCGTATAATTCACCTTTTTTTTGTCTTTAGACAATTAGATTCGGTTTGAAGCTTTTTTTTTATAAGGACGCGTTCGAAGAGGGACTTCAAATGATTTCTGGTTCAAATCCTACAGAGTATTATTCAAGAGGCAAATATAAACTTTTATTTGTTTGGAAAAAGATCGGTGCCGCTTTAGCGTGTATCCTATCGACCAGTTTTTTTTTAGCGTGTATCTAAACAGGATATTGTAGGGTTTGGTTTTGGTCTAGGCACTGCCCCAGAAAGCATAACCTAACCAATATTTAAGAGCACGAACAAACACTTAAAAAGTCAATGTCAAAACGAGTAAATATTTAAGCCTAAATAAATTGAAATTTTAATATTTTATAATAGTATGATTTCAGTGAAGCAACAGCATTTTGGTTGAAAGATAATTTTTTAAGCAGATTTTAAAAGGTGTAAACTTTTTTTTTATCAAAAATGACAAATCTAATCTTTCATATATATTGAAATGGACCCGGACCGTACAAAAGGTCTTCTTGGGACATCTCCCACTTCTTTTCGCGGAACTCCCACGCATTTTGGGGGGCTAGGTAAGTTTTTTTTTTATATTTTACGTGTCTGATGAAATTTTTACGAGTTACATTATAGGCCACAGTGTTCGTGAATATTGCGTGATCGGCTGGTTATGTATGGTTTCCATGAATATGATTATTGTGAAGGAAACTGAGTGTGATTTCATAACGGTGACCAGCGTTGGAATTTATGTGTTTAGTTTACATAAAATGGCGCGTAGTACGCGCTCCGTACAAAAGTGGAAAATTGTTAAAATTATATATATATATATATATATATATATATATATATATATATATATATATATATATATACAAGAGGAGCCGTTTCGCCACTCCTCCTTACAGATGGAGCTTTCACTTCGCTGGCAGACTTTCATTCTGTGTCCTACGGCCTATCATGATTCTTTTTTTCCTCCATCTAAATTTGCTCTAATAATTTCCATGCCAAAGTTTTAATAAATTTTTTGAACTTCGCCATTTGTAATTCTTTTAGTTTAAAACAAATCACAAAAATTTGATACTTATATTTATTTCTGAACTTCACCGTTTTATCTATAATTCTATATTTTAGCAACGTGATATTTTGAAAGGGTGGAAATTTAGTTTAGAGCTTCCTTTTAAAATTATTATAATTGGCAAAGTTCAGAAAATTTCTAAAAATTTAACCATGGCTGCTTTTTTTAGATTTTAAATTTTAATCTTAGTAGCGAAGCGCAAGCTTCCCCCCGTAGGTAGGAGTGGCGAAACCATTGCCTGATTAATTTATATTATAAAGGAATTATTAGAAATGGCTTTGATAAAAAATTCAAATATACTTCGGTGACAACCGAACTAAAAGATAAAAATCTTATTCAAACCTTCAAAAAATCTCATTCTTAAAATATAGGGTTATGGAGGAGGATATGATTTATTTTTCACATTTCCTTGAAATTACATCCAAAATTCTAATATTTTTCATGTTAGCGTTTAATTTATGAAATTTATAATTTTTAAGCTACAAAATATTGGGGGAGGAGGGATTATTGTGAATCTTTCTTTTTGTATGTTAATATCCTCTTTGAAGCACTTAAGTATAAGAGACAAAACTAAATTTAAAAATTATAAATTTTATAAATCATTTCAAACCAATTTAACATTAAAAATTAAAGCGAAAAATATATAGTTGTCACTCGAGAAAGGTGGATATGTAATTGAAATGACATATTGATTATTACATTAATCGAATCACGTACGCGCCCTAAAGCAGAGGAATTCGAGCGTACGAACCGGAACATCTCAGTAACAAGAACGAGACACGAAATATCCTTCGTTACAAAAAAACTTGCTTTGACCTGATGAAGCGGCGCGGAATTGTAGGTCAGTGGGGCGGAGGATAGTCAGCCCAGCGCGCCCCATACGTACATAAGAAGGAATTGATAATAAAAGCTAGAGTGGGCTAATTATCCGTACAAGAGATAAAATTAGATCTTACCTGTCTGTATTTGTTCGTAATTCCTTTTTTTTTGTATGGGTGAGGGAGAGATTGAAAAAAGAAAATGTTACTCGGTCTAACGGATTTTTTTAAATGTTAGACCCTTTAAATGTAAGACTTTCCGGATTAAAATTCCGACCAAAATCACCTAAGTTCACATTTTACAACTTGATTCCGTTATTAATCCACGAACAAGCGTGTTAAATAGGGAGATTCAACTTGATAAAGTAGATGTTGTTGTTTTTAATTGAATAACCGTGAGGGTGAATAAGCGTTCTCAAAAAGAGCTGAGGACTAAGCCAAACGCATGCTCACACTGCAACTATCTAATGTACACTGACTCTCGTGTTCTTCATGAATCTCCTTCGTGCCTTCCAATATTTCCTCCTCTTTAGAGTTCCAGATCCTGATGATTTCAAATTACCGACTGTCTTTCCTCAGTCCTTTCTTACACCCATGCGCACAAACACACTCCCAAACATACATCAGAAACAATACACATTAGCCAACAGAGGATGATAAAGATACGTTTAAGTGGGTTGTTTGTCCCCCGCACATTTTACGGCTTGGTTGCTGGAGGAAAGTAGGCTTTTTTTTATTTCAGCAAATCACATAAATTTTAAGTGATTATTTGACTCTACCGAGATTCCTTTCTCTTAACGGTTGAGTCAATAAATAAACTGCATTTAAATGAGCCCAAAATTGTCGATTAATGGTACTGCTATGTAAATAGACGCATTCGTTCCTCGCATCATGGATGAGCTCCCCCGACCGGATAATGAAATACACATATAGATCAAAATGACAATCACTGGTGAACCCATGAACACCAGGGATCGTGGTTAGGGAAGAAGCGCCATATCATTTTATTTGCAAACAACAAGAGATGGTAAAACTCATCGTGACTTCAGTGTTCACATAAGGTTAACTAGTACTCCATGGACAGCGTTCTGGAACATAGGAGATAGTGTGTATGTGTGTGTTGTGCTGTGAAGGCAAAAAGGGAAATGGCAGCGGTGTTGTACTTAGCTAAGTGCATGATGGGTTATCCTCGCGATAGCGGGTATCAGCGTATCCATCCAATAGGTGTTCAGCTCATAACGCCGCTGAACTTTTGTGTACGCGCTCGCTCGCATCGAACCCGTGCCTTAACGTCAGAATTCCAACGCATAATATACAGTATTGGTATCAATTTTGAAAAAATACCTCCAAGGGCATTTCCAACAGAAAGCAAAGTTAGGGGATAAGTGAACATGAACGTAGCACCTAGAGTTCGAGTATCTAAAAGAGGAGATTACTTGAAGCGTAAGAGACGCCATCAGAAACGTTCGCCCCAGGCCCCAATGCCGGCAGGAGGATCCGTGGTTATATATGTTCCAAACAGTTTAACTTCTTCCATATCTATTTTTTTTTTACAAATCTCCCCTTTCAAACTTTCAGTAGGATATGACCTCGTTGGTTTTCACTTCAATTTTGAAAAATAAAAGACGGAGGGTCGAGGGGGGGAGACTGAACCCCGCCCTCACCTTCTGCTGCAAGAGTCAATTCCACGTTTGGAGGATTTGGGTTAAAGTATGAAGCAAAAAGACGTGGAAGCTAAAGTTAGAGCCACTCCCTTGTTTAACATCCCTACGCCACTCCAGTGTTTAACACTCTGCGTCACTCCAGTGTTTAACACTTGCGCCACTCTAGTGTTTAACACTCTGTGCCACTCTGGTGTTTAACCATCTTGCGCCACTCCGGTGTTTAACACTCTGCGCCACTCCGCTGTTTAACACTCTTGCACCACTCCGGTGTTTAACACTCTGCGCCATTCCGGTGTTTAAGACTCTGCGCCACTCCGGTGTTTAACACTTGCGCCACTCCAGTGTTGAACACTCTGCACCACTCCGGTGTTTAACACTCTGCGCCACTCCGGTGTTTAACACTCTTGCGCCACTCCGGTGTTTAACACTCTGCGCCACTCCAGTGTTTAACACTGCACCACTCCGGTGTTTAACACTTGCGCCACTCCAGTGTTTAACACTCTGCGCCACTCCGGTGTTTAACACTCTTGCGCCACTCCGGTGTTTAACACTTGCGCCACTCCAGTGTTTAACACTCTGCGCCACTCCGGTGTTTAACACTCTTGCGCCACTCCGGTGTTTAACACTTGCGCCACTCCAGTGTTTAACACTCTGCGCCACTCCGGTGTTTAACACTCTTGCGCCACTCCGGTGTTTAACACTCTTGCGCCACTCCCACGTCTAACACTCCTGCGCCCTGTCCACGTTAAACACCCCTACGCAACTCCTACGTATAACACTCGTGCGCGAATCCCGCTTTAAACACCCCTATGCCGCTGCCGTGTGTAACACTACTGCACCACTCGGGTGTTTAACACTCGTGCGCTACGCCCGAATTTAACACTCCAGTAACAATCTCACGTTTAACACTCCTGCGCCACTCCCGCGTTAAACAGCACTACTTAACTCTGGTGTTTAACACTCCTGCGCCACTCCCGCGTTAAACAGCCCTACTTAACTCTGGTGTTTAACAATATTGCGCCACTCCGGTATTAACACTACTGCGCTACTCCTGTGTCACCTCAAAGTTATCACTCCTACGCTAATCTCGTGTTAAAGACACCTACGCCACTCCTGCATTAAGCACCCCTACTTCACTCCAGTGTTTAACACTCTTGCGCCACTCCGGTTTTTAACACTCATGCGCAACTCCCGTGTTAATCATCCCTACGCAACTCCGGTGTGTAACACTCTTGCACCATTCCGGTGTTTAACACTCCTGCGCCACACCCGTATTTAACACTCATGCACCACACCCGTATTCAACACTCTTCCAACACTCTCACGCTTAACACTCCTGAGCCACTCCCGCGTTAAACATCCTTACGCCACTCCGGTATTTAACACTCCTGTTCCACTCTTGCGTTATTACTCCTGCGCCACTGCCGCGTTAAACACTATCGTAGAATGACCCACAGACTTATACGTTATTTCTACCTGAACTGATTCGACGCCCAAGGTCAAAGGAATGACCTTGTCTCAACTCTGGTCACGACAGATCTGGAGGATAGAAGTGGGGGAAGTTGGTGTGGGAACCAACTTCCCTGAAGGAGCGCGAGGGATTTAAATACAAACGATAGAGTGAAGTTAGCCTTTATTAAACTAATGAAGGCTGCGGACTATAAGGCTTATGAAAAATTAGGAGAAAAACTTTAATATTTCCACAGAATACACAATAAACAATTTAAAATGGAATACTGGCAATGGATACTCAGTGTTTACAATAATCGATCTAACAAAACTACTCGGAGCGAACAGGAGCGAACTCTAGGGGAGTGGTCAGGATGCTATAACGAGCGTCTGTACGTACACACACAGGCTGCGAGGCTTTAGGAGATAAAACGGTGATCGGTTGATTATTCGGGGGACTTTAACCACGGGCAGTTTAACCTCTAGTAGTAACATTAACTGGAGGGAGTATTCGTGCCAAACGAAATGTACCGAAATCAAGGATGGGCCAATTGACTGGGGCTCAGATCATTCGGTAGAATTCTAGCCTTCAGGCTGGTAGGGAAATGGAGCGCGATCGAGAATGACGTGTTTCGTTATAAAAGGCAGGCCTATAGTGTCGATGCCAAATTGGGACCAACAATATATAGGAAAAACCGGAACCGTTACTGCCTCCGCCAAAGGTGTGGGGGTGGGGTAACCTCTCCTTGGACCAACACGGCGCTTGAGGGATGGTAAGTACTTAAGTACTCCCGCGGGGGTTTCTTGATAGCGCCCCGGGAGGCGACAGAGGCGCGCGTTTAAGATTTCAATCCCTTGCTTATCGCAGAAAGCAGTTTGATATTCTGACTGTTCCCACGGTTCTCGCTCACGTTGACTGACCTATATCAGAGTAGGGACCTACAGCTCAACGTGGAATCCGAACCATTATTATCATTCTACATCATGAATCATTACCCAGGCTCTAGGCCTCTCCCATCCATTCTCTGTTTATGTCAATATTTTCCGTTTTGTGTGTTGTTGATAGTTTTTATTAATAAAACTCTATTTTATTAATGATAGCAATATTATTATCCTTGAGCTCAGTTCCACTTCTTAAGCATATCGAAGATACATAATATCGGTCAACCCAGACATCCACGCACTCTAAAGATAATTAAATAAGTTCCCTCAACGAATAGTTATATATGGTATATCGTCGAGAGTCCATTCTACGACAAAGTTTCAATATTTTGTTGAATTCTGAAATGAAAACGCGGGATACATGAAAAGCCTTTGCGGGTGCTATGCGGGCCGCTCTTTGCCCACTCCTGGTAATAGGGGGTGTCAAGTGAGGAAGTTCGGGGAAGTCAAAATGTCGCTCTCGCAAGTTCCAAACAAAGAAGCAAAAACCAACGAGGACGTGAGTTTGTGAGGAGGAGAATTAGGAGTGTACCGAGTGGTAAAGTTAGGAGAATTAAAATGTGTGGAAGATACAAGAGGATACTACTAGCAGCACTTAGAACCGGGTGGGAACGCAACTCTCCCGAACATGCCAAATTTAAAGAATAAAGAATGTTGTATAATCATGTAGCTGTATGTATCCTAAGGATAGCGTGCCCCCTGGCTCCAACCCAGCTGCAATATCTGCTAACAGGTTGGTCAAGTTCCAGAGAGTTGCTTTTTAAAGTCGCCTCAAGCGCCAAGTAGTTTCCTCCTTAGACTAATCGGGCAGTCGAACTTTCTTTCATACATTTTCAGTTTCCCTACCTTTACTATGTTGAGACCCTCTCATCACTAACCTCTGGTGAAGATGCTTTGGTGGTTATTGCTTCTTAGTTGGGGGTAAATTAAGTTTAGTTTAAGGGAAAACAAGGAGGCAGCCGCCTAATCCTAATGGATTCTTAATGGCAGCACTGTTAAAACGGGGTCGCCCGTAAAAAGTGAGAAGAGGCATGGGAGACACTCAATAAAAATGGGGAAAAACAAAGGACTATAGAAAAATACAACACACAGAAACGCACACTTAAATTACGGGCATACAGCACGCATTCTAAAAACGAGGGAAGCTTGGAGAATAAACAAATAACATGCGCCAGCCACACGGGAGGGCATAAAGCGAAAGATAAAACAAACCTTAACACAAAAATGGAAAGAATTTATAAAAGGGATAAAACGCCATTTTGTGATAGAAATCTAAGGAGAGAGGACGACCGAAGGGAGTCCTCTACTAAAAGAAAGCGAAGTCGAGCAAGGAAGGCGACGCCAGAAAGGGTGGGGAAGCAAGAATTTCGAAGAGAAGCAAGGCGGGGACAAACTACTAAGATGTGAGCCACAGACAGCTCGCCACCGCAAAAGGGACAACCAGGCGCAACTCGACTTCCACCCGAAACTAAATAGCCATGGGTGAGTTGCGTGTGCCCAATTCACAACCGGCAAAGAGCAACCTATTAAGAACCGAGTCGTTGAGAACTAGAGGACCAGGAACGGGCAGAGAGTTTAATAAGGGACAGCTTAGAAGGGGAGAACGAATCCCACTCTCTCTGCCACAAAAAAAATATACGCCCTTATTACGGGGTGAGAATCCCTAAAAGGCAGAGGGGCGGCATCCGACACCTCGAGGGCGGCCGAGCGGTCCAGCCAATCGGCCGCTTCGTTGCCTGGGAACCCAAGATGAGCCAGAGCCCAACAGAACGCCACCCTGTAACGGGAGGCATTTCTAACCAGCCAAGAACGTATCCGTAAAATCAAAGGGCGGGTGGACGTAAAAGAACGAACCGCCACCAAAGCAGGCCGGGAATCGTTAAAAACAATAAAATCCGAAGAATTGAGGGATAAAATCAAATTAAAAGCCAAAAGAATGGCCGTCAACTCTGCGGTAACACGGATGATACAGGAGGGAGAGCGGACCGAAGGGACTCCGTAGAGGACACCGCGGCCGCCCCAACACTGAGGTCGGACTTCGAACCGTCAGTATAGATGGAACGCTAGTGCGCATGAGAACATGCATGTTCAAGAAACAGGTACTTTAATAGATGAGGGTCAGTAGACCCTTTCTTGAAATTCCAAAAAGCATTACAGACCTCAGGAAGGCGAACGCTCCAACACGGAGATGGCGGGAATGAGAGGGCCAACACCCCAGAAAGGAGGTGAGATGGTCCCCAACCCTCTACCCCAGAGGCCGGAGTAGAGATGGCCGCCGATCAAAAGATTCCGAAGAGGACAGGGCAAAAAGGCACTCATGGATTGTGGATGAATGGTACTGCTGAATACGAAACACAGTCGGTGATATCGCAAGGGAAATATGCACCCTCCATAAAGACGGGCCCCAAGAAAACGAACAGAGTCAAGTAACCTCAAGGCCGAAGGAGACGCTGAAGAGTACACTTGACAACCGTAGTCCGGCTGGAATTGAACCAGCGACAAATAAAGCGACCACATGGTGCGCCTAAATCCATAGCCTTCAAACAAGAAGCCCTCAAGCGATGCAAATAGGGTACCCAAGTGAGCTTGCTATCAAGCGTTATGCCCAAAAAATTAACAACGGTTACATACTCTATCGCCGTGCCGTCCAAGAAGAGGGGAGGGTGTCCAAGGACACCACAACCCCGATAGAAATGCATGGCCTTCGTTTTGGTGACCGAAAAACGGAAACCCTTTGAGACAGCACGACCCGACACGGCATCAATTGCCAACTGTAATCGACGGACAACAGAGGCAAGCGGGGAGATGAACAAAACAATGCCAAGTCATCCACGGAGAGAGAAGCTAAAACTCTCTCCGGAAGAGTGGGCACCAGAGTATTAATGGCAACGGTGAAACATGTCACACTTAAAACACACCACTGGGGAAGACCCTCCTCTTGAACCCGCAAGCCCTGAAAAGCATCCCCAATATTGACCTTAAAATTACGTGACGATAAAAACCGGTTAAAATCCCCTCATACCCCAATCATATAACTGACGTAAAACACCATATCTTCAGGTGGTATCGTAGGTCTTCTGAATGTCGAAGAACACCACTAACACCTGATGTCTGGGAAGAAAAGCCCGTAAAACGGAGTCTTCCAAACGGATGAGGTGTTCAAGAGTAGTACGGCCGCTGCGAAAACCGCCCTGAAATGGAGAGAGGAGCGAGTTGGATTCCAAAAACCAAGTGAGGCGAACTTGAACCATCCTCTCGAACGATAGTGACCAGGGTCCAAACCGTCTCTACTGGGCTTGAGAAAGGGTAGAACAACCCCCACACGCCAGGAAGAAGGATAGATTCATTTGACCCAAATCAGGTTGTAAAGGCCAACCAAAAATGACTAAGTAGGGATGGAGACGACGGAGAAAGTCGTAGTGGATGCAATCATCACCAGGAGAGGTGGAACCAAAGTGAGACAAAGCATCTCGCAGCTCATAGACGGTAAAGAAAGCATTACAAGAGTAGGTGAGCACGTGGTAAAATCTAAAAGGCGAGACTCTAGGGTGACTTTATGATCGAGAAACCGTCGATGATAGCTACCAGCGCTACTCACCGAAGTATAATGGTCAGCCAGAGCTTCGCTGACCAACCAGACATCAGACACAAGCGAGCCTCCGATATCCAGAGTGGAGATGGCATGACCAGCGTAGCGACCACGGATCAAATTGAACCGCTTCCAAAGCCGAGTCAACGACGTGCACGAAGAGATGGAAGATACGTCCCGGCGCCAAGACTCACGGCAAACACGACGGAGGGTCCTCTGGCGGATGGCACGGGCCCAATTCCGATCGACGTCATTTGAGACGGTCGGGTTCCGCCTATAACGGGAATGTCCAACTACTAGGCAGAAATAGCCGACGCGCAATCTCTCAACCACCGTGGGACGGTGAAGTGCCCCGCAACAGGGTACCTCCGCTGAACAAAGCACTCAGCAGCCTCGAAATAGGAGTAGTAAAATATGAGACCGCTGAATTAGTGGTATCGAAGGAACCCAGGGCGGCATCGGTAGAGGAAGCCTCCCGGAACCCAACCCAATTTGCTCGCCGCAGATCCCAACGAGGAGGGAGGGGAAGAAACGGGCCAGGAAGAGCGCCCGACAGGACGATCGGGAAGTGATCACTCCAGGAAAAGTTTGTCCCGAATCGACCACCGGAAATCGAAGAAACAGTCGGAAGAACATAAAAACAAGTTTACAACACGAAAAGAATCATTTGAACATGCTAAGATGTAAAATCGCCGGAATTTAAAAGACAAAGGGAATCAGATAATCAGAGGGACTCAACCACTCTGCCCCGGGAATTACAGGCAGTATCACCCAAGATAGGTGGCGAGCATTAAAATCACCAAGTAATAAAAACGGAGTAGGTAACTATCTTGTGAGCTCTAAAAGGTCAGACCGATTCAAATTAAAATCGGGGGGATGTACACAGAATACATAGTTAAAAGTTTGGAAATAAAACCCCTCGCGGAAACAACCCGCAAGGTAGTACGGAGGGGAGGCAGCAGAGAAAATAGCGAAGAGGAAATTAAAAGAGAAGCACCACCATGGGATACGCCCCCGGCGGGGGGATAGATCTAAGCACCTGGAAGTGCAAAAGCACCGGGAAGGAGCGAATCCTAAGGTTATTTTCTTGCAAACAGACCACCAAAGGCGGAAAGCTAGAAAGCAAAGGCTGGAGTTCCTCCTACTTGGGGAGAACCCCTTGACAATTCCACTGTAGGATGACAAACATTACTGTCGTCTCGACAACAACCTCGGAATTGTAATGACGGAAACCGTCGAAGGTTCCCGACGACTAGAAGACCCAGAGGGGAGAAGGGATAAATCGCAATAAGCCGGGGACGCACCCGGCACGCACTTGCCAGCGTGAAGGGCGGGAGGCGACAGCTGAGAGCCAGACTGAGCCCCAAACGTGGACGGCTCATGGCCCGGAAGGAAAAGAAGATCAAGCAGAGACGAGCGAGAACTAAGATGCGGAGATGATGGAACAGGGGACGGAATATGGACAGAGTATGAGAAGGGAGGGAATTGGGTTAGATGGAGAGGGAGGAACAGGGTCAGAGGGTGAGGAGGGAACAAGATCAGAAGGGGATGAAGAACAGGGGTAGGAGACAAGGGAGACGGAAATGTGGTAGGATACATCGAAGACTGAACAGAGGCAAAGGGATTGGAAGAAGGAACCGGGGTAGGAGGCAAGAAAGACCGAACCGTGTAAAC
This sequence comes from Ceratothoa steindachneri, assembly GCA_963969495.1. Lineage (NCBI taxonomy): Eukaryota > Metazoa > Arthropoda > Malacostraca > Isopoda > Cymothoidae > Ceratothoa > Ceratothoa steindachneri. The sequence continues at coordinate 140,571,172 of OZ018325.1, forward strand.
CTCCACCTTCACAATGACATCGGTGATGCTAACGGGGGGAGCCAGCGGAGACCGGGGAGGAGGAGGCATCAAAATAGAGGACACCCCAACAGCCGACTCGGGGACCAAACCAGCCTCATCAGAAGCAGGGCACCTGGACTCTGAACGGGGTGAGGAGGAAGCCTTTCATTTGAGCTGGGGTAAAAGAACTGGAGGAACAGTGGGGGTAGACGCCTGGAGGAACTGTCGGATATCCTCTGGCGTGAAAGGGAGAGGGAGCAACAGAGGGACCGCGAGGAGAAGACAAAAGAGGATTGGGACGATCGGAGTATTTCCCACTCTCTGAATCACTTCAACATGAAGAGACGTTACCGCCTGATAGGACATAGACGAGACCCCTGTACAAAGAAGAACTTTTCTTTCCTATCCACCTTTCTTAGAGTGAGTTGGTTAGGGAAGCTTAAAGTCTCCATATATACCCATCAAGCGGGAGCCATATCTGAACCTTGCGGCTAACTCAGCGCAGGCCGAAACTTAGCAAGGGACGAGTTAGACCCGTGTGAGCGGCAGATTTGAGTGTAGTGGGAGCAAAAACTGATAGGACTAGGTGTTACGCGGGTAGGGAGGGCCCCTGACTCACCAACTGAATAAGCCAGATAATTGGATATAACAACACCTTTTGTCTCCTTTGACCTCTCTCCACTTTTCTTTTTCTCCTTTCGGCCAATAAAGAAAAGCAAGAAAAAGAAGATTGGATAGCGCAAAAATGAATTCCACCAAACGTTCCCTTTGTGTGTTCGCAAGGGCGCGCTAAACCCGATCGAACTAACGTATTTAGGATCATCTATGGCGAACTCGGAGTTGAGTTAGTAAGCCTACTAGATTACTCCAACTCATATATAGTGATATGCTAAAACGACAAGATGTAGATAAGTTGCCCTCGGAAAGAGCACCAGAAGAACTCGGAAGCAAATGGATTGGAAGCTAAAGTAATCCTTCAGATTGAAACCCAGAAAGCCGTTTATTGTCGTCAAATCGATTCTTGGATCGACGACCACAAGGCCAATGAAATCAAGGAAGAAATCGAGAGGGCTTAGGCCCGGGGGAAAGTAAAAGAGGTCATTAAGTTTACTAACAGGAGTAACAACACAGAGTATTTACATGTGTTTAAGGTAATATTCCGAGAGACCAAACATGGCTAGGAATGCCAAAAGGCCGGCTTACTGGCCTTTAATCTGAAGATAACCCCGAAACAGATAGAGTAACGACTTCGTAAGTGTTCAGACTTTCTTTGACTGTTTTGCATTAGAGGAACACGTCATCAAGGATGACCCATTGAAAGAAATAAAATGGTGCTCCGAGTGTACTAGCAAAAACCACACGTGGTGCGAATGTGATTCACAGTCGAAGAAATGCCTGAACTGTAGTGGGAGTCATCGCACTATGACAATGGCTTGCTCAATAAAACGCGAGATAATCGACAGCAAGAAAAAGAAGAGAGCCAGGGCAGACGAGGAGAAACAGAACCTTACCTTTGCTAAGGTCGCTAAAGCCACAGCAGAAAAAATTCCACTAACAAAGAACATGACCGAAATTAAACTGTAAGTCATTAAATATTCAAGCATGCATCCTGCATGTACACGTACTTAATGTGGCAAATCCTGGTTCGTACTCCCTGGAACTGAACTTTATGATTAAAAACAACGGATTTGATCAAATGTGGTTCCCTGAGAACCCTATATATCATCTGACCAACTAAAAACGCAACAAAAGACCCCAAACCAAGCGAAAGCACCGGATCTCAACCCGGAGGTGACAAGACACCCACGGCTCAGGAAAACTATGCACCAGAGTCAAGAGGAAATAATTGAAATTGAGTCTGCGCCAATTGACAGCAACCGAGAGGAAACTGCCCTAAAATTCCAGGCCGTAGCTCATGAGGAAATAAGCGATGACCCCCCCCCCCCAAGGCAAGTAAAGACAGAGAGGAAGAATAACAATAGTTCAACCTGAGGGTTTTTGCTTCAGAGAAAAGACTCTTTCCCCAAAATAACAAAGAACTAATCCAAGGAATCAAAAAGGGCTACTACAAGTACGAGTTCGAGGGTCCATACTAAGACCCTGAGGCCTATAAAATAATATCAGGTGGTAATTTCCCAGGACCTGTGTTATACAATAAAAAAAGAGGAATTTAAAAATAAAAGAAGCGGAAGGGCAAAATTACTCATTGAACGGGAAGCTCATAAAGCCGAGAGAAGAACAAGTCAAGAAGAAAGAACATCAAAATAATGGCCCAAAGAAGGAAAATAAAGATAATAAGTGATAATGTTCCTGGATGGAATGAAATAAATATAGACTCCGAAGCGAATAAGATAAAATTATTCAATTATACCATCTTAACAAAAACCACCAACGACGTCAAGTTCGACGGTGTTGCAATAGCAGTAAGGAATGATTTAAGCTTCAAGGAACTCCGAGACTTAGATGAAACTTACCTAGCGATAAGTGTAAGGACCTCCACAGGGAACCTTATCGTCATGACTGGATATCAACCTCCAAGGAGGGACTTCTTTCTTTTCTACAACTTTATGGAAGTTTTTGAACAAAAAGAACAGGCGATCTTCATGGGGGGCCTAAACGCCCGCAGCAGAGCTTCTGGTTACAATGGTAACTTTAATAAGGTGGGCAAAAACCTTGACACATTGTTAGAAAGAAAAATAGTGGATCGCATACGACTAGAATTTCCAACTTACTTTGGGCCAAACAGAACTACTAAGCCTGATATAATTTTAGCGACTCCGGACCTCCAAAACAACTATCTCGTAGAAAAAGGAACCCCATCAACTAGCGACCATGAGATGATACTCCTGACTCTATCACGAGATCCTATCCAGGTTAGATGCCTCCATAGGAAACAATGCAAGAACGCCAATTGGTTCGGTTACTCAGAGGATCTGGCTAGACATCGGCGGGAAGATTTATCAGAAACAACCCTGGAGGAGATAGATCAGGAACTCGATAACGTGATGGAAGCGTAGGTAAAGATTGACAAGAAGCACATCCCTATTACGGCATTCAGAACACTACCGCATTCACTCAGGACGGCTCAAATTGAAAATCTTGAACAACAATTCATTGTCTTGAGCTGCCATAGAACATAATGGACCCCAAAGGAAAGACAGGGTACGATTGCAGCAGGTTAAAGATGAGTTGATTACTGCAACGACATCAGAAAGAAGTGCAAGGTGGGATCGATTTGTGGAGGCACTGGACAGCGAATTGAATCGAACCAAACTCTGGCACAAAATCAACATCGCGAGAGGCAAGATACAGGCAGAGTCCAGAATCGAGATCCAACAAAACGGGATAGAGGCGAAAGAGCCCAAAGAGATTCAGGCAGCATTCCGCGAACATTGGAAGGGGGTGATCGATATTTCACCTGACGAAAACGAGGACATCGATAGAGAACGTCAACTAAGAGTAGTAGAAGAACTAGAACTAAATCACCTCTAATGATCTCCAACAATACTGCATCTCCAATACTATTAGAGGAACAAGGCATCGAACTGGTTACCCTCCAGGAACTAAAAAGAAAACTCTTGGCTACCAAGCAGATGGCATACGGTGAGCTAGAATTAACGAGGGAGAACCTGATACGCGCACCAGACTCCTTTCTAAATAATATAGTCCTGCTGTTTGACACCACACTAAGTGCAGGCTATTTCCTGGACGCAATGAAAAGAGGGAAAATTATTTTCCTACCGAAACCCGGCAAGCCCCCTAACAGACCAGAGAATTTCAGGCCAATAACCTTGCTGTAAACATTGGCGAAACTATTAGAAAGAGCAATCATGACAGAATAATCAGACATTCAGACGAAAGATCCCAAATACCGCATCACCAACACGGATTTAAAAAAGTAGAAGTACCGAAACGGCTTTGACCGTTCTCACTGAAACAATCACCAAGGCAAAATACGACAAGAACTACATTGACGTTTTACTTCGGGACATCCAAAAATCTTTTGATAAAGTTTGGAGGATCGGCCTTGAGTACAAAATCAAAAGATTGGGGCTACCTCCAACCCTAGTAAAATGTCTTTGCGACTACGTCACATATAGATAGGCCTAAATCTTGGTGGAAGGCTACGACGGAACGAGCTTCGAGGTCCCTCAGGGGGTCCATCAGGGGAGATGCATAAGTCCAACTTTTTACAGCATTTTACAATGGATTTACCCAGCCCCATTTATGACTCCACGTTGTATATACAATCCGCTGATGATATTACAATAGTTGCGAATAGCGCATACAGGAATGTCCCAACAATGGCGAGGATCACGGCGGCCGAGATCGCAAAGATCAACGATTACGAGCGGAAATGAAGATCTGCACAAATGCGGCCAAGTTCTCCATTATCCCCATAGGGAGACCCACAACTTCCATAGTGCAAAGAGAAAGTATCGTTAAGAACACGAAGAAAGAGTGCTTGGGCTCAAGATCTCCCGACATGGCTACGGAAAACACCGAACAGAAAGAGTCAGTCTAGCAACGGCGAGCTTAACTAAATAGTTCCAACTTAGAGGCCTTGAAAGATAAAATAAAAGAAAGATTTACAATGCTCTCTGCAGAGCCACTCTGCTCTACCCGGCATTTCCGATCAACAGACTCCACAAAACCAATGCGATTAAGCTCCAGTAGGTATAAAAGGCAGCAGTTTATATTATCACAGACAATAGAAGAAGAGAGCACAGAAAGCTAAGAAACCTACACCGTGAAATATATTTTCCAGCCACAAACGTGTCCCTCCATAACAGAGCGTGTGAGGTGTGGGACAAGCTAAACAACATGCTTAATGAGGAAGAAAAAAGAACTATGGAAATCCCGCAAAACTACAGGGTCAACAATCAGGGAAACTTTAGGAGCGGGAAACCCGACACGAGGGAAGAACCGCCTCCCATTTTACAAAAAGGCGAAATTGCTATGCACTTTAACAAAAAACAAACAAGTTAATCTGCATTAGACAACCAAAATAAAAACAAAAGCAAGAGATGGCTGGTCACACAGCAACCAACACTAACTCTCAACTCCTTTCCTTTAACCACTTTATCTAAACGCCCACTGTCCACTCTACTCTTACTATATATTTTTATCTTCTATCTTTTTCAAGATTTGGAACTTCCACAAGACTCAAGAATAACAAAGAAGAGAATCGACTAGGCTCTACATTCACTCCAGACTTGACCTCTGACAAGATCTACGCTCCTCTCTCACATCCCTATTTAGGGCATGTCGGTTAGGACGATCAAGTCTCCTTAGATACCCACACAGGCAGGAGCCATAGCTGAACCTTGTGGCTTACCCGGCGCATAGGTTGGAGACAGGGGTGGATCCAAGGGTGGGCCAGCCCCCCCCCCTCCACGACCAGGAGGAAATTCCACACAGTGTGCCTGGCTTGCATCACTTTTCGAGTCGTTAGCTCATGTCTTGAGTCACGGCGGACACACGGCGGGTTTGCTTGACTCGCTGACCAGTCGGATCGCGCATCCTGACTCACACGCTTGGCCCTTCCGCTCTTTGTCAGCTGGCCTGAGATGGGCATGTGCTCGTTGGCATCTTTCACTTTCGAAACTAATTCCAGCATCCTCTCTCTCTCTTCTTTCTCACCTTGCAACTACATCACAATCATCTCCACACCATCCTCTCTCTGAAACACAGCAGTGCAAAGTAAGTGATTTTTTTATTATATATTGTTACGGACATAGAGGGATGTAAGCGGTTGGGCTTTTCTATGTGATGCATTAGTTCCCTTTCATTTACAGGGCCTGTACCATGAAGCGAGCCCGCGATATGAAGATCACCTCGTTCTTCAAGACTAAAGTGGCCAAGACGAATGGTGATTGCGAGCGTGATGAAAAATAGCTGGAGCAACAGCCAAGCACTTCGGCATCGACAGCCCATAGATCCGACGGCGAAACTGAATCTCACCATGCGGAGCAGGAGGACAAGGAACTCACTTCTCTTTTTTCGCATGACACACTGACTCTCTCCGCAGCTCCAGTGGATGTTGCCAACTTCATTGGGAACAGGGCAGCAACAGACTCCGAGAAAGTGGCCTTAATCAAGCAGACTGCCCCGTCTGTCGAATCGCTACCCTAGATTGAAGAAGATGGTCGTAAGAGGCGATTCCAACCAAACTGGTGCATTACATACTCCTGGCTGAAGTACTCGTCTGAACGAGAGTGGATACTGTGTTGCATGCGAGCTGTTCGGCGAAAATAAGGGCGGATTTGGAGACCATAGGATGTGCTCTTGGTGTTAAAGCTAATGTGTAGATACAAAAAAAAAGCCACCGAACTGCTCAGCAGTTACAATAAGCATGGATATCACGCGACAGCTATTACGAAAGTGGGGGGGTCGACACTTTGCAAAACCCGACGAGGGGTGTTGACACCATGCTACAAGCGAAAAAGAAGGAGCAAATTGAGACCAATCGGCACCTATTGGTTACGATCATTGAGAGCATCCTCTTCTGCTGACGAAATATGCTGCCTCTCCGTGGGCATCGAGATGACGGTCCATTGGACCTTTCTATTCTAAGCAAAACGCAAGAAGGAGTCTTCAGAGCGCTTCTGCGTTATCGAGCCGAGGGAGGAGATGCAGACGTCAACATCCTCCTCACCAGCTTGGCCAGCCGGTTGGGCTGGACAAGCCGAACCATTCAGGACGAGCTGATCGATATCACAGGTGGGTGACACCGCAACTTCTGTCCAAAAATAGGTCTCTTATTCCAAAAGTAGAATTCATGCTATTTTGACATTATGAGCAGGTGTCACCATAATCATATTTCGCTTTACAGGTCGATTAGTGCTAGAAGAGGTCTTAGTCGGAGTGTCCGGGGTATTCGCAGTGCTAATAGACGAGACCACGGCGTCTCAAAGAAGGAGCAAGCCACCATTATCCTTCAACACGTCGAAAAGGACATCAAGGAGGACTTTCTCTCTTTCGTCCATACTGAGAACACCGGTGAAGGCCTGGCCCAACTGCTCATTCGCACCGTACATGGCCTTGGTTTGGACATGTTAAACTGCCGGGCCCTCAGCTACGATGGAGCGAGTGTTATGATGGAGAAGTTCAGACGTTGTGCCGCCATCATCATGGATCAATACCCTCTCGCTGAACTGATCCGTTGTTTTAATCACCGACTGAACCTGGTACTGACTAAGGCCTGCGATGTGAAAAAGATGAAACTCGCCCTTCAGATGATCAACGAAGTCCATAACTTCATTTACTCCAGCAACATGCGGACGCTTCGGTTCTCCAAAACCGTGAAGCTTTCCTCAGCTAAGCGGGAGAAGTTGATGCCATTGTGTCCCACCAGACGGGTTGAGCGGCATGATGCAGTCCTCGTATTCATCAAGTTTCTGCTTCACATCGCGGTATTCATGGAAGAGGAAATGAAGCTGAATGTCAATGCTGGCATCTTACTCGCCGCGGTTAGGGACCCTCGTTTTTTCATTGAGCTGGTTGTGGTGGAGTCAGTTTTGGCTCACACACCCGAGCCGAGCAGGACCCTGCAGAAGAAGGACGGTGACTTGGCATCTGCATACGCACTGATTCTTGAGTTTCGCCAAGTTCAAAAAGAATGCCGAGGAGCACTTCCACACCGTATTTACAACAGCCAAGTATTCCTGATTGAAGTGGACTCAGCTCACGATGACGTCCATGTTCCTCGAGCCTGTGCACGACAGAAACAGCGCGCAAATATCTTGGCCAGGAATGGTCAGGCGTACTATCGACGCTCGGTCTATATTCCGTTCGATGACCAAGTGATCGCCGAGCTGAAGAGAAGATTTTAAGACGATACCGTGCTAGTTGCTCTCCGGTTGAAGGAACTTTTCAAGGACTTAAAAAGTGACGTGGATGTAGTCCTTAATGCCGCTAAGATCTACGAGAGCGATGTTGAGTCACTGGGGGTCGTGCAGACGGAGGCACAGTGGTGGACAAATTCCACTCCAGTCTTCGGGACTGTCAAGAATGCGAAAGAGTACGCCGAGACCCGTATGTTTCCGAACATTGCGGAGCTCATGAACATCTTAATAACTCTGCCGGTCTCAAATGCAGAGGATGAACGTTCATTCTCAGCCTTGAAACGGCTAAAGACGTACATGAGGAACGTCCAGGATTGACTCAACGACCTCGCATTACTCGCCGTCCACAATGACATTAAAGTTTCGAATGATCAAATGATTGACAAGTTTGCGGATAAATACCGCCGTCTCCTCTTCGCTTAGACAAATGAAGGGGGACATTAGGCATGGGCCTACGATTTTAAGAGAGCCTACTCCTGAAAAATAAAAATACTTTTTCTCTATTATGTGGCTTTTTATTTAAGTGGGCAAAATGACTTGCAAGTAGCCTACATCATTATAGTCTACACTACATGTACATATTCATCATTTATATATTTAAAATTGTATTTGTAAATACATTTGAAATCATGTATTTAAATACTTTTGAAAGTATTTAAATACACTTTATTTAAATAATTTTTGCAAATACATTACTGATAATAGGTTTATATAGCTATTAGGAACGTATAATGCATGTTTAAGCTTGTCGCAACTTGTATGACACAAACGGTTGACTGCGTGAGCCGATGAGGGAAGATTAGTTGCATCAGTTCAAATTCAGTTAACAGATGGTCACAGTTGTGTTTGTTTGTATAGTGAGAGCACTCAGCGTTATTTCAACTGCTGCATGGCAACTTCAGTTTATTCGAAAGAGTGTGAAATGGAGAGATTAGACAATAATAAATACGAGGAAGATAAAGAATCATGTAATTATAGTCATCATTTACTAGATGGTAAATTGTTTAGAATGAAATCTTCCGACGGAAAAAAAGTGAAGTGTGTATGTACATCATGCAATGGCGAAATCTCTGCGGCGAGCAATGCTACTTTCAATCTACGCCTTCATTTGAAGGTAAGAATTTATTAAAGCTAATTATATGATATTGAATTGAATTTACAAGTTTCACTATTTCTTATTTTTAAAAAATGGCAAAATTACTAGTAGCTAACGATAATGTTAAGTAGCGTAGGTTTACCATGCACGAACCTACCTGCTTCCTTTTGCAACACTTTTATTTATAGTAGATGCTGATTGAATTTAACTGGAATTATAGCATATTGCAACGTGAAACAAATGTCCTTCAATTATCTGATCATGTACATTTATCAACCGAGATTCATGCTGCTTTTGGTGCAAAAAGCGGATAACTACGTGACAGCTCAAAGAAAAGATTCAAAAAGAAAATGTTTAGTATTAGACGATGGTCCCTCATGCCACGGTGTTAAAGTAAAAACATTAACGGAGTGTTTTGCAGTGAATACTAAAAAGGTCAAACAATCTGTTGTTAATAAGCTGATTGCAGATTTTATCATATAAGGTGTGCATTTCCTATCAACCATGGAGTAACAAGCTTTTGTGAGATTAATTAAAGGTGAGTTATGAGTTACAAATGTTGTTTACAATTATAGAATTAGTAATACAGGTTAATCTCTTATGACGACCGAATACTAAAACGTTCGGATCATTGGTCACTACGTAGGCTATATAACGAAGTTAAATAAAGGAAGACATATGCAAACAACAGAGGTTAATATATTGGAATAATTTCATGAGAATTCACATACATATATTCTTAAAGCGCACTATCATTTACTTGAAGATATTATTAAATAAAAAATTTCATATATAATTAGTACAATTATTGATCGATTATATATAGTTATTAGATGAATTCCTATAACGACGTATTTCGTTATAGTAGGAATACCTGTATATCAGTATGTCAAAACTAGCATGCCCACACGTCAAAAATGTAGGCAATAAAGCTTGATAATGTATGTAGAGGAATTATAACATAAAGCCTCGCAGAGGGCAAGGCGGACGTATACCTTAAAGTCCCCCCCCCCCTCTGCTGAGAAAGCAAGAGAATCGAGCCACATGAGGAGAGTCGTAGGAAGGTTAGCCGGCGAATAACAGTCTAACTGCCTGCCCTGTTTGATCTCCCCGCCGCATAGGTAGTGGGAGCGAACCGCTGTGCTAAGGTCACCATCAAAGGCCCTTAAACAGCGCTCAAAAGATCCAATTACCTACGAGATCCGTAAGTCCGTGGGGAAGTCGCCAAAAAGCGGTGCCAGTCAAAAGGAACACCAAAGATGGTGACGGTTGGTGGTGTCTCTACTTTACAATTCGACTTGGGCACCCCAGTGCCACCCTCCTCACCCCTTGCTTTCCCCGTTGTGGCCTCACCCTTCGCTCTCCCCTCTGCGGCCTCGCCCCTTTCCACTTAGATGAGGTGGTCGCCAGCCTATAAATAAGTCCCTGAAGGAAAGAGAAAAGATTATTCGAGGAGAGACGATAAAGGATCAGTTCGAGAAGATCGATCCTTCCCCCAGTGCCGAATTAACATACAACGTTAAGTTTTGTATCGGTACCCAAACCGAACTATCCTTTACAGACTTAGAAAAATTCTGACTGGATTACCATTCCTAGTGCCAAACCAGGAATTTCGGCAGCAAGAAAAGAAAGATTATTCGAGGAGAGACGATAAAGGATCAGTTCGAGAATATTGATCATTCCCCCAGTGTCGAATTAACTTAAAACGTCACGTTTTGTATCGGTACCAGACCGAACTATCCTGTAGAGACTTAGAAGAAGTCTGACTGGATTACCATTCCTAGTGCCAAACCAGGAATTTCGGCAACAAGAGAAGAAGGATTATTTCGGTGCCTGCGCGAAGCATCCTGCACAGGCTTAGTATGAAGCTTAGCAGGACCAATATTACTAGTGCCAAACAGGAATTTCGCAAGTAAGATAATAGAAGAACTAGTCACCCTCGAGTGACTCTCAAATTGCGAACTTAAGACCGAAGAATTAGACATCGGATTCCCTACCTCCATCCCATCTCGAGGAAAATCTACCATCGGCCGCTCCAACACACCGACGCACGAGAAAACCATCTAGTGACATCTGTTCGTTTCTTTCATGTAAGTTAGAATGACCATTTATATTCGTATTGCTTTAGTATGAGTTTATTACGCTACTCAAATTAACTGAAGTATAAAAAAATGTTAGTGAACCCCATCATATTTACAAGTAGAAGAGGGTAATTTAATTTGATGTTTAATGCTAATCTAAAAGGGTCACTATAAAATAACTAATCGGCAATTGGTTTGTTAAGGGGAGCCTACTATTGTTTTGATTTGGTTACGAATAGATTCTGTAATAGGCCCAGTTTTAAATATGGTTAACCTCGTTAAACTTATTAGATGAATATAAATAATTTTACTGTTTTTTTGTAGTTAATTGATAAAGTTAAAATATGTTTATTTTGGGATAATTCTGATGTTTCATGTATCCTTTACGTGTTTAACGGGCTCTCTGCTTAAAACAGATTAAACGCTGTGACACTCTCTCAACAATAAGGTAATTAAAAAGTCCACTCAACCAATATTGAAGTATTGTTGTCTTTCATAATTAATATGATCAGACCGGCTTCCTTAAAACAACAAATATAATACGATTATACGATAATGTATAATATACTCCCAACAATACTAAAAGTCAATATTTTACTATGTATTCTGAATATGAAGGACTAATAATATATTTATGAATTAATGTACCAATCCTATATAACTATAGGATATTCATATAGCTACATTTTATATATAAAATATGATATGCATACCATATATTTTCATTTCACTGTGAAAATCAATTTTACTCACAATAATCACACATTCTATTACCGAATGTCTAAATTCTTCAGTTGACGTCATTTCAAGGCGGACGCTAGGCCGAAATCTTATAGAAGAAGAGAAAGTGACAAGAGCTCTACTGAAGAATCAACTAGACAGCACCTCTTACTTACGTCTTACTGCAGATATTTGGTCAACTTGTCACCATAGTTTTTGGGGCGTTACAGTTCAATGGGTATGTTAAGATTTTGCTCTAAATGAAATAAGAAATTGAAAATTTCTTTACAGTTAGGGAATTATCAGCTCTTGGCTGAAAGCAGACCTATTTGTTGGTGGAATTTATCTCGATTATATTAATATGTAAAATTTATGGAAACATTTATGAGACAAACATTGGACTGTTATTTCATTTTTCTTCCAGCTTAAGGAAGCTGCTCTTGTCCGGCACAGTGGAATATTGGCATGCTGTCGCTTCAAAGGAGAACACAACTACATAAAGATTGCTGAACATATGGAGAATATCATCAATGAATACGATATCCCCCTGCAGAAAATCACGAGCACCGTCACTGATGACGAATCTAATTTTGTTAAAGCATTTAAGGAATTTGCAGTCACTGCTGCAAATGTGTCCACAGCTTCATAAGATGGAATCCAGGTAGGCGAATAAGATCAGGGTGAGCACGAGCTGGAGGATAGTTCCTTAATAAGAAGTGCCTTAGATCAGGAAGAAGACCTTTCGTCTGACCCATGCAGCTTCAGCCTACCTAAGCATGTGCGCTGTGCTTCACACACACTCAGTCTCGTCGCCACAACTGACTCAAAACAGGCACTGAAAATATCTTCTTTTGCAAAAAGGGTCGTCCAAAATCAGCAGAGATTATCAAAACTGTTATCAAATGCTCATTAAAGGTGCCTTCTATTACAAGGTGGAACTCTCTGTTTGATGCATTGTCATTACTTTTAGAACACAAGGACAAATTACATCAACTCATGACGTCCCTTGAACTTCCAGTGTTCAGAAGTCACGAAATTGAATTTCTTGGAAGTATGTCTCAGTTTTGGCTCCTATTGCAGTGGCAATTGATTTCCTACAGGGGAAGCAAAACTGTTTTTATGGAGAATTGCTCCTTACCTTGCTCACTGTGGAGAAAATGCTGAAGAGCCTTCAGTCACGTTCTCTGAAATTTTTCCAACCTCTTCTAAGTGGATTCACTAAGGACTTTGGAAAGCGCTACCAATCTTATTTGACCTTGGCAAATGAAGCCAGCGTCACAGATGCCATTATTGTATCAACAAGACATCCGTTCTTCAAATTTCGCTGGTTAGATATTAGTATTTCATGACACAGTTTAAGCCACCGAGACTCTGTTAAAAATATTATGATTCAAGTGATTGAGAATTTAGCAGAGGGACCCGTAGCTGAATCATCCAGTGGTGTATTGAACAGTAACGATTATTTTGGATTTACAAAACCCACTCAAACACGATCAATCGCAGATTTGGAATTGTTCAGTTACCTTCAGGATTTAAATAAAACTCTTCAAAGTTTAGATTGATATCCAAACATAAAAAAAGTTATTTATTAAATACAGCACCCTCCGTCGTCAGCTCCTGTGGAAAGGCTCTTCTCTTTAGGAGGATTGACCCTATCTTCAAAATTGAGTTCTTTATCTGACGACACATTTCAGCAACTAATATTACTTAAATATAATGCTGATATAAATAACTGACTGAAATTTCATTCCATGGAACTTTCTATTTTTTTGAGTAGTACCCAAGTTCAATTGTCATCAAATCCTAGATTAGTAATTATAAAATACAATTTCATTTTAATGGATATTTTGTGTCGTGATACCAATGGTCCTTATCGATCGTCATTATATATCATGTATTTGAAATGTAATTAAAAATGTATTTAAATACATTTAATGTATTAAGTATTTAAATACATTTTTCTCATGTATTTATTATTTAGTATTTAAATACTTTAAATGTATTTAGTCCCCACCTCTGTGTATTCAGCACTGATTATTTATACGATCATACATGTATTATTCATAAAAATATGTACCATAATAAGCAGCCTTAACAAATTTCCTGGCATAACCCCCCCCCCCTTCGCTTTTTCTGGATCCGACACTGACTGGAGCTTAGCAAGGGACGGGTTAGAACCCGTGTGCGCGGTGAATTTGTCTAGGTGGATCACTACTATTAGGCCTAGTCGTTTAGGTAGGTAGGTAGGGCCGCCGACACACCGCGGAATAAGCCAGAATAATAATAATAATAATAATAACTGAATCATAACCGCATCTTTCCATTTTTTCGAACTCCACTTCTCTAAATTTTTTCTCCCCTCTTATTTCAATGAAGAAGCCTAAGAAAAAAAAGACAAGATAACATCATGGAAAATTAAAATGGGGGGGCCTCTGCGTACGGTAAAGGGGTGCGCAAAACACCGGATAAGATGAGAGTAATCTACGGAGAGCTCGGAATAGTTTTAATCAGATTATTAGACTACGCAACCAACTACGTAGCAATCTGTCAGACCGAGAAGGACGGGGATAGGCTGCTTACCGAAAAAGCCACCTAATACTTAAGATCAATACGCCTGCAAGCTAAGGTGCCTCCACAAATCGGAAGCGCAGAAGGCAATTTACTGCAGCAAAATTAACCCGTGGTTAGGCGAACACGGCGCGGAGGAAATAAAAGAAGAAATTGAGACAAAGCAAGTTTGGGCATGGATTAAAGAAGTAATTAAATTTGCGAATAATAGCACTAATAGGGAATATACACGCGTATTGAAGGTTATATTTAGAGAAACGGCCATGGCAAGAAAGGTAAAAAAGAACGGATTAATCTAAAAATAATCCAAGAACAGATCAAAGGAGCCGACTTCGTAAGTGTGCTAATCTCTTCAATCGTTTCGCACTAGATAAGCATAGCTCGAAGGAATGCACAAATAAGGAAGAAAGGTGACGTTCTGAGTGCAGTTTCAAAAACCCTTAAGGGGAGAGAACACAACAGCCAAGATAAGAAATGCCTAAATTGCGGGGAAAACCAGCGCACAATGGCAATAGCATGCCCGATCAAGAAGAAACTTATAGAAAAGAAGCGTAGAGAGAAAGCGAAGGCAGAAGAAGAAAGGTAGAACCAGATATACGCAAAAGTACCAAAGGCCACTGTTGACCATTACCCAGGCACAAAGAACGTAAGTGAGTTAAAACAGGAGACATCTTTAAACATACCAGCATGTATACTACATGCACATTTGCTTAACGTTATTAACCCAGGATCATATTCCAAGGAATTGAACAAGATGCTAAGCCACAATGGATTGGAACAGATGTGGTTTCCAGATAATCCCCCGTCGGCAGAATTCCTAAATGTACAATATTAGCCAGCTGTTTCAGAATAAGTTGCGACGGCACCTGAACCCGCAAGTGTAAATCAGAAACAACGGACAAACCCAGGCGCAGAAAGGGACCCCCAAGGCTTAAGCCAAGAGCAACCCAAGTAGCTGATAGTAACATGGAAATTGAAACCCCAACGACTAGCAGCGTCGACATGGGACAACAGTAAACCATACAAGTAGAAGAAAACGAAGAAGCAGGTCACGAAAACGATAGCAACCAGTCCCGAGAGAAGAGCGAAGATAGCCAGGATTTTAGTCTGAAATTCTATGCAACAAAAGATCAGCCATTTCCAGTAAACAACACGATAAATTATTCAAATCATTAAAAAATGTTATTTTAAATATGAGTTCGAGGGACCGTACACGGATAAAGAGGTGACTAAGATTATAATGAGCAGTAATTTAGACATACCTGAGGCACTATGTTTCACAGTGACAAAAGAGGAATTTAAGAAAAAGAGGAGCGGAAGAACAAAATTGCCTCGCCACCGAGAAGTATATAAAGCGGAAAGGAGGTCTCATAAGAGCACTTAATTGAATTTAATATGGACCAAAGGAGAAAACTAAGGATAATTAGCCATAATGTAGCAGGGTAGAACATAAAAAGGCACTCCTTATGTAATGCATATTTGAAAGAAGATCCAGACGTGGTATTATTGAATAAAATCAATATTGACCCAGAGATCAATCCGATAAAAATATATAACTATAACTTTATGACAAAGACCATGCGAGACATTAACTTCGATGGGGTAGCACTGGCAATCAAGAAGGACATAAAGTTTAGTAGGCCACAACAATTTGAAGAGGCCTGCCTAGCATTCATTGTAGACATCCACAGGCCCTATAACAATAATGGCAGGGTACCAACCACCAAAGAGGGATTTTCTGCCATTTCACAACTTCTTGAACGTTTTGGCCAGAAAAATTGAGCTATATTTATGGGCTATTTAAATGCCCACTCCAGGTCTCCGGCTACACTAACAACTTCAACAACATTGGAAGAAACCTAAATACACTAATTCAAAGGGGCATTGTGGAAAGTTTGGGTCCGGATTTCCCAACCTTTTGGGGGCAAAGAAGGGCCAACAAACCTGATAGTTTTTAGTATCACCCGAGTTCAGATTTAACTACCTAATTGAAAAAGGGTCGCCCTCTACCAGTGACCACGAAATGGTCATAATTACCATCTTGATGAATCCAATACAAGTGAAATGTCCATTGAGGAAGAGCTATAAAGACTTGAACTGGCGCGGTTATGCAGAGGATCTCGCTAATTACAATCAACCAGACTTAAGCGAGGATATATTAGAAGAGATCAACGCAGCTACCGACAGCCTACTAAAAGTGCTTGTCGATGCGGACAAAAAGTACGTGCCAAAAAAATCGTATCGGACTCTTCCGGACCCTCAACGCTCAGTCCAAATTGCTGCATTGTAAAAAAAGATGAAATAATAGGAACAACAGCTATAGAGAGAGGAGCAAGATGGGACCAGTTCGTAGAATCTATAGATGTAGAGTCGAACTCAACCAAGTTTTGGCAGAAAATAAACCTAGCCTGAGGGAAAATACGATCCAAAATAAAATTTGCCATCAACTGCAATGGAAACGAGACAGGAAAACTTCATCAAATAGAGAACGCTTTCCGGGACCATTGGTGCAAGATTTTCGACGTATCACCTAACGAAAACAAAGATTTTGATCGAGAGCATGAAGAGTGGGTAGTGCAAGAACTAGAGCTACACAGGTACGAAATAGCATCTAACCACACAACTTCATTAGCGTCAATGGAAGAGCAAGGTATCGAGAGCCCTTAACACTACAAGAATTAAAAGCGACCATGTTAGCTACCAAACAAAAAGCTCCTGAAAAGTCTTGCCTAACGAGAGATAATTTGTTAATAGCACCAGACGAATTCCTCAAGAACCTCGTTGATCTATATAATGCTGCGATTAGTGCAGTGTATTTTCCCTATTCCCTAAAGAGTGAAAAAATTATATTTTTTTATAAGCCGGGCAAACCACCAAATCAGCCAGCAAACTTTAGGCCGATAACACTCTTGGAAGTGGTTGCAAACTATTAGAGAGGGTAATAAACAGAAGATTGATCCATCACATGGAAGAAAATGACCTAATTCTAAAGCATCAACATGGATTCAGAAAAGGAAGAGCCACATAGACAGCATTAGCCTTCGTCATAGAAACCTTGGGCAAAGCCAAATATGACAGAAATTACACAGATCTCATATTGAGAGACGTCCATATGGCGTTTGGCGTAGTGTGGAAGATAGGCATAAAATTCAAAATAAAAAGTTGGGCCTTGCGTCAATCCTAACCAAATGTCTGTGTGATTATGTTACGGACCGAACAGCCTACATATCCTTAGAATATTACCAAGGACCGGAATTTGAGCTCGGGCATGGTTTCCCGCAAGGAGGATGCTTAAGTCCAACTCTTTATACTATTTATACCAAGGACTTACCAGACCCGGGTTTTGAAACAACAAAATATATATAGTTTGCAAATGATATAACTGTCATGACTAATAGCCCATGCAGACACGCTCCGACTAAGGCTAGAATGACTGCAGTGGAGATCAAAAATATAAATAATTATGAGAAGTGGAAGATTCGTACGAACACCGATAAATCTACAATTATATCAATAAAATGGCGAAAACTTAAAGAGTCATAGTGGACGAGATGCCATGCAGAGAGAAAAGTTCTCGGTATGAAAATAACAAGGAGTGGCTACAGGAAACATGCTGAGAAGAGAGTAAGTTTGGCCAAGGCGAACTTGGTTAATATGTACCAGCTCAGAGGACTGAACAGGAGCAATAAAATTAAATTATATAATACCTTATGCCGCTTAATCCTCCTGTACCCAATGATCCCATCAAACAGACTACATAGATCAAACATCATCAGTCTACAAAGAGTCCAGAAGAGTGGGGTAGTACTAATTTCAAATCCAAGGAGGAGAGAACAACGTAGGCAGAAAGACATACATCAAGAAATCGAAATAGAACCACTCAATGTTGTTCTACATAGAAGAGCAAACAAGGTATGGGACAGATTGGATCGGATAATTGACGAAGAAGAAAGAAGAACAATAGAAATACCATTAGACTACAGAATAACGAAAGGGGAAATTTCAGAATTCCTGTACAAGTAGATAAAAAGAATAAACAATAAATAACATGCAATTGCAGAATAAATCGAATAACAAATAAGAAAAATAATATAGAGGTAAGAGCCTCACCACCACATATTAGCTAAAAGAAGAGCGAAACAACGTGAAAGAAAGTATTCAAGAGATGTCTGGTTACCCCACAATTACAAGCAACACTCAACATATTTCCTTTTTACAATTTTACCGAACAACTTCTCTCCACTCTACTCTTAATTTATACATTTTTCTATCTTTATCAAGACGTAAGACGGGCATCTATTAGACCACTATTTCGTTCCTCTTTCCTCACTGATACCCTTCCATCTCACTCTATCTTTCTCAGACAATTCCATTCAATTCAATGATCAGAAAATGAGGCGAGGAAAACGGTATTAGGACCTCGCGTGGTGGGCAAACTGGTTTCTGGCAGGAGCTGGATGTTTATCTGTGGTTTCCGCTTCCATATTGTGACGGCCTCAGCCATGCGCAGTCGTCGCCTATCACTCTCCAGAAGAATGATTGTTGTATTTATATTTAATATTTCTCGGATGAGGGTCGTCCGATGCTTTTCTGTATGGTGTTTGATGGGTTCGTCTTGGAGATGTGCTGTTAGTCGCCACGACTAGGTTGTAGAAGTCATCTCAATGTACGAGGAAGTGCAATGCTCACAGTAACCGACGTAGCATTTATATTCGCACAAGAGATTACACTCCTGCAAGTGGTCAAAACAAATGTTCTTATGTTAAGATCAGTTAAGTTTTCTTTTTGATCGAAACATTATTCAAGCTTTATAATTTTGTTCCCTTCTGATTGGTTTTAAGACATATTCTTATGTTAAGATAATAATGCATATACGAACCAATTTTTGTAATTTTTTTTCCGTTCGGTCAGAAGATGACCTTTGAAAAGATTGAAAGACGTCTCGGCTAATAAAGATATGCTACTTGCCAGCATTTTTTTCCACCCTTTCGCTTTCTGAAAAGAAAGTCTTTGAAAAGGTTAAGAAGCTGCAGCGCAAGTTTAACCAAGCAGCCATCGCTGCTGATTTGAACAAATCGAATATATATATATATATATATATATATATATATATATATATATATATATATATATATATATATATATATATATATATATATATATTTATATATATATATATATATATATATATATATATATATATATATATATATATATATATATATATATATATATATATATATATATATATATATATATCCATTATAGTATATTTTATTAAAAGCGACCGCTAGGTTCGAATTAATAATTCTTTTTTCAATCTTCTCGATTTGTCTTATATTCGCCTTTTCTTAATTGTTTAACCTGTGGATAAGCGTATCGAAGTTCATTGGAGACTGATGTTTGTTATTTTGCCAAAAATAGAAGTAAATTAATGTAATTTAGCACTTTCTTTAATTTAACTGACACGTTTCGATACATCGAGTACCATCTTCCGAGTTACAATGGGGAATTATTACAAAGTATTCAGTTTTTATATGTTACAAAATGTATTAACAAAATTACAAACGAAGCTATTCACGTATAGGCAGTTTGGATCCAGGTGATGAAAGGTCGGAAAGGTAGGTAGTCAGAGAGAGGGTGGGGGATTATGCTGCTTGCCAGTATTAGTATATTGAGGATCATCTGCTTTTCGCTCACATGTTCATATAATTCTTTTCCTATAACGACCAAATATATTAAAAAAAAAATTCCAACTAATCTGAACTTGTTAATTAAAAATTAAATAAATTTTCCCAAATATATTTATTTTTATAAAATTTTTAAATGATTTAAAAATAATCTGTTGTGGTACTGCACCGGAAAATTCCGTGCTTATGCATTTAGGTGAAATAGTCCGAAATCGTCCCATTGGTCGTTATAGATTGATGGGTTCTCTCGGATTCCCCCTCTATTGAAGGGAAGTTTAATTTCACTCTTTAAAGCCTCTACACTAAATACGAACTTGCGAACTTGTTCTTCGAAGTTTATAATGATCTCCCAGCCAAATATTTAGAGTTAACTATGCTTACTTCTGGAATTTCCTTACTCTTAACCTTATTTAATATTTTGTTCTTTCTTTTTATCCATATTTTTCCTCTACCCGTCTATCCCTCCTTCATTCCTTTTATAATGAATGAAATTACCCTGGACGGTCCCAAAAGGTTCCTTTTATTTCTTATGTAAATAATACTAGTGTTATCTCGGCCATAGTACTTACTTATAGTGGGAAACGTTATTTGGTTTGGAATTTTTCTGACACGTTATCAAAAAGCGCAATATTTTTTAAGTTTATTCAGCAATAATACTTTACTGGTTTTCAGTGGATAAAGGGTAAAAGTGATGACAGAAATAAGATATGCACATTATAACTTGCGAGAAGAGTCATACGATAAAAATGGTCAGATGAAGTTTGTGGTCAGATGAAGTTCCAGAAAAGAGTTGCCGGTTGTCGCTGAACGTTGATTGCATTAGGTTGCTTCCTGCGAAGATTTGCAAAAAAAATGAATGTTCAAAGAATGGGGAGGGAGCCGTTTAGCTCTATCCCCTAAAATTCAAGTCACCGGTGCGGGAACTGCAACACGCAGTAATTTATGGAATTTCGTCCCTTTTAAGAGACCGCACAAACTTAAAAGCTGCCTCACGAGCTTTCAGTCACAGTTCTCAGCCAAGGGTGACTTGTCTCGCAAAGGATCACTGCCAACAATTTTACGAGCATATGAATGCAACATTGGTCCCCATCAAGGAAGAGCTCGAAAATCTCTCACGAAGAATAAATACTCTCTAGAAGTTGAAATATTACTTCAGAAAACGCTCAACATTACGTGCGCGGAACTCTCCCATTGGATCACACATATCTCCTAGTGGATCACGCAACTTTCCCATGCTAAGGGATGTGATCTGCTGGAAACACCAGCAATACGGTAGCCAGGTACTCAACTGTGAAATTGGTTGCAAGGAGAATGTACATATCTCGCAAAACTTCTGAGGGAAACAGAAATGAAGAACGTCACCTCTCTGTTTCCGCACTCTCCTTGCTTGCACTTTATCGATCCCACTGCCGGAAGAAGGTTTCTGGTCGATACAGGATCAGAGATCTCATTTATCTCGACTACATACAATGATCTTTAACAAGAAGAGGGCAACATATCCTTTCAGACCGCAATTATATCCCCAATTCGTACGTTTGGTGAATGTAGACATAATCTATCCTTTTGGCATAGCTTTACCTGGAAATTTTTAATGTGTGATATCAAGTGTGAAATAAAAGGGGCCGTTTTTTTAAAGCAAATTATAATCTTTGGGTTGACCTTAAACATTCATCAGGGATTATCCTAGACCGAAAACGTTGCAAGAGCTACAGAGATATCTGGGTTTAGTCAACTTAGTATATTTTTTAAAACTGCTGCCACTACTCTCATTCCTCTCATGAGATTGTGAAAGAACTCAAACAAATGTTGCACAAAATCAGTATTTGAAATGGAATAGCCGCGTAGAATTAACTTTCAACACTATAAAAGGCGATATAGTAAAAGCTACCCTTTTATTCCACCCAAAACATGCTGCATCTCGCTTAGCGTCGAAAGTGTTTTGCAACATTTTTTTCGGGAGAATGAGATACATTGGGATTCTTTAGTAAGGTTTTCAATGGCCTGAATTAAAACAATCCACGTTTACCAATAAGTTAATCTTTATAACTCTTGCAATAAAACACTTCAAACACTTACTCGAAGGTACTGTGTACATTTTTCTCCTCACATACTGAAAGGCAATCATTGGCGCCCCCAAGTCGCTTACAAACAGGCACTTTCCAAAGATGTGTGCTCATTTGAATTCATTAGTCAGTACACGAATGATATTCGTCAAATAGCGAGAAATGATAATTATAGTGATACTCTCTTTCGGGCACCCATCAATGGTTGCAACACGTAATCCAGGCAACTCGTATCAATTCTTCCATTTACATCACAACTCCTCATGTCATTCTATTAACTCATCCATTCCTCCTTTGACTATTATCGACTATGGACTTTAGCTAAATCTCAGTTGAACGCCTTAAACTTGCTACAGTTTCATAAGATTGCCCTGCCATTTTATTTGCATTCACATTTGGGATCTATCGAAAGGTTTTATTCGGCCTTATCTCCCCTCTGATTTCCGCAAGCTTATCTTCAACTATTAACACAGTTTGTTTGGTGGAAGATCAGAAATGACATACCTGAGTCAGTTAGAAACTGTCTTCAATGTTAGAATTGTAAAATACAAAGACATAAGAAACCAACCTTTACACAAATTGATGCACCTCCATTAAGGTTTCACACCATTCATATGGACATATTAAGTTGCTTTGCAACTATAAACGAGAGTTACAAACCCTTTCTGACCATAATATGGCGCTATTCTAAGTGGTTGGGGGCATATTCACTTAAGAATATACCATCAGAATCTGTGATTGAAACATTCTTCGCAAATTATATATAGCGTTCTGAAGCTCTTGCTAACATAATCTCGTAAGCCAACACAGAACCATTCGAACATCTCTCCTGGCAAAATGAACTCGTGGAGAATGGTTACACAATCTCTAATTCACTCTTCCTTTTCTGCGAAACGAGGTATGGCAGTTTATGGCACTCCATCACGCATTTCAGATGACCTATTTATCACCAGAGATCGAGACCTTTTGCAACACAAGTCCGTACAACATCAAGCAGCCACGAATTATCTTGATCTCCTCCTTTCCCTTCCTTTGGCTGAATAAGAAACTTGCATTTCAAAAACCTGGAGAAATATACGCACATATCCCTGAGACGTTCAGATACGTGCTACCGTCTTCAACCCATGTAAAGGAAAATACAAGGTTCTACAGATGTACAAACATGCCTACATACTTTAGGGTAACAGATGAAATATTCATGGTCACAAAATATAAAGCCAACAAACATAGAAATAACAGGTAATCTAACACAGATAACACTCACCAATTCAACATACTAATTCCGCATACACAACAGACAAAGACTCTCCGATGGCACTTAAGAGAAAACACAACAATATAATCTGAACAATCATATTGGAATCTACATTATAATTATTGGTCTGACAAACTTGATTTTTTATATTAAAATTCATTGCCTTGTCACAGAAAAGATTAGTTGCTATATTATAGATGTTTGCACGTATTTTGAGGAATCAATATATGTATTTTATATATGACCCTTATTATTACCCTATTATGTACGAGTATATTATAATTATCATTGTTCTATGCCCTCGCTGGTTAGCATATATTTTTCTATACCTTCGTTGGTTATTATTTTGTCCATGCTATCATTTGTATTATATAGCTAACATTTATTATTATTTTTCACTTCATTGATTTTTTTCAAGTATTTACTCATCTTGTAGGGGTCGGATTACGCATAAGTAGGTGTGGAAGCATGAAACCCATTACGTCGTTATCACACAGAATTTCACTGCTCAAAACAAATCAACGCAGCTGTGTTTAACTTGAGGTGTTTTATCACCGCCTTCCCTCAAGTTTGATAACGCTGTCCCGCTTCCAGAGGGCAGCCGTGTTCATCTTCCCCCTCTTGGGGTAGATTAAAATCACTCTCATTTCCCGTTCGCCTCGTCGATGCTCAAAATTATCAAGGTTCATGTTTGCTTAAGCCGCGTCTCATATCCCTTGGGAATCTCAGTGAATTCAATTCGTCTCGTCGATGCCCAAGATTATCAACCACCTGCTAGCCCAATAACTCCAGCTTAAGCCCCGATAACGGTTCCCCAGGACACCACATCAACTTTTTATTTAATCAAAGCTCCCCCGGTGGCCTTGAATTTGAACAAGAAACTGTGAACGGGTGCCAGGTGTCAACCCTTTTGAGAGACATCGGGTGCACCTGCGTCGTAGTGTCGGAAAAATTGCTTCCCCCAGTAATTCCCGACCACGATAGGTATGCAGTAGTCCACGACTACTTAGGGCGCGCGAACCGGTTTCCCCCTGGTTCACTGCTACCTAGAATGCAAATACTTCACCGGTTGAGTGTAGGTCGTTGCATCCCCCATTAAGTTCTGCGTGGTGTTGGTCGGCCAAAACCTCCAGATCTTCCCTAATCATGTCGCCAAGGCCGTTCTTATGAGGGCTCAGGCCTTAAAAGAGATTGTAACCCCGTGCCCTTAGAATCTCCTCATGCCCCCGAATTTACATCCCTTCATAACAACGAGTTCGCAAGTGAGCAGAAGAAGTGCTCTTCTATCCAGCCCTTGTAGGAAAAAGCCCTGCAGGACAATCAAGTTTCTGATTGTGGCCCAAGGAAGGTTATATATCTCGTTAAAGATGACCTCCTTTACCGTTCTACCTCGACCGAGTATGATGTTAAGACTTGCTCCCTTTGCATCCCCCGTTTTCGTGTTCCCCAGGTTTTTCGCCTTGCCCATGATGGGTTATTTAGGCTGGCCATTTCAGCCACAATAAAATGGACCAGAGAATCTTTTTATATTTATTTTGGCCCGGCGCTGCTAAAGAGATTGCAGAATTTTGTCGATCTTGTGATATTTGGCAAAAGACGACGGCAAAAGGACAGATCGCACCTGCCCCCCTTCAAAGGCCCCCATTATTTCTGAACCCTTTTTTAGAGTGGCTATCGAATTTATTGGTCCAATTTACTCCCCGTCGAGCAAAGGGCACTCTTATATCCTTACTCTCGCCGACTTCGCTAAGAGGTTCCCGGATGTAGTTCCCCTAAAAAGAATCGATCGCATAATGTGCGCGGAAGCATTAATAGCTATCTTTTCTCGAGTCGGCATCCCTAAAGAGATATTGTCTGACCGAGGCAGACAATTTACGTCTGAACTCATGGAATACGTGGGGAAACTTCCCCTGAGAAATCCTCTCTTCATAACCCATTTCCAACCTGCGGCTAACGGAGTCTGCGAAAAGTTAAACGGGACTCTGAAGACCGTCCTGAATAAGCTGTGCCACGCCTCAAAAGTGGCATCGGTATCTGCCAGTCGCTCTCTTTGCGTGCCGTGAGATTCCTAATAGGACTTTAGGGTTCGCCCTGTTCGAACTCCTTTATGAGCGAAACGTCCGAGGCCCTATGAGTATTCTCAACGAATTATTCGCAAATCCCTACCTCGATGGAGAAATTAAAACCTCGTATTCGTACGTATTGTACCTGAGAAACCGCTTAGAGGAATGCGCCAAGATCGTGTATAAAAATACGGATCTTAATTTAGAGAAATACCGGACTTATTTCAACATAAAACCAAAAGATCGACGCCTCCGACCCGGTGATGAGCTACTGCTCCTCCTCCCCACTGAATCTAATAAGCTCTTTTCACAGTGGAAAGGCCTGTTCCCCGTTTTAGAAGCACGAGGACCCGTGGACTACCTCATAAAGACCCCCTCTGGTAATAAGTTATATCACATAAACATGGTTAAGCGATACTACCGCGGCGCGTGTATTAATAACATAGTCGAACCTGACGAAGAGGCGGTGATGGAAGCTATTTACCCCAACCGAGCCTTTCAATCTGATACAGACAGTTTGCGGATAGTCGGACAAGGAGCACCCCCTACCTTCACTTCCCTGTTCCAGCAAAGAAACCGCCTCGGAACTCGATTTGAACCCCATATTCGATCTCCTGCAAAAAGCTCAAATGGCTAAGTTATTAGCTGAATTTGAGAAGGTGATTTCGGAAAAGCCAGGATTTGTGCGTCATTTCGTACATGACATGTCGCTGAAAACACAAGAGCCAGTTTGAACTAAACCGTACCTCTTGCCTGTGCATCCTCGTCCGGCATTTAATTCGTAAGTGGAAAACCTATTAAAGTTGGGTATCATTGAGCACTCCACCTCTGATTTCTGATCCCCAATTGTAATAGTAAGGAAGCCCGATCAAACATTCAGAATATGTGTAGATTTCCGGAAATTGAATTCAGTGACGGTTTTTGACGCGGAACCAATCCCGATCATTGAACAGAACCTACAACTGTTTGAAGAGGCCAAATTTATTTCAGAAATAGACCTATGTAAAGCCTATGATAAAATCCCCCTCAAGGATAGTACTGGGAGGTACACTGCGTTCCCCACGGAGAAGGGCCTAATGCAATTTAGGCGTCTTCCTTTTGGTTTTGTTACTGATTGTAGTAACTATAATAGAATGATGCGGCGAATCCTGGATGGCCTAGGTGACGTGTCGTTTTATTTCGATAATGTGTACGCTGCCACACGTACATGGAAACAACACCTAGTCTCCCTTCGCTCCCTCCTTATGAGGTTACGGGAACACAGATTGACCCTTGGGCCTAGTAAATGTCATTTTACCTATAATTCCATTCGTTATTTAGGCCTTCATATGGGGGAAAACCAGATGACCCCCCAGCAAGATAATGTAAAGTCTATTGCCAGCATGCCTCTTCCGCGTACGAAGAAACAACTCCGCTCCTTTTGGGGATTCACCTCTTTCTACCGGCGTTTTGTCCCCAATCTTACCACCTTAGCTTCTCCACTTAGAGTCCTGTTAAAGAAGCAATCCCCAGATCCTCTGGTGTAGAACCCCAAGGCATCCGCCGACTTTGACAAACTTAAGTATAGGCTACCTTTTGCCCCTATTCTAAGACTCTCCAATCCGAAAAAGCCTTTTGGAATCAGGACCGACGCGTGTAACGAAGGAGTTGGATGCTTGTTGTTGCAATAGGATTGCATCCATCCGATTGTATACGCAAGGCGAAAACTCTCGTCTTGTGAGAAGAACTACGCGACCATAGAACGTGAGGCTCTGGCGATAGTTTGGGGTGTACAAAAATTTAAAATGTATTTAGTGGGAAAGGAGTTCGTGATCGAAAGGGATCACCGCCCTTTAGCATATTTAAAAAATAGTAAAAGTCAAAACGGTAAACTCATCTGATGGAGTTGATTGTTGAAGGAGTAGCAATTTCTCATATTTTAGATTAAAGGTTCCGAAAATTGTATGGCCGACTGTCTTAGTAGGAACCGCATAGAGAAGCTTTCTCTTACTCGTAAGATTAAGTCACCGAGGGTGTGTACTCATAATTGTATATATTGTTTAAGCCTTGTCCCTCTGTATATATATATATATATATATATATATATATATATATATATATATATATATATATATATATATATATTGCCTTTAATTAGTTTATTCTTTTGTAATTAATTTTAGTGGTCACCCGGTTTTTTGTTTGGGGGGGTATTATTATTACTTATCATTAACTCCTATGTTCCACAACCTCATATGAATTGATTTTTTTTTGTATTTGCGGCTATGTAGGCAGAAGTTAAAGATTCCCCTATTAGCTTGTATCCAGTCAAGGTAAACTGTTTTCTTCAATCCCTATCTCTCCTATTTGTGGGGCAGGAAATTTCTCATCCCCTACGTGTATGTGAAATTTCATTTTAGAAAGGGAGGAGTGTGGAAGCATGAAACTCAATACGCCGTTATCACACAGAATTTCACTGGTCAAGACAGATCAACGCAGATGTGTTCAACTTGGGGTGCTTTATCACCGTCTTCCCCCAGTTTAATAACGCTATCCCGCTTATAGAGGGCAGCCGTGTCAATCTCCCCCCTCTTGAGGTAGAAGGGGATCTCTCTCATTTCCCGTTCGCCTCGTCGATGCCCAATATTATCAAGGTTCATGTCTGCTTAAGCCGCGTCAGATATCCCTTGGGAATTTCGCTTAATTCCCTTCGTCTCGTTGATGCTCAAGATTATCAAGGTTCATATTTGCATAAGCCCCCTTCGATATCCCCTTTGGAGGCCATCGTGTGCGAAGCCCTCTCTAGCCCATTGTTGTGGCTCCTATTTAATGTGATGTCTGCAATTCCTCAGTAGATAGAGAGAACCCAAGCTTCTTGCCGTCCAAACCTTAGTATATGTCTCCCGTGAAGTGATCCCCTCGCTCTTGTGATCTCGTCAGCAGATCGTCTTCATGTAAGCCGCCCCGATCAGAAAAAGATTACGGAAACCTGTTTATACCCCCGGGAGATTGCCCTGGGTTTCTCTCGTCTCACTACATTTATTGAGACTTCTTACCGTCCGCAGACGAATCTCGATTTCGTGATTACTTCTCCCTGGAGCCGAGGTAATCTCAACCCCCTTTGGAGTCTCTCTGGACGCCTTCGCATCAAGACCCCATCGACGAAGACCTGGCCATTGGTGTTCTACAGCTCCAGTTTATCCTCCAGAAGTAACCAGGAGTCATTTCCTCGTAAGTCCCACCTCTTCGTTACCAGTCGTAAGAAGAATTCCCCATTTGGCGTAACGCCAATAGACTTGTTAAATCATTCAATCCAACTTATTAGATCATATATATATATATATATATATATATATATATATATATATATATATATATATATATATATATATATATATGTTTTACACCCACTAGTTTCCTTAATTTTTGCCTCTCATAATATTCTTTTGTCATACTGATTATTATTTAGATTTCCATATTCATATGTGCCCTTGTTCTTATTGTTTGCATTGAGTTTATTTTTGTAGAGGTGTTTATCTTTTGAATAACCCTTGAGACGAACCCGGCAAACGTATTCCCTTTTAAAGAGCCAACCTATAATATCGTACTCTAAGTGGAAGGTTCTTACCTTATTCCCAATTCATTGTACCCAAGCGCAGCACCGATAGTGGCTGCTTGACGTGCAGTAGTGTGTATCTTTAAAGACATTTTGGTCACGCGCCTTCGTCCCTCGACAGTAGGCTTCTGCTCCCCCCCCCCCGCAAATCGCCTGATTCAATAGGCCCGAAGATACCTCCACAAAGGGATGCTAATTGATCCTATTAAATACAAACATGCCTTATTAAATGTATAGATCCAATTGTGTATTAGAAATAAAATGGGTTTTTATAAATATACATATGTAGCAAGAAGCGTGAGACAAAAGACGAGCAAAGAAATGATAAACACAGCTGCTGACCATAAGAGAATGCGCAGCGAAAGTTTTATCAGGAGACAAATAAAGGTTTAACATGTAAGCGTACACACATTGTACACATACTTTCTAGCCCCGCCCAGAGATTCAGTGTAGGATAAGAAATGGAGGTAGGCTGTCCGGCCGTAGCCGCCCCATATATAAGCCATGCCTTCTCGATTTAGAGCGCAAATATAAATAGAAAGAAACAGTCAGTAAAAAAGGTAGTTAATAAGAAAGTATCAGAGATAAAAATAACGAATACATCCGCGCTCACGCTCCCATTTAAGTAAGCCGAGACTGGTTTCTTTCTCTCCCTTAACTCTTACTAGCGTCGAATAATATATAGACTACTAGTCTCTCGCTTAATCATTAGATTCCGTTATTAGAATAAAGAATTCATTTTGTTAGTGAATCTTTGCCTTGAACCTTCAACAAGCCCAGCCAAGAATAACACCGTTAAAAACAATTATCTCTGGAATCAGCTAAATAATTCTCCTTAAAACTATCCTTCACTTAAAAACTGGAACTAGTCGTTCCCTTAATAAGGTGGTGATTTACGGTGATCTCATAAGCAGGTGAAGTACCCCTTCCATAAACAGGTTACCAAAACCTCCCTTTAATCTACATAGCACTGTGATGTACGATATTCGATCTCTCATTCAGTCTATATCTATCACAAACAGAAATAATAGCTTATTAATTTTGTTTTAGTCACTATTGAAATTGGTTTTAAATGCGTTTAAGTTTCTAGGTAATTGAGTGGGCAATTGGAAGTGACTCATGAGCTTATCCATTCCGCACCTACAACGCTACAAGTATAATTCACTCCACACTCTTATTCACATCATTTTCTCCTCATCAGAAGGCGGAGTGTTATGTAGCATTCCCCTTTCCCCATAGGGAAGAGTGGCACCCTCTAGCAATCAGTTTCCCGGCATTGCGATGCTTAGGCAATCACTGGAACTTCTCGTTTCTAGAGAAAAGAACTGGGACAGATCCATCCTGCGAAGCGTGCCAATTTAAAACACCATAACCATTTCTTTTGAGAGCCCCTCATCCGCAAGAGACAACAACATGAAGTGGTTAATCGAACCTTGTGGACACACACAAACAACCCCATTCATCGGAAGCTCGTTCCCACAAACATCTTCTCTTGTCATGACGTTACTAAGAACCGCCAATCAATTCATTGGAGTAATTATAACTCTGCCTCCTGGTTTTGAAATATAAAACTAAATTTAGCTGTTTAGTGATACTTTTTAATAGTCATTCATTACTATCTGTTCATGATTGCAGTGCCCAATTATAACACGTATAGTAATTACAAAGTACCCACCAATTTTTAGCAGATTTCCCATTTAGGCCTTAAGCACAAACTTCATTCAGTCTTCATTTATCATTAAGCCTAATTGGAATTTAACATTCGACATTCCTAAACTGGTGGAATCGCCCCCCATATTGTTAAATTACTTATAAGTTGTCGTGCTTATTATCTGTTATTAGAGTTGTTGCAAAGATTTGATTTCTCCCGACTTGTGTGTAAAAGAGAAGATCGATTGATTTTATATAGCAGAAAAGTTGTAAAGCACTTTGGCCATAAGAAGAGAGAAAGTGGAAAGGGAGTTACGGGCACAAAACTTATATGATTAAAATAAAAATCCCATTGCATTATTTCTGTATTCTCAATATGGGTTGATTTCAATGTGTTATCCTTTACTCTCCTTGATATTAGACTTCTAATATCCCATTGTTATGTTTAAAAACTCTGGTTTCTTGTCTTATATACTCATTTACGTCAAATTTATTTAATTATTGTGCTATATTGATATTCAATCAGGAATACACGGTTTCCGAATTTTTCCTTCTGCCTTCAAAAGGTCTTTAAAAGGCATAAATGAGTGTCAGAGATAGAAGCTAGAACCCAACGTCTACCCTTTGCGCCTGAGAAAAGATGTACCTGCACGCCCAGACAGCTCCAAGCAAGCAGCGAGAATTTCGCGTGGTCGGATGACCCCGGCGATCTTATCAAGAATGGTCGGGTTAGTCGAACCCAAAGAGCCACATCAAGAATGTCGCGCAGCCGTGTGATCCGTGTTTGGTTTCCCTTTCCCCCATCGTGTTGCGCGATCGGCGTCAGATCTACGGCGTCGAGGACTTTCGCGTGAGCCTGTGATGCTCGCCGAGAATATCCCCTCCCCTCTGGTGCGCCAAGTCTAATGAGATCCATGCCCCCATTTCGGACGGGGGGGGGGCTCTGGTGGCGACACGCTTCCGCGGAGACAGTATAAATACTTTGGGAAAAGCTTTGAGAAATTAATACTATACAAACCCGTCTTGGTTAGCAGCCAATTATAGCCTCGTACGTCCTGCTCCGCTTCCCAACGGCCTCCAGCTACGAACGCGACGCATCACTTCTCTACCCGGCCTTGCTCATACCTAAGGCCAGAGTTCCCGCCAGCCAGACGATAGACACGGACAGGCATCTATCACTCGGGTATCGACTTCGTTCTCGTCTGGAGTACTCCCTCGTTAATTTCTCAGCGAGGTTAAAAAAGGAGATTTACAAGTGGAATTTTGCAGCGCCCCGCTTCATCGTTGTCTCCAAAGCCTCCGATCAATTAGGCTTTACGTGAGTCTCCCCGTTATTAGCACTCTTCCCCTTACCCTGGAAGCAATCACGGATGCATCTTCTCTCGGACTCTCGTCCTCGTCGAGTCAATTATATCCTTTCCTTCCCGTTTGGTACCCTGGGTTTCATCTTATTTATTGTCATTTATTTACTTTTGCTAATAATATTTTCTTTGTATATAGTAAAGTTATTTTTCTACAATCAGTTTTCTCTAAACCCAGAACCTCTAAGAATTGATTATTTAGGCCAACCGCACTCGATTTTGATTAATTCATCCGCGTACTATGATCTATATCCCCCACCCTAGTACCAATTTCGGGCGTACTCCTGCGTCACCGCAGAGTGACGTGTGTGGAAAGGCCTCTACTTACCGACCGTATACGTGAACTAGGTAGAGAGCGCTGTCGTCGCCATCTCAATGACTTAAAGACTTATAGCAATCGAATTCTGATTTTTCTGATTAAAAAAACATTCGACATCGATCTGATAATCAACAACGACTGACTGGGACGTTTCTGAGGTGCGTTACGTGTCCACAACCAAACACCAAGCCTTCGTGATCATGCTCAGTGGCGTGGCTTCGAAGGTAAGAAGATGTCACTGGTGTGGTTCGCGACCGGTTTTAGGAGGAATATCACGAAGAAGGTGGACTTAGTCTTTCAGCAGGATGGTGCTCCGGCCTAAACGGCAAAGACTGCAGGAGTGGTTGGGGTTCAACATGAACTTCTGATTGAAGGACCTTTGGCCGCCGCAGTCGCCAGACCTCAATCCTCTTGACTACAGCGTGTGGGTGCTTGTCGAGGGCAAGGTCAGCGAGGTCCGCCTCAGTAACGTCGATGAGCTGAAGGTAGTCCTCTGTCAACCGCCTGTGGGTCAGCATGAGGAAGGACTTCCTCCTAACGTGCGTACGGCATCATGTCTCTCCTGGAGCGCGTACTCTCCACCAAGGGCACCCACATTGATTCCTATTACAATTTAAATACATATTTATATTTTAAAACAACAAAAACGTGCCAAATTGCATCAAAACTATCATTTTGTCATTTGTTGAGAGCGTCGTAGCGAATGTAATAGGATTTTTCCAATACCCGGTATATACAGCCCTGGCCAAAAGCTTTCGAATCCCACCCCAGCTCAGATTTTTTCGAAGTAAGAAATAACTATTTCCGAAGAAAGAATATTCCGTTATCTCTTTCCTGCGGGGAATTTGGATTTATTTCATCATTCTCTCGCTTATGAGATATATATATATATATATATATATATATATATATATATATATATATATATATAATGGAAGATATCACATTATCGTGATATATATCAGTGAAAGATAATGGTAAACCACAATATTTTAATAAAAATTTTATTTATAACTATCAGACTAGTTTCGGCAAGTTGAAACTGGCATTTGGTAACTTGCAGAAATAGTCCGATAGTTATAAATAAAATCTTGATTCAAATATTATGGTTTACCATTATCTTTCACATATATATATATATATATATATATATATATATATATATATATATATATATATATATATATATATTAGCAGGAAAAGGAGAGCAAGTACTGAATATAACTTATATTGCCAACGTTTCGGGCTCTGGCCTCATCTTCTAGGCTAGAATATTAAAGATTTATATAAGAACAATTGCTTAACAATTATGAGAACAATGATAATTAATGGCTTTAGGCTAAAAATGTACTAGGATGTAAAAACAAATGCAATATAAAGGACAAAAATCTGTATATTAAGATAAAAAATAAATAAATTCAAACAAAATTAATAAGGTTACAATTGGATGAAAAGGAAACCTCAATAAATACACTAAAATTTGTTACCTGATTCGGAGAAAGCTGTGAGATGAATGAATGAAATTTAAAAATTATAACACCAGGAAAGATGTGATTTAGTATTAGTTGGTTCTCTGATCCATGTAGTTGTTTGGTCGAAAAAACAAATTAGCAAGTTGGTTGTTTAAGTGGTAATTAATTCATGGTGACTAGTTAAAAAAAAATCCAAACGAAATTAATCAGGCAATATATAACGGTGTGAAAGTAGTGTCCTTATTTCACTGAGGCTGATTATATTTAATGAAAAGAGACTCAATTATAAGAAGGCCAGATTTATATTCTGATGCAGATAATATTTTAAATTGATCATAATCTATAGGTATTTTACATGAATAGGAACGAGATCGGACAACCGAGTTTTCTTTTACGGAGAGATCCATTCCTGTTCTGTAACTGACCCCACGGTGAGCATCAATGCGAACCTTGAGAAGACGTTCCGTACATCCAATGTACGTTGCCAAAGAACATTGAGGACAAGTATAGTTATATACTATTCTGGAACGCAAAATGTCAGGAGTAGGGTCCTTTACAGTGAACAAAGAACTAATTTTTAAGGGGTTTACAAAAATTGGCGTTAAATTAAAATGCGGATAGAATTTTTTCAAAATATTCGACAATTTCCTCCTAAAAGTATTAGTTTGGTATCCCATAAAGGGAAAGGAAATGTATAATTTTTGGCGGGTAATATTATAATTATTTATAGGTTTAAAGACATTATTTAAAAAGTTCCTAATGCAATTTATAAAAACATGGGGTGGGAAGTTATTTAATTTAAAAAAGTTTTAAGTTTGATCATTTCCAAATGGAATAAGGTCTAGTTAGAACAGATATCGAAAGCACGGTAAATTAAAGTTCTACAAGCATTAATTTGAATTGATCGGTGCAGAAGCTGTAAAAGTTTAAACCAAGCTTATTAAACGTTGGCTTTTGGAAAACAGAAAATACAAAGCGATCCTGATTCTTTTTTTAATTAACACTTAAACAACCAACTTGCTAATTTGTTTTTTCGACCAAACAACTACATGGATCAGAGAACCAACTAATACTAAATCACATCTTTCCTGGTAGTATAATTTTTAAGTTTCATTTATTCATGTCACAGCTTTCTCCGAATCAGGTAACAAATTTTAGTGTATTTATTGAGGTTTCCTTTTCATCCAATTGTAACCTTATTAATTTTGTTTGAATTTATTTATTTTTTATCTTAATATACAGATTTTTGTCCTTTATATTGCATTTGTTTTTACATCTTAGTACATTTTTAGCCTAAAGCCATTAATTATCATTGTTCTCATAATTGTTAAGAAATTGTTCTTACATAAATCTTTAATATTCTAGCCTAGAAGATGGGTCCAGAGCACGAAACGTTGGCAATATATGTTATATTCAGTACTTGCTACTTATTTCCTGCTGAAGATCCGGCTTGCTAGCAAAAGAAACATACACGTATATATATATATATATATATATATATATATATATATATATATATATATATATATATATATATATATATATATATATATCCAAAAGCTTTCGGATACCTCGGAATTTTCTAAAAAAAAAAATTAAATGCAGACTCGTAATTTTTTTTACATATCAATATAAATATAACAACCAGGCAACAGCTTCACCACTCCTCTCTACGGGGGGAGTTTGCGCTTCGCTACCTAGATTAAAATTTAAAATCTAGAAAAAAGCAGCCATGGTTAGATTTTTATAAATTTTCTGAACTTGGCAAATTATAATAATTTTCAAAATAAGCTCTAAACTAAATTTCCCCCTTTTCAAAATATCACGTTGCTAAAATATAGTTATAGAAGAAGATATATAAAAATAAATTTTTGAACTTCACCATTTGTAAGTCTTTGAGTTTTAAAAAATCAAAAAATTTCGATACTTATATTTATTTCTGAACTTCACCATTTTGTTTTTTTGATATTAGAAAAGAATTATTAGAAATAACTTTGATAAAAAAACCTAAGTCATAACCAAACTAAGATGAAATTATTATTCAAATACTCAAAAATTCCCTTCTTAAATTGTAGTTAGTCATGATGATGATGAATTAAGGAAAAATAGTAATAACTTATATATCCTCCAAATTATCATCAATAATAAATAACAATATAAAAATATTACCAAATCATGTAGCATCAGCAGCATACCTTATAAGAGATAAACGGATGACTGTTTGTGAAAATTACAGCAACATCAAACTCATTCAGAAAGCTCAGTAGCGTGTCGAGAGTCCATTGGCAGTGATGAGAGCATCTATTCTTCGAGCCATCCTCTCCATAAGGGAGCTACACCTGAGATGCTTTCCCCTTCCTCAGTCATGAATTCCTTCACTTATTCAATAGAGGCTGACCTTCGACGACTTGCGGGCTCTTTCAGGTTCTGCCTGAGGTTTTCCTGTGGATTCATACCAGGAGACTGAGGTGGCCAGTCCATTACCGGGAGATTATTGTCTCGGAACCACTGTATGATGGACCCAAACCTTTGACATTGTCCTGTTGTAAAATAACACTCCGGGTATTTCTGGAGAGGCCAATGGCTGAGACAGAATGGAATCTCTCAAGACAGCTTGGTACTTCTCTAATTTCATCATGCCATCACATTCGGTGAGCGATCCACCCTTGAATTTGAGATGCATCTCGATATCATTACCACGCTGCCATTATGCTTTACTGTTGGCACTATACACTCTTGATTTCGCTGCTTCCCTGGTTTTCGGCGAACTCTAGCGTTTGCTGGGGTCGAGAACAACTGGTTGGTGAACTAATCGGACCGTAAGACACGCCCCCACTGACGCATGGTCTAGTTGCGATGGGTACTTTCCTAAGCCCGTCGACGTCGCTTATGCTGAAAGATGATGAGTGGCTTCTGGTGGACTTTACATAATT
This sequence comes from Ceratothoa steindachneri, assembly GCA_963969495.1. Lineage (NCBI taxonomy): Eukaryota > Metazoa > Arthropoda > Malacostraca > Isopoda > Cymothoidae > Ceratothoa > Ceratothoa steindachneri. The sequence continues at coordinate 140,607,885 of OZ018325.1, forward strand.
TGAGGCCTTGTTCAAGTAGTCTGCGATGGTCTGTTCTGACGGATGCATTAACCTGACCATCCTCTACATACCATTCGTTCTGCAACTGTACAGCGGTTTTGTTATGGTCGCGAAGGCTAATGGAACGCAACTACCTGTCGTCTCATTGCGTACTGACCCTGGGTCGTCCAATTTTAAATTGGTCTTAAATGTTCACACTTCTTGGGTCCTCTTTAACACTTCTGCCACACCAAAATGTGTTCCGCCAAACATATACGGGTGATTTATCGACAGCCGAGACCCTCCTCGTGCAGCCTGCCTATTAAATTTCTTTACCGCATTGTATAATTACATGTTATAGCCATTATCAAATAATTATCAGATCCCATTAACCGTTAATTTCATATAAATCAACAAATATGATGTTATATGAAGACACTTTGACTGTAACATACCGCATACCGATACCAGTATTTCATTTATTTCAAAGGCATTGTCATTTTCGATATTTCAAAAAAAGTTATAATAATAATAATAGGTATTTATAATACAAGGAAACTTGTACTTTTATTTTACTTTTCAGATGTAGTCGACACATGCGTGCATATTACATCAACCAACATATTCATAGACATAGCCAAGGAATAAGAAAATTCCAGGTATCCATCATTGATTCTCCATCAAGCACGCTAGGAGGAGGCTCTTCATCCATACCAAACGATTGGCTGTACCCAATACACCAATCATACCGCATATCTTTACTGCATTAGTGCAGCAGATTTAAATATGCATAGCGTGTCCTCTGCAAGGCGATCAAAACCATCCCGTGGACGGATGAAGAAAAACGAATTCGTGTATGTGACGGTAAAGTGAAAATTAAAATCGACCACTTGAAAGAGTGATTCGAGGGAATGTTAGATTGGTTCATTGGTTACACCCTGTTCCTTGGTGCGAATGAGAAACGTCCCTTACCGTGCCCGATGCTGAATCAATGGGTCGAGAGATTGCTATCATATATTTATATATATATATATATATATATATATATATATATATATATATATATATATATATATATATATATATATATATATATATATATATATATATATATATATATATATATATATATATATATATATATATATATATATATATATATATATATATATATATATATATATATATATATATATATATATATATATATATATATATATATATGAAATGAATAACTAACAAAGTAGCATGTGAGGCTCGCAATAAATGTAATGTCCCGCAGGAAAAATGAAAAAGGTGCTTCCAAATACTTTCAACTTTATTCATTTCATTCTCAAGGATAACTACCTATATATATATATATATATATATATATATATATATATATATATATATATATATATATAGAGAGAGAGAGAGAGAGAGAGAGAGAGATTGAAAGAGAATGACAGAGAGATAAAGAGCGAGAGGATGAGAGAGACTTAATGTGAGCAAATTAGTGAGAGAATCAGTGAGAGAGAATGATATATATAATGTGAAAAATAATGAAAGAAAATGAAAGATAGAATGAGAGAGAATAGGAGAGATAATAAGAGAATAAAGAAAGAGATATAATGATAGAGAGAAAATGATAATCAGAGAGACTGAGACAGAGGGAAATTGAGAGTTACAAGGAGTTACAAGGAAAGAGAGTACCCTAGGAGACCTTACGGTCCATTCAAAGAGGGTACCTTTCGACTAGCAATCGAGCGGGCACAAAGCTGCTCAATTGTTTTGCCTCCCTAAACGGCCACTTTTCAAGACCTTGTCTAGTCTTGACTTGAACTGGTCAACAGATTCACTGTTGACAACTTCCACTGGAAGTGCGTTCCACTTACCGCAGATACTGTAGGTGAAAAAATCTCCACACTGATTGTGGTTGTAACACTTCAGTTCAAGTTTGAAGCCGTGATTGCGCGTTCTATTCTCACTCAGTGTGAAAATACCCCGGTAGTCAACATTGTCGAACTCTCGAAGTATTTTGAAAACTTCGATGAGCTGACCACGTAGTCTACGGGTATCCAGTGAGAACAGATTTATTTTCCTTAGTCTATCCTCATCACTTTTATGTCGGATAGAGGGAATCAGTTTGGTTGCCCTAGCTTGTACGCGTTCCAACCTTGCGATGTCCTTTCGAAACGAAGGACTCCAAGATTGTACGGCATACTCCAGGTGTGGCCAAACGAGGGAGTTGTACAGACAAAGTACTATCTCCTTGTTACGGTATCCAAACTGGCGCTTTATGTAGCCTAACATCCTTTGGGCTTTCTTCTCTGCCTCGATGCACTGTTTCGAGAGCTTGAGGTCGCTAGTGATAGTTACACCCAAGTCCTTCTCAGAGTCGGTAGATTCAATAGCAGTGCCCTTAAGGATATACTGAGATTGGGGGATTCTGTGGCCGATATGCATCACTTTGCATTTGTTTACGTTAAAAGGCATTTGCCACGTGTCCGACCACTCCCCAATCTTCCCAATATCTTCCTGCATGTGGGCAGTATTTCCATCCTTTGCAACGTTCATACTAAGCTTGGTATCGTCGGCAAATTTGGAAATCTTGGCAACCATGTCACCGTCCATATTGTTGACGTAGAGGATGAATAGTAGTGGTCCCAGGACAGAACCTTGAGGCACCCCGCTGGTAACGGGCACCCACCGAGAAGCCTGTCCATTCACCACCAACCGTTGCCATCTGCAACTTAGCCAGTTCTAGATCCAGCCGGCTACTCTTCCGTCTATGCCCAGCGCTCGCACTTTCCGGAGAAGGCGGCGGTGTGGTACCTTATCAAAGGCTTTCTGAAAGTCTAAGTACACCACATCCACCGCCTTGTCCCGATCGTGCTCACTGAACACGAAGTGGAAGAATTTCACAAGGTTCGTCAGGCATGACCGTTGCCTTCGGAAGCCGTGCTGGGAACTCCTCAGTAGCAGGTTTAACTCTAAATACGACGTCATTTTGTCCACCATCATGCTTTCCATGAGTTCCCTGACTATCGAAGTCAGACTGATAGGTCGGTAGTTTGACAGATGGCTGGGGTCTCCTTTCTTGAAGATCGGAGTCACCTCCGCCTCACGCCAGTCTCTAGGAACGCATCCGGTCCGGATTGAAATGTTAAAGATAGCGCACAGATGTCGTGATACTTCATCGCGCACTTCTTTTAACACCTTGGATAGAAACCCGTCCGGTCCAGGGGACTTATTTGTCTTTAGGTCAGCGATCTTTTTCTTTATTTCTCCTTCGGTGAATTCCAGTACCTCCAGCTTTTCCCCGAGTAGGAATCCGTCGGCTGGGGATGGGACCACATTCTTCAGTAAACACTAAAGAGAAGTAGTCGTTGAGGAGGTTAGCATTTTCTGCATCTGAATGCTTTAATGCCCCCTCCTCGTTCCTCAAACGGCCAATCGTTCGACGGATTGGTTTACGGCTGTTTACATATCCAAAGAACTCCTTGGGATTCTCCTTGCAGAGTGTTGCCACTCGGAGTTTCTCAGACCGCTTAGCCGCCCTTATGCTGGACTTCACTCTTCTGGATAGCCTCCGCTACTCGTCAAAGGCACCTGAGATCTTAGATCGCCGGTACGCATTTCTATTTTCCCTTAGCAGGTGGCCGATTTCTCGATTAAACCACTTTGGTTGAACAGAGGACCAACGGGGGCATTTCAGAGGGATGAAACGGGATTGAAGACTCATGAATGTGGTTTTGAAACTGTTCCAAGAGTCTTCAACAGCCTCGCACTCTTCTAGCCTCGCGTCAGTCAGTCCCGCGCGTAGACCTGCAATGTCTGCTCTTCTCAAATCAAGTTTCCTCGATTTACTAGACATAGACAGAGAGGGACTGAGAGATAACGAACAGAGGAAGAGAGAAAGAAAATGAGATAGAAAGAATGAGAAAGAGCATGAAAGAGAGAGATTTAATGAAGAGTGAAAATGAAGAAAAGAGGATTAGAAAGAGAATAAGAGCGAAATAAAGAAATAATAAAGAGAGAGAATGCTAGAATGAGAACGAAAGAGAGAGAATGAGAGATAGAAAATGATAAAAATATATATAGAGAGAGAATGAGAAAGAGAGAAATAATGCCTTAGAGAGAATAATAAAAACAATAAGAGAGATAGAGTGAGAGAGAGAATGAGAAAAATATAGAAAAAGAGAGACATAGAGAGAATGAGAGAGACATATATTGAGAGTGATAGAATGAGCCAGACAGATAAACAGACATACAGTGTTGTGTGTGTCTTTGCCTCCTCCGGGTGAAGAATGGACACACTATCTATGTTCGAACGCCCATCGAGACACTTACGTGTTGGGATTAGGACCGATATTTCAAGTTGGAGCCTTTTCCTGCGAAACAAGCACAAAATCAGTGGCGCTACGCAAAGCTCTCTCGGTTGACTTCCATAACCTGAAAATATTATTGCTGCTGATAATAATTTTCCTAGGGCAGGAAATAATTTTCCGGATAAAGGTCACCAAATCTCTTTATTTCTGCTTTAATCTACGAGTAGGAACATTTGAACAACGCCAATGGATTAACATTCAAAATCAGTTTTTAAATAAAGACAAAAAAATCTTGAAATCGCCCCTTTCTCTTCCTTTGTCGGCAATGTACATTTTCTGTAAAAAAAAATTCCATCATCAAGTGACGGGGTTTTCGAACTTGGAGTATTTACCCCCGTGGGGTGTAAGGAAGCCGTCTCTGTCCGGAAACGAGGTACTTTCTCAAAGTAATTCGTCTTTGGAGTAAAATTGAGTAAAGTGATGAATAATAATGTGGTGGTTGGATCATGTTATGCGAGGCAGCTACGACTTGAGAAGTTGCATCATGTGACGGGAGTAGCGCCTCTGGCACCAAAAGTCACGCAGTGCTCTGATTGACCGGAAGGAGGTTGCGTGACTAGAATTGTGCCATGTTTTGTCAACTCACCCAAATATATGGGAGGACGCGCGATACGCATGAAACAAAAGGTAATAAACATAAATAAAAAGAGACAAAGAGACCACATTAAAATTAAAAATAAATAAATAAAAAGAAGCAAAGAGCCCAAATTAAAATTATAATCAAAATAAAACTAAAAAACTAAAATAAAAGTAAGAAATACAAACAACGAAAATTAAAACTTAAATAAAAAGATGCAAAATGCCCAATTGGAGTATAATTAATAAACAAAAAGGCAAAAAAGTTAGCATATTAAATGACTTGAAAGGCTTCAAAGCCACGACAGAGGAACCCACATAGGAGATAATTAATATAAAAACCGGGAAATGGCTTCGCCACTCCCCCTTAAGGGGGCAGCTTGCGCTTCGTTACTAAGATTAAAATTTAAAATCTAAAAAAAACAGCCATGGTTAAATTTTTATAAATTTTCTGAACTTCGCCAATTATAATAATTTAAAAAAGGAACTCTAAACTAAATTTCCCCCCTTTCAAAATATCACGTTGCTAAAATAGAGTTATAGAAGAAGATATATAAAAATAAATTGTTTGAACTTCATCATTTGTAATTCTTTGGGTTTTAAAAAATTCACAAAATTTTGATACTTATATTTATTTTTGAAGTTCACCATTTTGTTTTTTTGATATTATAAAAGAATTATTAGAAATAACTTTGATAAAAAAAAACCTAAGTCATAACCAAACTAAGATGAAATTATTATTCAAATACTCCAAAAAATCCCCCTTCTTAAATTATAGAGTTATTGATGATGATTATACCTAAGGATACCTAATGATGATGATACCCTTATGGACGGTCAACACTAATCTCGCCTTAGGAAATAAAATACAATGTTAAAAAAGAAAGAAATTCTAGAGATGCTTCGACACCAGGGCAACCAGCAAAACTACTTCACATCTATAGAACCTACCACACATTTCACCACCTTCTATAGACAAAACAAAACCAAAAAAACGTGAGGCAATGCGATCATTCTTAGCCATCAGAGTTCACCGTCTTCAAGAGGAGCATCAACCCGGTAAAGGAGGCAAAGCCAAGCGAAAGAGAGTTTTCAAACGTTAGCGTTAAAAGTAATCTAGCATATACGACTGAATAGCCACAACATCGGGGCCTTCCCTAGGGAACCCCAAACTCTCTACCCCCTCGAGGTAACTGGAACCCCCTGAAAAGAGCCGCTTCTTCTGTGTTTCCAAGGCTCCCATGGACACCTAATAAGGCCATCTAAGGCTTTCTCAGCCAGACCCCCATTCGACGAACGTTAAACAGGAGCCATCCCCATACCCCTGGACTCCTACAATCCTCCCACCCGCCAAGGCGGTGCCGATTCAACCCTCAGCGACGTGCGCGGACAAAGCGTCGAATGGGGTGTCGACGGACAAAGCGTCGAATTAATAACTTTTCCATTATTTTTTACCAGATTAGTAGTACAAGATTTTAAATACTCCCTTCATGTTGCTTATACCGCATTGCAAATCTGGATACTCCATTCACACTTTGTTTGAAAAATTACCAAAGTGCAAATTATTTCAGACTAATTTTAAAATGTATGGATAGAGTTATTTTTTTATTTGCTTGCTTTGTTTTCTAGGTTAAAACTTGTAGCCATATAAAAGATGATATAATAATTTGTAGTTATATAAATCCTAGCCCTTTTTATACATTGAATGAAATTTGTATTGAATGTACTTTTTTCAAAATGTTGTGACCTTTTTGATCAATTATAACCTGGCAACCCTTCTGTATACTAATAAATAAAGGAAAATTGAAAATGCAGTGAAGGAACAAACGTTTTAATTAGGAAAAAAATACAAAACAAATGAAATTGAAAAGCGATAAAAAAATTACAATTTTTTAATTAAGAAAAAATGCTACAAAGAAATAATTAAGGATTGTGAGCAATTGCATTGAGAAATCCAAATCCACCATTGATGTGGTATCCATTAAAAATGGCTTTGAGTCCTTGATTTACAGTTTCATATTTTTTTATATTTTCTTGTAATATTTTGACCTTGTCGCATTTGCTCTGAGAGCAGTTCAACGCTGGCTTGTTCCAGGCGAATTTTTCTCAACAGCTTCACTTCTTTAGGATGCGTAATCATCACCCATTTATTAAATGGGTTATGCCAGCCTTCAACGGAGTTATTAGTTCTTGGCAAGTCATTTGCAACCCTTTCATGTACGGACCACAAGCTGATCTCGAGGACCGGTTTCCTTTTTCTACCTCTCTGAATAATCCCAAGCCCCATAGATTCAGAATATTGCAAAAATTCTCCCACTGTATTATCCGTTTCATCATTTAGAGACTCCATTAATTTATTGCAGAGGTCGCAAACATCATCTGGCGCCACAAATGCAAGTGCCTGAAGTTGTTTTATAATTATAAAATTCTGTCGTTCATTGTGCCATCCTTGCCATCCGAAAGATTGGATTCTTCTCCAAAAACATTGACCAAAGTGAAAAAAACAGCCATAAATTGCAGACTGGGAAATTTTTCGTACGTAATTGGTTAATCGCTGAGCGTTCAAAATCAGAGGTGACTGAAATAGGATTTAATTGGTAGTTACGTAAAAAAATGAAAATAGTCGCATAAGTCTCTTCATCATTTTTTTCAGTAATACAAAATACTAAGGGCAAAAATTTATTGTGATCAACAATAGCATGAATAGTATAAAGCTGCTTTCCAAATGGAGCCGAACTGAATGTTCCGTCGTAAAACCATCTTCTATTCAACTGTAAAGAGCTTAGATTTTGAGTTGTCGAATAGACCTTAACGTCATTTTCGGCAAGTAATAAAAAGGGTTCTTTCTCCTCGCGTAGTAACATTCAAGTCTTCATCTTGGGATTCAGAATTGCGGATTCTTCTTAATCTCCGGATATAGATTCCTTTTTGGGAAGTTTTCCGCATAGTTCTACTGGAACATCCTTTGTGCACTGACTGATTATAACCGAGGGAATTTCTTCTGACTGTTTAGTCTTGTTCTTAATTTCTGCAATAATTTTCATGTCATTATTATGGAAACTGTCAGGTTAATGGCAATGTTCCTTAGTTATGTTAATTATCTCACCTGCAAGAGTTTCCTTTTGCCCATTTTCGTCTTGGTGAATTCCATAGTAAAGGGTATTGTGATAAAATTATATAATTGTAGTACTCGGCGAACTTTAGTCGGAGTGTTTATTGGGGTAAATGTGATGAATCTGTAAAGAAGCCTTCTTTTTATACAGATAAATGTCCTCTTTTTATATTATTTTATTGCTCTCTCAGACTTGATAGGCAACAGTCCGATCTCATTAAAATTCAATTAAAACTTAGTGATATTTAATGATGTCGGTCAGTTGTCCATAGCATCTGGTCATTTGGGCAAAGGTCATTTCTACCTGCGACAAAGATAAGTAAACAAACTTTCGAGGAAAATAAGGTATATTGTTTATTAGCTTCTATTCTCATTGGTTTACCCGAAAGTCAATTACCTTACTAATCAATTTCTTAATCAATTACTTTTATGACCTGATAGAAGACTCCAAGGGAGGTACCATTCAATAGATAACCGTATGTACATGATCTGGATTCCTTTAGTCAAAAATAACCTCAAGCAGGGCTTGGAAATCGAATTGAATTCGAATCGATAATCTTATAAAAATGATATTTTTTGTTTGAATCAAAAAAGAATACAAAAATAAATAAAAGAATAGCGTGGGAAAAATTTTAAATTCCCAGAAAACTAGCCACTCTCAATATCATGCAAAAAATGGTTGGTATAATAAATTGTGGATCAAACTTTTGACGAACGTTGTAGACAAGAAAATATTTTCAAAAAATGTTTATTCACAAATTACCAAGACAATAAAATATTTAGTTCCCAGCACTGCTTTTAAGTATTTTTTTATTTATATTCCAAAAATGCCACATTAAAAAAAAATCTCATTCTCGGATAGTACAAATGTCCAAATGATAAATTAGTATATTTTAATTGAAGTTAATACACATTTTTAGCATTTTGACCCTTTGTCAGTTCAACTTTTTGTCCGTTCGACCCTTTGTCCGTTCGACCCTTTGTCCGTTTGACCCTATGTCCATTTGACCCTTTGTCTTTCGACGCTTTGTCTGTCGACGCTTTGTCCTACTACCCTCAGCGAAATTTCAGCTCTACTCTTTTCCGTTAGCTGCTAAAGGAGACCGGGAAGGCTTTGGGGCTGCTTCTGCCATCAACCTCTGTTACCGAGCGTTGGACTGATTGGAGATACCTCTTGTTCCTGCCGCTCTTAGCTGGGGCGTTACCAGGCTCATGTGGACTGATTGGAGATCTCTCCTATTTCTATCTGGCTTGGGAGTAAAGCTGCGCCCTGATACCAAGGACCCAGTCAGCCCTACATCTCGGGACCTGATCAAAAGGTCGTCGGTATGATTGGAGATACCTCCTGTTTCTGATGACCTTTACAGGGTCAAACAGGTTGAGATAGTCTAATTGGAGATTCCTCCTCTTTCTATCTAACCTGTGGGGAAGGAAGGAGCTACTTTACGGAATCGGAATGCCCTTCCCCCATCCCTAATGAAAAGACGTCCCCGCCATGAACGGAGCGTGGGAGTCTCTGGACTTTCGGGTGCCACTGACGCTCATCGGGAATAAGAAACCCGATGAAATGAAGGTCTTTGGGTCTATCTACGGGTAACTGGAGACCGGACTCAAAAGATTAATCGAGGTCACCAGAGAGTACACTGCAATTTGCCACACACAGGCGGGCTTGGTAAAACTGACCTCAACATCCAGCACGAGAGAACTAGGTGCCATCGGTCTAGAGCCCAAACCTTCCCCAACCCTAGCGGCAAGGAAGGCTATTGTGTGCAGGCAGGTTAACCCGTGGGTAGGCAAACGGTCGGCTGAAAAGAACCAAGCAGGGGATATAGAAGAACCAGAAATGGACTAGGGTTGCCGAGGTGGTAAAATTTAGAAACCTGAAACATGTGTTTAAAATCATGTTCAGCGAAATGGAGATGGTGGACAAGGAGAAAAAAGCCGGACTAAAGCTATTCTCTATGGTAATTTCCTCAGAACAGATTGGAAGGGAGAGATTCTTCGAACTGCTTACTTGCTATTCCTGCTAAAAGGTAGAATATCACCAGCACCTGTCCAAACAAGGAAAACATCAAGATATGCGATGAATGCGCACAAACTTGCCATGAATGGATACACTGTGTCAATGATACGAGAATGTATATTAATTGTGCGGATCCTAACCAAACCTTGAGTATGCAGTGCCCAGTCAGGAATACGCAAACAAAAAAGAAGAGAGACGCAGCTGACAGGCCGAATAACTCATACGCGGTAGCCGACAAGACCACTCCACAAACCTACACAAAACCGGCCTAACCCCAAATAGTCCTACAGCTCACAGATGCGACCCCTCCTAGAATGCTAGCATGCATTCTGCACGCGCATGTGATGAGCCTCGCCTGTCCGGGTTCATTCAATGCCGAGATGAATAAGATGCTAGCTGCGAATGGCCTAAAACCTATCACGTTTCCGGACAACCTGCAGCTAGACAAAATTCTTTCGGCAAGATGCACCAAGGTAGCACTGGCAGAACCTGCCAAACCAGCAAAAGAAACAAAAGCCGAGGAAGAAGAACCTAGAGCAACCGGAAAAGAGCCTGCAGCCGACCGAGCACTTCTGCCTACCACCCCAGGCCAAAAAGAAACAAGAAGTCAGAAGAGGTCACTTCAAGTGGTGCTACGACTCACTCGTAGACAAAGAATCGGTCAAGGCAGCCTTACTGAATGCAAAGTAAAGTTGTACGACGATATCTTCAGGATCTACGAGCCATCACTGCATAAGAAGCTTCACTCGGGCAGACCGTACAACCAAAAGCCCTCGAGCAGCTCAGATACTCAAGATGGCAACTAGAAATATGCTAACAATTCTAGCACATAACGTGCAGGGGTGGCAGACGCATAAACAACAGCTGTATAACGTCTATCGAGAACTGGATCTAGACATTCTTCTGCTGTCAGAAAATAGAATCAGGGACGACGACAAGGAGAGATCTTTGAATACAACGTTCTCCGAAAGAACGTTACAGGAGAGAGATTCGACGGAGCTAGGATAGCAGTCAAGAAAAATCTGGAGTACAGAATAGGGAATACGATGGACGAATCGTTTCTGTCGATCATACTGAAATGCTCTCTAGAGATGTCGAGATGGGTGTGGGCTACCAACCTTCCCACCGTCCATATCTGCCCATCCATGGCTTAATCACTCTTTTCAAGAAAGAGCACCCAGTATTATTCGCCGGAGACCTGAAAGCCAGAAACAGAGTGGCGAAATACGCAAGGAAAGACGCAAGATGCAGGAGCCTCGACCTCTTGCTAAGAAAGGATGTCGCTGAGAGCCAGATGTCGCTCTCACGAATCACAACTTTCCTTTTCACCAGCTGGTCAGACCAGGGCCATTGACGCCTAGTGATCACATTCTCATGCTGATAACCATAGCAGCGGCTCCTATACCAGTTCCTGCTGCTCCCAGGAAAGACTTCCCGAAGGCCTACTGGGAAGCATATAGGAGGGCGTTCCCATTGGACCTCGATGATCTTGAAGGCGCTAACGAAAAAGACCTCGACGACGAACTAACTGCTATCAACGACTGCATTTCTAACACAAATGCAATAGCAATCCCATGACCACTCACATAACTCTGATGCCAACAACCCCTACACAGGAGAGAGTGGTGCTTCAATAACGGTTCAACGCTGTTTACAACCGCATCCTCGTATGGGCTACACTAGACCCATGGATTTCCATCTCGTTCAACACCTCAGGAAACAAATTAACTCTGCACTGTCCCACAAACAGAGAGAAACGGAACAGTCTGATCGAGAAATTAGACACTAACGAGAATCCAAAGTCTTTCTGGGCAGCAATCAACAGACTGAACTACGCAAACGCATGGCTCAACTGCAATTTCGCATGAAGGCATTTCTGCGACCTGCCCGATTGAGAAGGAGATGCTCTTTTACGGAGACTGGAGAAATGTTTTTAGAATCTCCGATGAAGAGGAGGAAAACTGCCACCCAGTCTCCGAGGACCAGGTTCTTGAATACCTGGAGAGGAGGGAGGACAGATTTATCCCTTATGAAACTGTGGACCTCCACCGTTTCCATGGTAACTCGCAAGAAGGGAACCCTATTACTTGTGCCGAAATGTGGGTGGCTATTTCCTCGTTTCGGGTAAAAGCCTCAGACCTCAGCTAGATTACCATCAGGCACTTGAAAGAGGCGCCAGAGAGACTTTGGATTAGACTGCCTAATCTGTTCAACGCGTCCCTGGCAATGGGATACTTCTCGGATGGTCTGAAGATCTCAAAATGATATTCATTCCGAGGCCGGGAAACCACCTAAGCAGGTCATGAACTTCAGGCCTATATCATTGTTTAAGAGGGTTGGGAAGGTTTTTGAGAAGATTATCAACAGCAGGCTATTGGCTCACCTGTCAGAACACTCCCTGTTAAACGAAGAACAGCATGGATTCATGAAACACCGCGGCACGGAGACTGCCACATACTGCAACACGCAGCAAAAGGGCGGACCAGAGAGTGATGGATCGACTTCGTCTGCAGAGACGTGAAAAAGGCCTTCTCGACTAAAACTAATTCCCCAATTAAAAAAAATCCTCTGTAGCTACTTGACCAACAGGAAAGCTGCCATCGCCTAAGCCCCAGTCTCTTCACCATTTTTATGAGGGATATATCAAAACCTATGATGTGAGAACGCTGAACATACAATACGCGGAAGATGTCACCAAGGTCATGGTAAAAAGGACAAAATCCGCAAGGATGAGGGCCAGAGTCACGGCCGCCGAGGCTGAAAAGGATCTCTGGATTCGAAAGGCGCTGTAAGATCCAGAGCAATGTGTCTAAATTCATGGCAGCCGCAATAGGGAGACATCGTTCCGTTCCCCTCAACTTGGATGATACCGAAATCGAATACTCGTCGAATGTTTCCGTGCTCGGATTCAAACTTGTCAACACTGGCAGGAGCGCACACATCGGCACAAAAATAGGAATTGCAAGAGCCGAATTGGACAAACTCGCAATATTTAGAAACCTTAACCAACGCAATAATGAAAGAAAATATACACCAGTTTGGTTAGGTCCAAGCTGATGTATCTTGCCATACCGTTAAATGCTGCTTCAAAGAAGGAAACAATAAGACTCCAGAGGGTGCAGAATCGATGTCTCCGGTTTATCACCAATGCTAGGTAGTATGAGTACCTGACCTCGAGGAGCCTGTAGCACGCGAGAGTTCAGGCGAGCGGCTTAAATGCTTTGCTTGAATGAGTCTTTTTGGGGACTCAGGATGGTCGAGTAGTTTAAGGCTCTCGCTAATGGCTGTCCAGCGACGCGGAAAGTGCGTTCGAAACTCGTTTCGCTACTTTTCTTTCCTTATTTTTATTTGCCCCATTTTCTTACACAAAGCTATCTACAAGCCTACACGAGGAGACAGAACTGGAACCAATCAACATTTATCTCTAAAAAAGAAGACGGTATATCGGGTCAAGGCTAGAAGATACTCTTCCTTTGGAGACTCTAGCGGCCCTTAAACCTGAGGGAGAAGGAAAAACCAAAACCTGCACCTATATACGGATGAGCAAGCCGGAAGAAAAACAGAAAATCAGTTTAAAAACAATAAATGAACTATTCAACAAATTAAAAACTAAAAGATTTCGTAGTGAGACAACATTATAACAAAAAAAAAAAGATCCCGCAGTCGAACACCAATATCAAATAACGGAGAAGGCCCGATCACCGAGCATCATTTATCTCTACTACTTCCTTCCTCTTTTATCTATTTTGCGCTCACCTCTCTTCATTACTCCTCTTCCCTCTTATTCTACCTTTCTAAGTAAAATGAAGAATGAAATAACGAGAGGCAGTGTGACACCCATTTGGTTTGGAAGGGACACGGAGAGGAAGAAGTGAAGGCTCGAAACCGATTATAGAAAAGTACTGCTATTTGAAGGGAATAGTTACTACCAAAAATACATTGTAGGGAGTTAGCTGTGTAATAGGACTGTCGTACGACAATCTTCAAATGGTTGGGGGCTTAAATAGAAAGGAAAGCACTACATTTGATGCCGTACGACAATCTTCAGGTGATTGGGGGCTTGAATAAAGCACTATAGTGGAGATAGTGTGTTTTTCCCTTTGATGTGTGTTGTGTACCTATCCGGGTTTGCTGGAGCTGAACATCACAGTGAAGGTAAGGCGGAGGTTCCCCCCCCCCAATCACCAGAACATGGCTCACAAATTGCAAAACTACTGACACAGCTCATTCTTGTTCGGCCATTAGGCTACTGTACAGTACAATTTCATTCAACATTGTATTCTCTTCGCATTATGTACGTTGCCTTCGCTTATAACACACACACAGATTTCATTGGTTAACTAAAACTGTAGGTCAATTACATCCTTTTCCAGGAATAGTGGAACAAATTTACAATGGCAACCAGTAAGAAACACTCCTACAACAAAGCCTTCTTCCAGTAAGGCTTTGCCAACATATTTGATAAATCGGTTGAGAAGCCTCAGTGTATATTAGGCTTGAAGGTTTTGATGGCAGGAAGTATGAAGACAAATAAGCTAAAGGGCCACTTCGAGCGATTTCATGGAGAATTAAAAGAAGGCGATATTGCCTATTTTGAAAGAAAGGAGTGTAGCTTAAAGTCAACGAGAATAGATTCAGGTGGTCAATATGAAAGGCAAATTGTAGTTGCTCTTTGAGGTTCATTTTTATTTTTTCTGCGCATTGCCCCCCAAAGAACATTCTATTGGTAAGGACCTCGTTAAACCTTGTTTGATCGAAGCCATAAAGCTTGAGCTCGGCGAGGAACAAACAAAAAGAATTCCGCTCTCTAATGACACAGTGAAAAGACGAATCACCAAGATAACTAAAACACTCTCGAGCAGGTAACAACAGACTTTAACACGAGTCCTTCCTTTGCTATTCAACTTCACGAATTTACGGATGTGTCTTCACGTTAACAACTGATTGTATATGCACGCTAGATGAAAGAACATTCAGTTAAAAAGGAATACTTGTTTTCGAAATTTATTACTACAACCAAAGCTAGATGCGATTTTTACAGACATACGAGGGGTGGTCAATAAGTTTTGCGAATCGGTAGGGCAAAACAGAGTTACAAGGAGTAACAAGGAAAGGAAGTACCCTAGGAGACATTACGGTCCATTCAAAGATGGTACCTTTGGACTAGTAATCGAGCAGGCACATGGCTGCTCAATTGTTTTGCGTCCCTAAACGGCCACTTTTCAAGACTTTGTCTAGTCTTGACTTGAACTGGTCAACAGATTCACTGTTGACAACTTTAACTGGAAGTGCGTTCCATTTACCGCAGATACTGTAAGTGAAAAAATTTCCACACAGATTGCGGTTGTAACGCTTCAGTTCAAGTTTGAAGCCGTGATTGCGCGTTCTGTTCTCACTCAGTGTGAAAATATCCCGGTAGTCAACATTGTCGAACCCTCGAAGTATTTTGAAAACTTCGATGAGCTGACCACGCAGTCTATGGGTTTCCAGCGAGAACAGATCTAATTCCCTTAGTCTATCCTCATAACTTTTATGTCGGATATAGGGAATCAGTTTGGTTGCGGCCAAACGAGGGAGTTGTACAGACAAAGTACTATCTCCTTGTTACGGTATCTAAACTGGCGCTTTATGTAGCCTAACATCCTTTGGGCTTTCTTCTCTGCCTCGATGCACTGTTTCGAGAACTTGAGGTAGCTAGTGATAGTTACACCCAAGTCCTTCTCAGTGTCACTTGATTCAAGAGCAGTGCCCTTAAAGATATACTTTGATTGAGGGTTTCTGTGTCCGATATGCATTACTTTGCATTTGTTCACATTAAAAGGCATTTGTCACGTGTCCTACCAATCCCCAATCTTCCCAAGATCTTCCTGCAGGCGGGCAGTGTTTCCATCCTTTGCAACGTTCATACCAAGCTTGGTATCGTCGGCAAATTTGGAAATCTTGGCAACCATGTCACCGTCCATGTCGTTGACGTAGATGATGAATAGTAGTGGTTCCAGAACAGAACCTTGAGGCACCACGCTAGTAACGGGCACCCACTCAGAAGCCTGTCCATTCACCACCACCCGTTGCCATCTGCCACTTAGCCAGTTCTCGATCCAGCCGGCTACTTTTCCGTCTATGCCCAGCGCTCGCACTTTCCGGAGAAGGCGGCGGTGTGGTACCTTATCAAAGGCTTTCTGAAATTCTAGGTAAACCACATCCACCACCTCGTCCCGATCGTGCTCACTGAACACGAAGTGGAAGAATTCCACTAGGTTCGTCAGGCATGACCGTTGCCTTCGGAAGCCATGCTGGGAACTCCTCAGTAGCAGGTTTGACTCTAAATAGGACGTCATTTTGTCCACCATCATGCTTTCCATGAGTTTACCGACTATCGGTAGTTTGACGGTTGGCTACGGTCTCCTTTCTTGAGGATAGGAGTCACCTCCGCTTCACGCCAGTCTCGAGGAACGCATTCGGTCCGGATTGACATGTTGAAGATTGCGCTCAGGTGTCGAGGAAGGCGGATGGCTGTTTATGGGGGTTTTGGGACAAGTTATGACAAGTCAGGACCTGTAGCCGCACGCTTCTGCCTCGTCTATTTAAGAAGCAGTAGCTGATCGCAGATCATCAGTCACAAATATTTTAACAATGGAGAAGGTTGAGCACCGAGCAGTGATCAAATTTGTGACCAAGAAAGGCAAGAATGCAAAAGAGATCCATGAAGGCATGGTTGCAGTGTACACCGACACCGCCCCTTCCTATGCAACCATTGCTCGCTGGAATAGGGAGTTCCACCATGGTCGTGAGTCCCTTGAAGATGACCCCCGTCTAGGACGCCAGTCAGACTTGACCAACGAGGACAATGTGGCCCGTGTGGAGAGGATGATCCTCGAAAATCTACGGGTGAAGGTCGAAGAAATCGAGCGAGAACATCATCTACGACAATTTGGCCATGACCAAGGTCTCTGTCCGTTGGGTCCCTATAAACCTCACGCCCCATGATCGACTTTAACATCGTTAAAGTCCGCAAGGCCAGAGTTGCATAAGCTGCCCTGTGCGAGAGCGGATTCGAGGGGCTCAACCATTCCCCCTACATTCCAGATCTGGCTTCTAGTGACTACTTTGTAGTCCGCCAGCTCAACGCTGCACTGCGTGGACGCCGGTTTGGGGACGATGAAGATGTCCAGCTCGCCGTCCAGGAGTGGATTGAACAGCAGTCGGGATATTTCTGGTTGTCGGGAATTCGAAGCCTCAGGGACAAGTGGCGCAAGTGCATTGAAGTCGAGGGTAGTTATATTGAAAAATAATAAAACCCTTTTCCTCATATCTCGTTTCCTTATATCCGAATTGCAAAACTTATTGACCGCCCCTCGTATCACCTTCAATGGCATGAGTTCATTACGGAGTTCAAGCGTGTGTGAGAAATATCACTCTGTACTTTTAGTTCACACACTGTATGAATTACTGTTGTGCATTAGCTATGAAAACCTCTTCCTAATGACCTTTGCAGATGTAGTGAACATGGTTAACCATATCAAAAAGAGAGCAGTGAACTCGAGAAGCTCCAAAATCTTTTGTCAAGAGATGAGAGAAAGCCATACTATACTTTTCTTTCACACCGAAGTAAGATGGATAAGATTTTGCATATCTTTCCTGAGTTAATTGATCAAATAAATGCCAAAGATGTCAATCTACTTGAGAAAATGAAGAGTTCATGTTGAATATTTCCTACCTTGCTTATTTTTTTGAGATGTAAACTCTCTGAACTTATCACTTCAGGAGAATAGTGTCGTGTTCAGCTCGTAACACGAGTCTTTTCAGAACTGACAACTACTAACTAATATCGGAGAATAATGTTAATTTGTTGATCTTATTGAAGATTATTGTTACGACTGAAACAATCAGCAGTTACTTTCCTGGTTTTGGTCGGCGAGGCAAGAAAGTTTGGTTAATTAAACCATTTACTGTTGATGAATACGTGAGCAAGGACGGTGACAGCAGCAAAGTTCGATTTTTTGTATTAAGTATGGATACAACTTTGGAAGTGGATTGCCAGAATGAAGAGTTGACTACTTTGAGGGATAAACTGAAGAAGGAATATCCCACTATCTCACAGAGAGCCATTTTGCCACAACTTACCTTTGCGAAACTAGTTTCTTGGCTTTCGTTTGTGTTTAAAACAAATCCAGGCACCAGTTGAAAGACGCAGATGCTGAGGTGCGATGTTCACTGACCTCTACAAACCCTCGCATTGTTATTTTATTAAGGGCTAAACAATACCACGTTTCTCATCAATAATGCAGAAATAATTTCTTTCTTTTTTATTAATTAACAAAAAAATGATGCTTTAATCTAATTCGTAATAAAAACAAATTTATTTTCTGTCAAATGAATTTCTAAAATCTGAATTCTTTATTTTTTGAGTAATTTTTTTTTTTAAACATAAAATGCATTAAAAATTAAACATTCAATATTTTTATTCACTTTAACTTCACATAAGATAAGAAGAATGGGGTAGGTGTAGTAGTGATCTATCAAAGCACTACCAGGGCTAACGATACCAAAAAGTTTGGGAACCACTCACACAGTCACTACTCAATCAGTTAAGGCCACTAATCCTTCACCACTATTTTTCTCCAATCTTCAAAAGCCACTAAGCAATTATTTGTTTTCTTACGATAATTTAGTCATCATCTTCAATCACCTGTCACTAATCATTCACTAGTATTTTTATTCAATTTTCAAATCAATCACCACTAGTTTCCTTCAATCAACTACATTTACTAATTTATTACAGCTATTATTGTTCAATCGTCTTAAGTTCAAAATCAATCACAACTCTTTTCTCCCAATCATCTACTGTGACTAATCAATCTCTATTATTTTCTTTAGATCTATAAAATCATTAATCAATCACCAGTATTTTCCTTCAATCACTTAATTTCATTGATTAGTCACCACCACCTTCAATCAATCATTTAAAATCAATAATCACCCCTATTTTACCGTATACTAACATTACTAATCAATTTGCAATCTTTTTCCTTCAATCATCACATGACGCTAAACTATCATTAGTATTTTCCTACATTTATCTAAAGTTACTAATCAATCATCACTATATTTCTTATTTGACTTATGTCCCCAATCAATCAACATATTCTCCTTCAATAATAATCAAGTCAAGAGTCCATCACCACTATTATCCTTCTCCAATCAAAAGTCAGTAATAGGTCACCATTATATTCCTTTATTCATCTAAAGTCACTATTCGCTCATTATTATTTTCCTGCCTTCAGGTAAATCTTTTACATCCCACTACCATTTTAAGATTTTGGGAACCAAAACGAAAATTTTCTCTCTTTTTTTTAAAAGTTTCATGCAATTTCTTTTACGTAATACCCGCAAGGAATGGAGGCGAAAGTTCTCCAAATACTCTTGCGGGTCCATCCAAATCTCGGTGCCTTCCATTAGCAAAAGCAGAACAATTATCAGGTGCTTTAAGCCCTTTCAAATAACGTTTCGCGATTGGACGATTCCTCCGAAACTAAGCCTGAAAGCAAATGATTTAATTGGCCTACCGTATTTGAGTACGGATCTACCAAGAAAAAGAAAGGAGAGTATTGCGAGGAATGGCTTTAAGGGTTTAGAAATGGGAGGGGGAGGGGACAAAACTCAGAAATATTTGACTTTCAAAACGAAAACGTTAACTTCGGTCAGCTCATATCCTTGATAGAATATATTTTAAATTAACGTTCTTTTGAAGGTTTATTCCTAAGAGTTTAGAATATTCTAGCAAATTTCGCTTGTTATTCCAGTCCGTAGAGCTTTTTCGTTAGGCTCTCGAGGGATTAGTTAAAATATATTTCCACGATGGCTTGTTATGTGGGGCTTTGAAAATCACCATAGCGTTTTCTGTCGAGTTGTACAAGGCAACTGATCCGGATTGGCTTATTTAGTTTAAGGTAGAGATAAGAAACTTCTAATTTTTTTCACCTTTAAAGATTTCTGTACGAATTAGATCCTTTTATTTTATGAAAAGTACCTCATTTTTTAAATTATCATTTGGTTATCTTCTTAATTGATTGTTGAGAAAAGTACTCTTTTAGGATAGCTTTTATTACATAAAAGTGACTTGTTTCGTAAGTATCCTGTTTCCACATCAATCTTCAAATAATGGAACAAGAGTCCAAAGGAACGATCCTGAAATTACTCTGATTTAAGGGATATAAAATATTTTATACTAAAAGAAAAAGGAAATAATAAATTATATATATAAATGAAAGGTTTGATTTGAACAGAGTAAGTTGCTTTCCAACCAAGTCAAATGACAGAAAATATGTAAAAGAAATTATAATAGTAATTATAATGATAATAATAATAATAATAATCTATAATAATAATACCCGTCGTGTATTTATTTATATATTATTTTTGTAGTAACACTCAAATCTACTTATTTTGAAAAAAAATTGAAATTTATATTTCAATGACTTGGTATTATCTATAATAATGAAATATAGCTCTAACTTAAAAATAATGCCGTCATTTTTGACGGCACAGGTACACTAGTAATAATAATAATAACAAGAGGAGTGGCTCCGTCACTCCTAATTAGAGAAGGAGCTTGCGTTTCGCAGGCTGACCTTTAATCTGTGACCTACTGCATATCTGGCTCTAGCAACGGGATTTGTTATATAAAAAAATTAAAAGGTTTCCAGTACATATCTCCTAATAATTTGCTCTTTGTATAGTTTTTTCCGATCTATGCTTATTTTCTAAGTTTAAAAGAAAGACAAAATTTTTAACAAAATTCTTTTGATATACGGAAAAAAGAATCCTAAGAGTTTTTTTTCCATCTAAATAAACGAAAAAATAGAAGAAAAAAATCTGCCATACTTAAATTGTAAAACATTTTCTGAACTTCACGATTTGTAATTATTTTTAATTAAAAAATTCCAAAGCATTCGATAATCATATATATATTTTTTGAAAACTCTTAGAACAAAATTTGATAAAAGCTTCAAATATCCAAAGAACTTGGATAAAAGCTTACCTTGGTGACTCACAAACTGTTAAAAAAATTGAATTCCTAAAATATAGAGTAGAAGATGAAGGAAAAGCGGGGAGAAGAAGAGCAATACTCAGAACAAGAGGAAGGAAAAAAGAGAATATCTTAATTAAAGAATAATTTTAATCGGGTGGTTGATATGAAGTCAAATTTTGGATGAATCATCATCATCACTTCACTAACTCTATAATTTAAGAAGGGGATTTTTTTTAGTATTTTGAATAATAATTTCATCTTGGTTTGGTTATGACTTATGTTTCTTATCAAAGTTATTTCTAATAATTCTTTTATAATATAAAAAAAAATGGTGAAGTTCCTTTTTAAAATTATTATAATTGGCTAAGTTCAGAAAATTTATAAAAATTTAACCATGTCTGCTCTTTTTTAGATTTTAAATTTGAATCTTAGTAGCGAAGCCATTGCCTGGTTTGTTTTATTACTAGATTTTGGAGGAAGTGGCCTAGAAGAGAAGGGAAGAGGTCAATTGGAAGTATTCAAATTTGGAATTTCTTTAGTTAATGTAGATTATACAATATATATATATATATATATATATATATATATATATATATATATATATATATATATCTTTCTCTCTCGCTTTGCGTTTGGAAGTGAATTTTGATTTATTTAGATTGCTGAGGTGATTTAGGTCGAAAGTATGATTGGACACACAAGAGATCTCATTTCCGTAAGATTATTTTAGTGTTCAATGATGTGTTGGTAGAGGAGCGTCTCATCTCTACGACCTAAAACCTGGACAGGAACCGCATTGGATGATGTAGACGCCAGAATTATACTGAGGTATGGGAAGGCTTTTGTGTTAAGGTAGGTGTACTTTCAATCTTTCCTCGTAAAGTCGAAAATATTTTAGTTAAGAGCCTCTTGTCAGAGAAAGCAAAAAACAACTTTTTTTGACAATTTTGTTACCTGTGCGAACGTTTCATTTGCAAAATGGGCTCAACTTCTCGACAATGTCCGAACTTAAGGAAATAGGAAATTCTATGGGGTTGACAAGTAAAGACCTCACTGGTTTTGCCACTACTAACCTTAATTTTTCACAAGAGGAAAAACAGAAGGAACGAGAAAGAGAGCGCGAGAAATACAGGAGGGAGAAGAAAATGAAAAGGAACCATGAACTTAAACTGCTTGATCTCACAACTAACAGCGGATGTCAGAACGTAGATACACTAACCGATAAGTTTAGGCTGCCATATCTTAAAGACAAAGATAGCATTGATCTTTAAATTAATCGCTCTGAAAAAGTGGCAGAGCTTCAAGCTTAGGATGGAGACCAAAGACGCAGCTCGCCTTGCCTCCTTGTTACAAGGACAAGTTTTATAAATACACACAAACTTATTACCTGAAGTCATTTCAAACTATCATCGTCTTAAATTAGAGCTGATGGCTAATTATAATATGAACCCCGAATTTTACTGTAGGGAGTTTAGGAAGGCTGGGTAAGGCCAAGAGCAGACTTCCCAGAAGTTTGGATATTTACTTTGAAAAACCATGCTTGTTAGATAGAGGTAGTGTACCACATAGTAAGTTATGAAGGTGTTTATAAATTCTTATTGCTTGACTGATTTCTAATGCCATGCCCTACATAGCTTAGAGCTTCCGTCAAACAAAGATTCGTCCTAACATGATTTGAAGGCGGCCTTGGAAGCTAGCTACCGATCTATAGGCAGGTTCTTACAACACGTATCCTGGGAGTATAAGACGGGACCGCCGGAAACAGCGCGCAGAGTCACAACGGAAAAGAAATTCAAGGAGAATATGAACACGCAAACCGCGCCATCTGCTCAGGTGTTTGATCACCAGGGTCATTCTTTTCCAAAGTCAATTTTCAAACAAGTCTGTGCACCTCTGAAATATTTCTTTTGCACAGAACTTAGGCACACTCACAACAGATGACCCGGAACTTTGCAACGTGACTCGCAAAGTTTATCTTAACTCACTCAGTCAATGATGTCACAGCTATAACGTTATCGCCTCACTTAAAGGTCGTTTTTTTATCGACTTAGACCAGTGGTTCTCAACTCGTTTCAGGCCATGGACCACCAGCTCAATTAAAAGAATATTGTGGACCATTCCATATTTGAGTAAGTATAAAGTAAGCATACACAACAAGCATTTTGGCTTCAAATATATTTCTTCAAAACAGAATTTCGTAAAATTATATAAAATAATTAGCAGATAACATTTTAATCTGAAATATACTTCTTTCAAAAATATCTTGAAATTACATGAATGTTTATGTATCATTTTGCATGAAATGTATGTTAAAAAAAATGAAATAATATAAGATTGTAAGAATAAACAACGAATATTTTTTATTTCCAATTCGATTAACTCATTTTTCCTTGCAACCAGACTTTTGGATTCTCTTCTCACTGACAAGCTTTTTAATGTTAGGAGTGGTGCTTGATAGCACACAACGAATGTCACTTTCCACTACAAGCCGATTCCTCTGTCTCGACTTAATGTGCAGCAAACATGAAAATCCACTCTCGCACATGTAGGTTGATGCAAATGGTAAAAGACATTTGACTGCATGTGATGAAAAATTTGGGTAACTACCAATCATAGTGGCCCTAAATTTTTCCATAGTATACTGCTGGTACACATCTTGAGACGCCAAATCATTTTTCAGCTCCAAGAATTCTTCCTGCAGATCCTCTGGAATGCTATAAACATTTGCTGTGAATGGATTCCTGATGAAGGATAACTCATCCGTTGTCATGTTCACCTCCGGAAAGTATCACTGAAATGCATCCCGCAGCTTTCGTAAATGCACGAGAATTTGCATCTTAATGCCTTTCTATTCTCCGAGCATGGCATCAAAACATGGCAACTGAACCAAATTGTTACCTTCGACTCGTGTGATCCAGAGTTCTAATTTCTCAAGAAAAGCCTTGATGATGCCTTGGTGAGTGAACAGATTTGCACCTTTTCATTACAGTTGAAGATTCAGTTTGTTCAAGATTCCAAAAATATCAGTGAGGTATGCAAGTTCTAATTCTGACTGTGTTAGGATAATTCTTAAATCCTGTTTCCCTTGAGACTGGAGAAATAAAGTCAACTCTTCTCTCAGTTCAAATATTCTGTTGAACACGTTCCCTGCTGACAACCACCGTACAGAAGTGTAAAACAGCCGCACCTCAAAGTTGGAACCCATGTCCTGACATAATTTTCTGAACAGCCTGGTGTTCACTGCTGACGATTTGATATAATTAACCACCTTCACCAGTCCTTTGAAAACGATGTTCAGGTGAGCAGGTAATGTTTTTGATGCCAATGCCTGTCTGTGAATGAATCAGTGAACGCCAGTTGCCAATGGAGCACGCTGTTTCACCAATGCTTGGAAGCCTGATCTTGAGCCTAGCATCGCAGGTGCACCATCAGTAGTAACACTTAGTAAATTTCCCCAATCCAGACCGTTTGCTTCAAAGAAACTGTTGACAATTTCTAAGACATCCTGAGCCCGCGTGGTGGTGTCAAGAGTCTTACAAAAAAGAATTTCTTCTTTGAAGTCTTCCTCAACCATATATCGCGAAAACACCATTAGTTGAGAGCAGAGCGAGACATCAGTTGATTAATCTAACTGTATTGCAAACAGCAGAGATTTCTTTATTTCATCCACAACTTGTTTACTGATGTTTTGTGAGATTTCATTTATCCGTTAAAGAAATATATTTGAAGCCAAAATGCTTGTTGTGTATGCTTACTTTATACTTACTCAAATATGGAATGGTCCACAATATTCTTTTAATTGAGCTGGTGTTCCATGGCCTGAAACGAGTTGAGAACCACTGCATTAGATAAAGATATATCATTTAGCTTCCGTGCTGCGTCCTCGCCTACAACAAGCCTCACCATTTCTTTTGCACAGGGTAGAACAAGCTGCTCAACAATTGTATGAGGCTTCTTGGCCTGTGCGACTTTGTATGCAACAATGTAGGAAGCACGCACTGCATTGGTAGTCTTTTCATGGAATTTACCTGATGCGTCAAGGCGTTGCCGCTTGAGAGATGATAATTTTTGTTCGAATTAATTTTTATTCTTTGCAACAAATTTGGATAAAACTTTTCGAGATGGAGCTTAAGCTTAGCTGGCTTCATTGACTCATTTCCCAAGACTTTGTAACAAATAACATACTGTGGTAACTCCATGTCATCTATTTCTTGACAAGTGAAGCCAAATTCAATGTAGTCCTCTGAATACTTGCGCTTAACAATCCTTCCCGCCATTGTTATTTCTTTAGATCTGTGGCAGAGCAACGAAATATATCAGTTATAAGATGAGTTTGGCAAAAATAATGATAAAACGTAAATCGTAATAATACACGCAAATAAAGCACCATGTGTTATAAACGGCATAAACTATAAAACACATGAAGAGTGCAGCTGCCAATCAAGGAATGAAAATATTATCGACTAAATATAATTTTTACTAAATATAGTGGAAGTCCCGTGGACCACCCAGAAAGTCATCATGGACCACCAGTTGAGAACCTCTGACTTAGACCATCTCGCACAAAAACAAGGTCTGCTGACCAAAGTCGCGTGCTCTCACATATTATGATTTATGACCTTACGACCTACAAAACTTACAATAATTCCCGGACTAACTTTGGGAGGACCTTAGCAATTATATTATTCCAAAGAAAATGTAAAACAACATAAGGATTTCGAATTTCGTTAGAATCAGCCCAATAGTTATGATGTTATTGCCAAATAATTTCTAGACTAACCTTGGGAGGACCTTGAAAATTATATAATTCCAAAGAGAATGCAAAACAACATAAATATTTTGAATTTCGTTAGAATCAGCCGAATGGTTATGATGCTATTGCCAAATAATATCCAAGCTAACTTTGGGAGGACTTTGGCAATTATATCATTCGAAAGAGAATGTAAAACAACATAAGGGTTTCAAATTTAGTTAGAATCAGCCGGATAGTATAGTTATGATGTTATTACCAAAATAAAAAAAAGCAAAACTGAGACCGACGGACCGACGACATAGTGGCACGTGACTAAAAAGCTTTAAATTCAAACAGGGTACATTAACGGTTGTTCATATATACTCTGGTAAGAGATACAGGGTGTAGTTGCATAAGAGTGTTGGAAAACATCCTTCCTGAGGTAGAACTGTCTCACAAGAACTGGGTCATTGTTTATCTCCTCGGACGAGGGGATAAATTCTAACCCTCCTGTCTTAACTCTTCAGTTCTTCCTATGTAAGTGGTTGGGTCGAGGTTTTGGACCCAATTAAATTTTGGTCAGTGCTTGTAAGGAAATCCATTTTTTTTCACTCACAAGCAAAGAATTTTACAGGCAGTACAGAGAGGCGTCAATTCAGCAGAAGTTAGGGTGTGGCGAAGTCATCAGCCCTCCCCCCCACCCCTAATAATTTATGTAATTATTTAAATGCCTTTAACTGCCTTCATTGAAGTGTTTAAGACACTGTGAGCCTTTTCAAATGCAGTTCCACTCACCCTCACGCCACTTTGAACACTTAGGCTTCCGGCCTCTGACAGATTATAGAAGACAGTAGAGAAAGTGGTGAGGTAAGGGGAAATGAAAATGTGACTTGGGCACTACTGATGTTCCGAACATCATTAGTGCCCAAGTCACATTTTAGATGGACAGAGAAATTTCATACATTTATTTTATATAGGTACATTTTACATTTTCCCCTGTAGCACTTATATTAGATTGCTACGAGACTTGCCGGAGGCCACTTTCTACTTTGATAACATCAATATCCACGCCACGGATTGGTCGACTCATCTTAATTCACTGACGCAACGCATTGATAGGTTACGTAAACACCATCTTACAGCAAGGGCCAGTGATTCTTTTATTGCGTACACTAGTATCGATTACCTGGGATTCAGAATGTCGACCAAGGGTCTTTTACCACTCCCAGATAAGGTCGAGGCTCCTTTGAATTTTGTTCCAGCTCAAACAAAGAAACAGCCTAGAGGATTTTTAGGCTCGATGTCCTTGAATCGTAGGTTTATCTTTACATCCTTGAGGATTGATTTACTTAGGGAAGAGGCCAGAGAACTCCTCCACTGGACAGAACCTGCAAAGGGTAACTTCGAGAGTGGAGAAAAGTCTCTCAACTGCTCATATCTTGACGTTTTCTGAGGTCCCAAAAGAATTTGGCGTCCGTACTGACGCGTCCAATGTTGGAGTAGGAGGAGTCCTCATCCAGTATGATTAAGACTGGACCCCATTCTCGATTGGGTGCGCGAGCGGCAAGCTGCTTCCTCGGCAAAGGAACGACTTCACCAGAAAAAAAAGGACTATTTGGCCAATATTTAGTCTATTCAGCGATTTAACATATTTGCTAGAAAAATAATTTACCATCGAAACTGACTAGCAACCTTTAAGCTATACCCGTGACATTAAATCCGGTACTAGTCGCATCACGCGTTGGGCCTTACTCTTCAGGCAGATCAGTTTCGAATCTTCCACTTTAAAGGGCGGCCAACATTTTGAGCCGCTGCCCTTCGGAAGAAAAGAAAAAAGGGTAAGCAGAATTATACGTTTATAATAGTGGTTTACTCGCTTCGATTAGGGCTCTACTATTATTTTGAAGGGGGAGAGTGTCAATAAATGACGCCCTTAGCGCCTTCCTGCCCATTTTTCCCCTCATTTCCGCCAGGTGAAACTAACCGGTTCATCTCGAAGCGGAGTTCACTCATGCATGAATCGGCGAATTTCAGTTTCGATTTAAAGCTGCTATGTTTCAGGCGAGTGCCCTTCCCCCACCATCCAATAGTGATTATTCGTGCTTCATTCGTGTTACTATTAGTGTTAGTTTGACTCTCCCATGTGCAAGCTTTAACCTAAAGTTACATTAATTTGTTCTCCATTACGTGTGAACTAGATCCTCTGACTTCTCCCACCACGCGACTATATTCTGAGACTATTATTGAACTATTTCATTTGGTGCGATTTTGCTGTCATGACACATATCCCGCTCCATGTGCCCGCTGGAGTATTCTCCTACCAACCTTGATCTGAGAGGCACACTAATTTCACTTCTTCGTTCAAACAGCGAAGGATTCACCTAAGCGTGTAGCAAACCGACAGTAAAGCTACTAAGTTCTCTACTAACCGAAGCCCTACTTCGCAGAACACTACACCAGTGGGCCGAAGCTTATCCCTCTTCTTCTGCCCCAATTTCGGTTTCTATTAACCTACCACAATGCAATCTCTCTACAGACAAGATTTTTATCCCTTCTATTCTTTTCCCATTTATTCTCGCAATTTATCTGATTACATGAATTAATTAAAGAGGGTTTATGCCAAGTGTTATCTTAATTAAATCCCCAATCTCGAGCAAGGAGATATTCAAGCTACTTTTCCAGTCTCGTTAAGGGCCTATAGCAAAGAAAAATTCCACAGTTGCGTTAAGTGCCAATTCTCAGGAAACAAAAATTCCACAGTCACAGTAAGGGCCTATTTTCAGTGAACAAAGACTCCACGAGGTTGCGTTAAGGGCCTATTCTCAACAAACAAAAATGTCAAGAAGTCGTGTTAAGGGCCTATTCTCAGCAAACAAAAACCCCACAAAATCGCGTTAAGGGTCTATCCTTAGCAAACACAAAGTCCACAAAGTCGCATTAGAGGCCTATCCTCAGCAAACAAAAAGTCTACAAAGTCGCGTTAAGGGCCTATCATCAGCAAACAAAATTCCACAAAGTCATGTTAAGGGCTTATTCTCAGCAACAAAAAGTCCACAAAGTCGTATTAGAGGCCTATCCTCAGCAAACAAAAAGTCTACAAAGTCGCGTTAAAGGCCTATCCTCAGCAAACAAAATTCCACAAAGTCGTGTTAAGGGCCTATTCTCAGCAAACAAAAAGTCCACAAAGTCTCGATAAGGGTCTATTGTCAGCAAACAAAAGTCCCCATAGTCGCGCTAAGGGCCTATTGTCAGCAAACAAAAAGTCCACAAAGTCACGATAAGGGCCTATTGTAAAAAAGTCTACAAAGTCGTGTTATGGGCCTATTATTTGCAAACAAAAAGTCCACAAAGTCGCGTTAAGGGCCTATTCTCGGCAAACAAATATTCTACACAATCTCGCAAAGGGCCTATTCTCATTAAAAAAAAATCATAGAGTCGCGTTATGGCCCTATTATAAGCCTTTTTTTTGTATGAAGACATTTGTCCTACGGACCTCAAGTAGGTATATGGGTTTGAGGTGCAGGGGATAAAGAGCTAATCTACAGGGTGGTTCAAAAATCATTATCCGGAGAAGAACTTAAGTATAAAGAAACGAGAGAAACTGCTTCGCCACTCCTCTTTACAAGACGAGCTTGCGTTTCGCAGACAAACCTTTAGTTTGTGGCCTACGGCCTATCTGGCTCTAACAACGGGGTTTTGGTTTAAATAAATAAAAGGTTTCCAGTACATATCATCATCATCACTAACTCTATAATTTAATAAAGGGAATTTTTTGAGTATTTGAATAATAATTTCATCTTAGTTTGTTTATGACTTAGGTTTTTTTAATCCAAGTTATTTTTAATAATTCTTTTATAATATCAAAAAACAAAATGGTGAAGTTCAGAAATAAATATAAGTATCGAAATTTTGTGAATTTTTTAAAACCCAAAGAATTACAAATGGTGAAGTTCAGAAAATTTATTTTTATATATCTTCTTCTATAACTATATTTTAGCAACGTGATATTTTGAAAGAATTATTATAAATAACTTGGATAAAAAACATAAGTCATAACCAAACTAAGATGAAATTATTATTCAAATACTCAAAAGAATCCCCTTATTAAATTATAGAGTTAGTGATGAAGATGATGATAAGTGATAAAATACAAACAAAAATTACTTGTGCTTTAATTTTAATGCCTTTTCTGAACATCATGATTTTTATTTTATTTTTGATTCCAAAACATTCGATAATCATATTTATTTTTTGGAACTCTTAGAAAAAAACTTTGATTAAAGCTTCAAATATAAGAAAAAACACCCCTTCCAAGATATTTTTCGAGCTGTAAAGAAAATCTTAGAAAGAACTTTGATAAAAGCTTCAAATATACTCAGGTGACTCAAACTAAAATTTAAACTGTTCCAAAAAATTTCAACCCTAAACTATAGTGTTATGGATGAATACAAACAGCAAAAATACCACATCAAAAAGATGGCAAAAATCCCTCTCAATCCTCATTACTCGGATCGAGAAAGTGTTTGTCTCACCCCCAAAAATAAGTACGTACAATGATAAGAAACTTAAGTACGAAAATCAACGAGGGCATCTGGAAATTTGTGAGAAGAGTTCCAGGAAGGAAAGTGAAGATGGAGGGAAATGGGAAAGTCGTCTTTGGAAATGATTACATGCAGTGCTCGAGTCGTGCATAGAGAGCTTACTCGGGACCCAGAGGGCACGCAACTCTTCCCAACCTGGCAATGGGGGCTACTATTTGATTATTGCCCCCATTCGCGCCAACCTGAGAATAAGAAAAGACATCCAAGCGAAGCTTTTAAACCGTTCGCTTGGTCTTCTCGGCACGCTACACAGTCTCTTCCTAGAAGCGGAGCCTAGTTTGAATAAATTAAGACGACGAACCCCGCTTGAAAACGTTACCCAAGGGGTGGCGCTTCCCCTCCCGTATCGATCGAGGGGTGAAGGAAAAGGGACGAAGAAAATATAAAGAAGGTAGTAGCGTACAGGATTTGCGAACAGCTTCCTGCTTAGCCGCAGAACTGTTAGTGAGCAGCCTATCGACTGCGTATTCCTGAGTCTCAAAAATGACTCATTCAAGCGTAGCTTTTAAACAGATCGCTTGCACTTCTCGGCACCCTACACTATACTTAGATTTTATCATCCCCCAGCATATTGATTCTTATCTGCAACTACTCGAAACATTCAAACTTTAGTCTCTCACTCTGTCTCATCCTCCACTCACACACACGGAAATACACTTGACCTAGTCACTTTCTCCTCCCGAATTCATAGGCTAAAAATAACTGACACCAACCACAGCGATTTCTGATCTTTTCGTTGTCCATATTTGTTTCTCTTTTCCTTAACTTGCGAAAATACACTGCGACCAAGCCGTATTATAATCGTGAACGCCATTAACTAAGAACATGTGACAAGGAATCTCGCCTCTCTCATTCCCTCGTTAGACTATGCCATCACCTCTACTGACTTTAACATGGCCCTCCACTCTTTTTCCCGGAGCTTCCTCTCCTAGTTCAATGTCTATGTTCCCATTCTCACCACCTCCCCTCACCGACAACCTGTCCCCGGATTCTCCCCCACTATTTTGATTGCTAGCAAACACAGACTAACAAGAGAGAGAAAGCAATTGAGAGGGCTTTGGGCTTATCGTGCGCGTGGTACAGAACTACCCTCCCTCCGTAACCTACTTCTTTCCCCCCTCCCTTTACACTGCTATCCTAAAGTCCGCCCGTGAGGCTCACACCCGCCGTATCCTTGCGGAAAACAAAAACAAAACACTAGTATTCAAGCGTCTTTCTGATCACTCTGTTCACTGAACGACGTCTCTTCACCCTATCTCCCTGCCGAATTCTCTCTCTTCTTCTGTGGCAAGATAGTTTATATCTGCTATATCAAACCCGCTGCCTCTAATCCTTGCTATCGAGCTATTTTAAGAACGTTTAACACCATCTTTAACCCTTTGTGGAGTCTATACAGGCGCGTAAAAGATAGCAGGAGATTTAAAAGAGGTGGAAAAAACGACCTGAGTGGGAGTGCCAGTTTCTCTTGGGGCACTGGGATCGGGAGGGTGCGGCGCTCTTTCCAGGTTCCAGTTGTACAGGGTGTCCGAGTAGTTACTCTGCAATGGAATTATATATTCACTTGGATCACGGTGCTCTGAGACTACGATAGTCACCCAAGCAGAGGCGCATCTAACCACTTCGCAGTAAAGGTTTTCGAAATGTCGGGACATCGAATGTGGCTAAACACGCCTGTACTTGGACGACTATCGTAGTCCCAGACCACCGCATAGTAACTACTCGGACACCCTGTAGTAGGGAGTATTGGCCCTGCTACACCATTTATACTCTTGCGGGGTCACTGCCCACTACCTCCCCCTTTTCCATCCCACTCGAACTTCTTTTCTCGTCTCAGTGTCCCAAGAGTAATTAAGTTCCCTTCTTCACCCTTTCCTAGACTAAGTCCCCCAAGTCTTTACCCCCACTTAATCCCTCTCCTAAAGAAACTGAACCCGAACCCAAAAGATCCCCCCTCTCCACAAGCTAGCACCCAGTCCCTCAACTCCCCTTCCTCTCTACAAATCTATATAAACGTTGGTGTCATACGGTACTAAATCTTGCCATATTGGAAATTATCTCGGTTCGCGGAGGTGCGTTTTGGTGGTCCGCAATCGTGGATCCTTGGGTTGTTTCTGTTTCACATTTATCTTCTTGCACTTTGCCTTCCTATTCGTCGTCTCAGTCTATCGTTTCATTTATATTTCGATGAAACGCAAATTTATCTCTCCTTTTCCTCATCCTCGTTTGTCTATACACTTAGAACCCACGTTTGAACCAAGCAGCAAGAAACATCCTCTATCTGGATAGATAATTATTTGTCTCAAGAATGCACTCACTTCTTCTTAAGAAGACGTCGACCAAGGAGGTGATCCGGATAGAAAATTTTATATTTTTTTAGGGAAGATCGAAGTCTATCCACAAGTAAACGTTTCCATGTTCTTATTTTCTCACATTTAGCGACAAGGAAACGTTTCCATGTGATTTCTTTCTCACATTTAGTGACAATGAAACGTTTCGATGTACCTTCTTTCTCACATTTAGTGACAAGGAAACGTTTCTTGGTTCCAAATCGCGCCACTCCCCCACCACAAATAGTATTAACCAAGTTCTCATAAGCTATAAACATCTGCACGACCCACACGTCTCTCTAACACTTGACTGTAACTGCATTTCAATTTGTTGCCAAATCCACTTGTCACATACTTCATGTCAGTCTTCTCTATTGACCCCATTGCTATAAAGGAACTTATGCGACTATAACTCTTGCCCACCTTTTCACTTCCTCCAACTTCACCAGTTTCTTTAAAGATATCTCCTCAGAAACTTTCTGGAGGAGATGGTTCCGATACTATTGCGATTTAAATTCGAGGAAAAATGTTTCTAAGCCCCCCGCTTTTTCCTCCCTCAGAGTGGCTACTACTACATATAATTTTCCAGACATTCGCACATTCTGTACTGTTTATGAATTACTAAACAAACACCGTAGAAAAATCCTGCATTTACGCATAACCAAATGACAATTATTCTTATAAACATGAAAACTTCCTACTTTGTATTCGTACGATTAAATTTAACCGCAAAATTCCTACTTTGTCTCCCTATGTTTAAATATAAACCCTAAATTCTTACTTTGTCTCCCTATGTTTAAATATAAACCCCAAATTCCTATTTTGTTATCTATGTTTAAATTTAACCCCGAAATTCATACTTTGTCTCCTCTGGTTTAAATTTAACCGCAAAATTCCTATTCTGTGTCCCTACTTTTAAATTTAACCAAGAAATTCACACTTTGTCTCTATACATTTAGATTTAACTCAAAAATTTCAAATTTGTCTCCTTAAGTTTAAATTTAACCCTAAATTCCTACTTTGTCTCCTTACCTTTAAATTACACCAAAAATTCAATGTTTTTCATTGCTTTCATTTTAGACGAAGGTCATCTTGCTCAAATGAGGGTTCTTTTAAACTTGTTTCTTCCAAGTACTTCATCCAATCACTCCCTCTATAGCCACAATCATAACATGGAGGTAGGAGTTTACCTTCCCCAGACAAGAATTGGACGTCGATGCTTAAGTTGTTCGTTAATTCTCATTTTCCTGGAATCTTTTTGAGATCTCTTTTCGTATTTGTTATGCATTTTGTGATTCATATTACGACTACAACGGAAAATATAAATTAAAAAAATGCCCTTCTAATACCCAGGACAAACCTACATGTTGGTAGAGGCGTACTGTTCACCCTGATCAATCGAAGGAATAAAACGCAATGCGAGAACAATTTTTTGACTGCACTTGCTTGCAAGGCTTCAAGACTCATCTTTCAGCTGTTCACTTAAACGACGTTCCTTTTATAGAGTGGAAAACAAAAAAAAAGAAGGAAAAAACTACCCCCGAATGAAAATACATAAATATTCTTAATTGTAAAAGATACCAGAACTAAAATATCATATAGCTTTCCCGGCACTTTATAAAATTAACTAATAAAACCATCGCTCCTCCTCAGGGACATTGGACGGCGTCTGTCAAGTACCTTGCAAAATTTTCAACCAATCCTAAATTAGAAAAACCGGTATAACTTTATACATACACACATACTAACAAAGATACGACGTACGGACCGAAAACACTTCTAACGTCTTTAGTCACATCTTGTAAAAAAAAAGTTAGAAAGACTGAAATTTAGCTCATTTTTTTATATCGCTTTAATGAATATATGAGGCGCAAGATTGACTAGTCAGCTCAAATTGACTCCCTCACCAGCTTCAATCTATTTCTCAGGAAGCTTTAATTTTAGTCTCTTTTTAAGCATCTTTAAAATCTTCACACACTGGTGTCGCGTAGTCTATCTAATTTTGAACCGCTCTCCCAGAGAATTAAGAATTGTATATATGTTATTCTATTTTGTGTCTCTTTTCTTTCTTTTTTGTTTTCACTACCTCTATAATTTAAGAAGGGGATTTTGTTGAGTATTTGAATAATAATTTTATTTTAGTTTGGTTATGACTTATGTTTTTTTTATCAAAGTTATTTCTAATGAATTCTTTTATAATATGAAAAGACAAAATGGTGAAGTGCAGAAATAAATATAAGCATCGAAATTTTGTGAATTTTTTAAAACTCAAAGAATTACAAATGGTGAAGTTCAGAAAATTTATTTTTATATATCTTCTTCTATAACTATATTTTAGCAATGTGATATTTTGAAAGGGAAGAAATTTAGTTTAGAGTTCCTTTTTAAAATTAATTTAGTAGCGAAGCCATTGCCTGGTCTTCTATATAAAAGCAACGTAGTTAATTTTAGAACTCATTGTACATCTGAGAGATGATGAGGGATGTGGCAAAAAGTTTTGAAACTATGTAGCAGTAAACGTCCAATAATCCACTAAACAATTATTCTTACATTGCTCTATTTTCAAACATATACATATAAGGGACAATTGTGATATATATATATATATATATATATATATATATATATATATATATATATATATATATATATATATATATATATATATATATATATATATGATTGGTTGAAGACCAGGTTGAATTTAGCTTTGACGAGCCTGACTTTATTTTTCTTAATTTTACGTATGCAATTCATCTTTGCGGATGGGAAATGGAAAATTAATTGGGGTAAATCCATTTTATTTAAATAAACATTTATTTATTTGGCTTTTGAGCTTTCACATTTCCTAAGGCAGCTTCAGATGGAAGTCTAAAGTTTGTCGAGGCTGATTGTGAGTCCGCGTTGAGTAGCTGCTGGGAACTTAGAATGAATGATATACTCAATTTAATGATTGTAATTGAGTTTGAGTGTGTGTGGGGATGAAACAAGTGCGGTTGGATAAAAAGAAAAATAGTAGTGGAAAAAGAAAATATAGTATAAGGTTTGTAATAGGTTGCAAGGCACCTGGTGATTAGGCCTATCACTGTCTTTTATTTTTCTATTTGTTTTTTGTTTTTTTTTGTTGAGTTGTTTGGGGGGAGTCTGATGGCGTTCAAGTCTTGATGTTATTATTCGCGTGTGAGTCTAGTCGACAGTGACTCTACATCTCACTATGTCAGGCGGTCGGTCCCCGTTTTGCTTTTTTGTTTTGATTTTGTAATAACATCATAACTATTCTGCCGATTCTAACGAAATTTAAAACCCTTATGTTGTTTTGCATTCTCTTTCGAGTGATATAATTGCCAAGAGTCTTCCCAAGGTTAACCCAGGAATTATTTTGTTTTGGCAATAACATCATAACTATTCGGCGTATACTTTGCTAAACTAGATTAGGCTATAATATGCTCTAATTTGCTAGGCAAGCTTAGAATAGGCTATACTATGCTAGGCTATACTATGGTAATCTATGCTAAGATATAATGTACAAGGGTAAAATATACTATCCTAATTTAGTCTATAAAATGCTATACTAGGATAGCATATAGTATGTTAGGCTAGACACTACTAAGCTATGCTTGACTAGGGTATAATAGGATAATATAGGCTATACTTGTCTAAGATAGTTAATACTAGGCTAGGTTATACTATGTTAGGTTATGCTAAGCTATACTAGGCAAGATAGGGCTATATTATGCTATATTGGAGTAGGATAAAGTATAATAGGCTAGGGAGGGCTATGCTCTGCTTTGCTTTGCTATGCTATGCTAGGTAATACTGTGTTAGGCTACGATAGGCTAGCTAACCAAGGCTATAATAGGCTAAGCTACGCAAGGTTATTCTAGTCTAAGGTATGGTATACTATACTAGTCAGGCTATTATACGATACGCTTGGCTATATTATGTTAGGTTTGGTCATAAATCACAATAAGTCAGGGCACGCGACTTTTTGGTCAGCAGACCTTGTTTTTAATTTCTTTGGATGTTATGTTTGCATTTGTCATCGTTTGTGATATTTACTATTATTTAAGTGGTGCTTAGTTTCTTTGTTTTCTGTTTATTGTATGTATATAGGAGTTCTGACTGTGGCAGTGGCCTTTGGAATTAAATCTGAGACGTGCTTCCTGTAAACCATTCGAAGTAATCTGTATCCCTAGTAGTTGCATTACACTCTGTTGTGTATGGATTGCGTCTATCCCCCACCCTCACATCTGATAATAGGGTCTTCTCGATATGGATCAATTTGAATTTCTCTTCTTTTTTTATTTTCCTCTTAGCCTCGTAGTTGTTTAGTCTTTCTATTTTTGCTGCATTCATACTAGTGTACACTGAGTACAGTACCCAATGGGGTAGGCCTGCTTTTAGGTCGAACTTTGTTCTGTCCACCTTCATTATACTGATGTACGCCATTCTTTCCATGACATAGTCAAAAAGAGTTGTCTCTAAGTTTTAACTTAGTCCCAGTTGCAGAATCTTACACTGCTCCCCCTTTGCCACAATTA
The DNA here is from genome assembly GCA_963969495.1 of Ceratothoa steindachneri. NCBI lineage: Eukaryota > Metazoa > Arthropoda > Malacostraca > Isopoda > Cymothoidae > Ceratothoa > Ceratothoa steindachneri. The sequence goes on from OZ018325.1 coordinate 140,645,181, forward strand.
ATAAAATGCTTTAGGTACTTCCCACAATACAATATGCACGTAACTCCCTTTCGTTTGTGCTTGAGCAATCTTCTCTGCGAGGATATTGATAGTTATCTCCCCATTGAGAACTCTGAGGTAAAACATATTCCCTTGTTGCATCCTTGCCTCCCTGAGTTACATCCCCCTCGGCGCTTATCCCCGTGTAAGACACCGACGCTGTGGATCTCATTATAATCCGGTCTTCCCAAATCATTTATTACTATTTGTATTTCGGCTTAGTGTGACCCTTTTTAAGTCTCCGATCCGAGTCAGGTAATTAACCGTTTTAATGCTTTGGATTTGCTCTTTTGCTGACACCGAGTGTGTCCTTTACTTATATGATCACGTATCCACTTAAAACCTCTTTAGTATATATTTAATATTTCTTTTTGTTTGTTATTAAACTTTATTTTTGTAGCATTTTTTAATACCCATAAACGCCCATCGGCCATCATTCGATCTTTACAGCCAATCTGCACTTTCTAATTTGATAGTTATTACCCACACACTAGGAGACGACTTTCTCCCCCATTCTCATTTCTCATTATCTCCCTCCTCCCGTGGTCGGCCCAATCCATCAGCGTGTAAGTGTCCTTATATATATATATATATATATATATATATATATATATATATATATATATATATATATATATATATATATATATATATATATATATATATATATATATATATATATATATATTTATATATATTTATATATATATATATATATATATATATATATATATATATATATATATATATATATATATATATATATATATATCAACATTAAGAATCAAATGGCCAAAATTCAACTTATTATATACTATAAAACGACAAAAGTCAACAATATTCTTAGGAAAAACAATTGCTGCCAAAACTCCTCGAATCTAAAGTCAACAAACATAGTTTAAGAGTTTATCGGCCCCAATAAAGACTGCAAGCTTTATAATAACTCAAAATATATTGGCATGGCAACCACCACCATTTCGAGGCGTTTAATCCTTCACCTGCAAAGCGGAGGGCCTAAAAATCATAATGAGAACGCGCATAGCATCAACCTAACTAGAGATATTCTAGTTAAAAACACCAAAATTAAAAGAAAAGAGGGAAATAAAGCGAGGCTGAACATCTTAGAAGCCATCTTAATCAACGAAGAGAAGCCGGCCATCAACAGTCAGGCCACGAGCTGGAATAGAACATTAAAATTGTTTTAAAATTCCACTCAACGGATTGGCTCGTTTCCTTTGACGTTACGTTTAGGCGAGGAAGAATAAATATCCCCTAAAAACCGTTTACTTTTAGGAGCACGTGACAAAAACTGTTCAAATAAGGACAAAAAAGTATGTTCAGAATGCGGAGGTAACAATCACACATTCAGGGAGTGCACAGAAATAACCATAAGTCTAATAGAAAATATACAGAAGGCAGACGAAACAAGTGTACCAAAAATTAAATACGAAAAGCAAGGAGAATCAAAGAAAAATACTCTGAAATAAGTATTTACGGAACAAATAGACGAAGGAATAAGGAGTTAAAAAGACTGAAAGGAGAAATGGTCTTTGTGATAAATGAACAACAACAAGAAAAATGGAGAGTTAAAAAACAAGATAGAGTCCACAGAAAACGCAAGCGAAGCCTGGAGACTGATAAAAATAATTGAAAGAAACCTACCTAGAGAAAAAATAAAGAGTGAACAAAATGAATACCTGAGAAGCAATGCTGAAATAGAAGAGAAGTTTAGAGAACATTGTTGAAAAATATACACTATAGAAGAAGAAGATAATGAGATATTTAATGGGGAAATTTAGGGAATAGTTAACGCAAGCCTAAGGAGAGTCAATAAAAGTACAGATGAGCACCAGGGAATGGGAGCATTAATCACCCTGGAAGAGATAAAAAATACAATCACCTCATTCAAACAAAAGTCACCCGGAAATACCGGGCTCACAAAACGAAATTTTGAGAGAGTCCCTGAGAAGATATAAATAGACATCAAAGAACTATTTAATGCATTCCTAAACATCGGTGCCTACCCATGAATTTTTAGATTGGCGAAGATGGTCTTCCTCCCAAAACCAGGAAAGCCACCAACATTGGTGTCAAGTTACAAACCAATTTCGCTGCTTAACTTTCTGGAAAAGGTACTAGAAAAGATACTGAACACGAGACTGGTGGAACATCTAGAGGAAACGAGGAAATAAAACGAACACCAGTATGGTTTCAGGAAGAAGAGAGATGCTGGCGCTCACGGTAATAACGGAACAAATCGCACAGGCTAAAACAAAAAAAGGATACGTGGACGTGATACTCCGGGATGTCGAGAAGGTCTTCGATAAGGTATGGGTGGAGGGGCTAAAATACAAACTCCTCCAACTTGATCTCGGCACCCGGATAGAGAGAATCCTGGCGGACTACGTAACAAACAGGGAGGCGTACATCAACAACGAATACCATGAAAGACCCAACTTCCAGCTGGAAACTCGGGTCCCGCAAGGGGGGTGCCTAAGCCCCACTTTAAACTCAGTGTACACAGCAGATATACTGCCTCCATTGACACCATGCTGCATGAACGTGTAATACACCGCCGACATCAACCAGGTGATCTCCACACGAACCGCAAATTCCAGATGGCAGGCCAGGTGAACAGAGCGCGAAATACAAAATATAAATGAGTTCGAGAGGAAATGGAAGATAAAAACCAACACGAATAAATTTAAAATAATCCCAATAATGAGATTCAAAAAGGACAGAATAACCATAAACGATACAGAACAGAGAAACGCAACTGAAAAAAAAGTGCTGGGCCTGTAGATGGGAAAGAGAGGCTACCGCGCACAAGTTAATGAAAGAATTGCCGGAGCTAAATCGGGACTAAGACTGATTTACAGCCTGAGGCACCTGGAACAAAGAAGGAAAAAGACTCTCTACAAGGCATTCGTGGAATCAGTGCTGGTGTATCCACCGATCCCCATCCACGCTACAACAAAAATAAGCAAGGAAAAACTTCAAAAAGTACAAAATAAGGCGGCCTACTTCATAACAAATACAAGACGCTAAGAAAGAAAAAGACTACGCGATACAATCAATATGGCCGGACTAGATTCAATTAATAAAATTATCGAGAAACGGGACAAAGAAATCGGGCAAAAAATAGAAGAAAATAACCAGGAGACCAAAGGAGCTCTAGAAATAGAAAACATAAATCATGACTGTAAAATCTTCCCCAGCATTAGGCTCCGCCTGGGACGTGAGGAAGATCCAATAATAACATAACCAAACAAGCCGAACAAGAAAAACCTATCAAAAAGGCATGAACGCCTGAAATCAAAGAACAAAGACAGTTAACTATACAAAACAAAGGAATTTAGAACAACCCACCCTAAACAAATAAAGCAAATAAGCACAGTATAAAAAATGAATTTGACTTTAAATTTTAAGAAAGTTACCGCAAGGTACCCCAAGCAAAATCACCAATACGATATAGGAAACAAAAAGGAAAGCGAAGAAAAACTTAGAAGCAACTAGTACAACACAAACCCCAAAGCAATTAGAAGAGCAGAAGATAGAAGAACACCAGAAGAAAGGGATCAGCCAGTAACCAGGCTGTTATTAAACTAGATACAATCATCACGCAAACACATATTTCACACTCCCACCCGATCAACTCCCCCCCAAAAAACAACCAAAAACCTTCTTATGCTATCTATCTACCCCTATCATCCTCTCACTTCTCTCACCTTATTCTTTCAGTATACCAGATTCTGACTCCACCATACTTCATTGGTAAAGGAGGAAAGAATACATAAAGACGCTCCAAAGATGATCGAATAGATCGAAAGCTTTGCAATTTAAGTTTGATTTTTACCAAACGCATTTATTAGAAAGAGAGATGAATATAGGACAAGTAATCTACCATCAACAAGATGGACCAAAAATCGCAGTAAGAAATGAAATTGATCAAGGCGAAATATACCATGGTCTTTAACAAAATTTGCATATATATATTATATATATATATATATATATATATATATATATATATATATATATATATATATATATATATATTATAAAATCTGGTGTCAGGTTCAATAGGGCTTTTAAAAGGTCTTTAGAGAGGTCTTTTAAAAGCTCTTTCTATTTCTTTGTATTTTCTTAAGGCTCAATAGCGTTCAAGTTAATTTTGATTCGTAGAACGACCCTTGCATATTTAATTCTTGTGTTTGTCTATCTGGACCGTGAAATTTTGTTTAACTCTAATTGACGGAGACTGAGCTTCTCCTTTGGTCTTTTTAATCCCCAAGAAGGTTATTAGAACCCTTAGCCCTTCTTAACCCGTGAAGGCTCAAATTTTGTATTTGTGTGTATTTGGGGTTACTGTAGATTTTATTTAGCGAAGCAAGGCTTCCGCGTATATTAGGGCATATTCTTTTCGTGTGCGTATTTTGCGCTTATCCAGGTCGTTAACCCCGTCGCATGCCTGCGGTCAATGGAACTTTCGCACAAGATGTCCTCCTTCGACAAATTTAAATTGCAAGTCTAAGCCCTCGGATTAACTGGCAAAGACCTCATCTCCTACCTTCAGGACGAGGAGAGGGATGAAAAAGCAGGAAAAAAGAAAGAGAGGAGCAAGAAAGAGCAGGAAAAGAGAACGAGAAGATCAAGAGAACAAGAGAGAGCTGAGAGGGAGAAATTCGAGAGAGTGAAGAGAGAGAGAGAGAGAGAGAGAGAGAGAGAGAGAGAGAGAGAGAGAGAGAGAGAGAGAGAGTGTGTGTGTCCGACAGCACGAACTGGAGCTAAATCGCGCCCGGTTTGAGACAACTCGCGTAAGGAAGCCCCCCAGCCAGCGTCAGTCAAGCTTCCCACGTTTAAAGAAGGTGAGGCCTTTGGATCTTATCTCACTTACTATGAGAAAATATTCGAATTCCTTCATTAGAACTTCGAGGCAGACGGTGTTGCCAAATTACTCCACCTTTCCAGCTCCCAGCTCCGGGTATTTTCATTTTCCTTCCCTCAGAAGCCACCATCGACTATTCTACCTTCAAGTCTGAGCTGTTGGCGGCTTACAATATGACCTTCCGACTTTTACCGTTCAAAATTTAGACATGCCCGAATCCAGCCAGGTCACATCTTCCGTTAATTTGGTTACACCCTCCAGTGAATTTTAATTTTGAGTTAGACGCTTCTAAAATCTCCCATGATTATGAGTCTTTAGTTGACTTTGTCCTTAAGGATCAGTTATTGGCTTCGCTGCCCATAGAAATCCGCGCATCTGTGAAGGACCGTAGGTGCTACCCCTTCAAGTAGTGCATTGAAGAGGCGGATGTCTACGCGGCAAGCCACAACCTCTATCCAAAGGACAATAAGAAAACTGCCCCTCCATCTTCCAAGTCCAAGATTAATAACTCACGATTCCCTCCACGTAACGCCCCTAAGTTCGTTAAGGTATTGGGACCCTCTAAACCCAGAGGTTTTTTCCTATCGGAACCCAGGAATATCAAACCTCTTATTCCCAATCCTCCTCCGTCGTCATTCCCCAGGAGACCGATAGTTTGCTTTACGTGCGGAGTAGAAGAGCACTTGCGTACAAACTGCCCTTAGAATTCCCAGCTCCGGAATAACTCCGCTCACCAAGTCCACCAAGTAAGCGCCGCTCCTGCACCCCCTTCATTTCACCCTGAAACCCTGACTCTTCTCTCTCCATCCAGCCTCTCCGGACATCAGGTCAACTTTCTCTTTGACAAAAGCTCGCCAGGAGGCTTAAAATTTGGAAACGGAGCCGTAAATGGATACCGAGTATCCACTCTCGTTCGCGATACAGGATGCACCTGTATCGTAGTGTTAAATGAATTGCTTTCCCCAGTGGGCCATGAACACAAAAGTTTGCAGTAATCCACGACTACCTGGGACGCCGAAACGCTTCTCAATTGTGAAGTGCTACCTTAAGTGCCAATACTTCATCGGCTTGGCTGAAGTCGTTTCAGCTCCTATTAGTTTTGCTCAGTCTTGATCGGACAGTGTCGTCAAGTGTCCTCCAGCCATGTGGCTCAGCCCGTTGTTATGCGGGCCCAGGCATAGAAGGAATCACAGACACAAGCTCCTCTTGAAGCCGCCTGCGACGCTGAGTTTAGCCGGGTGAGGAGCGAAGAATTCGCTCGAAGGCAGGAGTGCAAAACCCTCCTTGCCCTGTGAGAGAAAGCTCGGGGCCACGAGCAACATTCTCTCCGCGGCCACAATCGGTCCCTTACCTCGTAAAAGAAGGCCGTTTGTACCGCGCCTGCTCGGATGGCAATATCCCGAGGCTCATTCGCTGTGCGTCCCATGCTCGCATGTCCCACTCGTGTGAGCGGGTCACTTTAGTCATAACAAGACTGCGCAGAGGATATGCAGGTATCTCATTTGGCCGGGTGCTGCCGTTGACATCTTGTAATACTACCAGTCTTGCGACATTTGTCAGAAAACTACGGCAAAACGGCGCATTAAACCGGCCTCCCTTCAGAAAGGACCAATCATATCAGAGCCCTTCTCTCTCGTGGCCATTGACCTCATTGCTCCCATTCACTCCCCTTCCAGGGAGGGGCATAGTTATGTACTAACCTTGTGAACTTTTCAACATGCTTCCCCGAAGCAGTGCCTTTGAAGCGTATTGACAGCGTTACATGCGGCGAGGCCTCCATAGCCATTTTATCTCGGGTAGGCAAACTGTGAAAGAATAGGAATAGAGTCGAATAGGATCTGTAGGTCCACCTTGAACCTTTAGAAGAATCACATGTCTTTAACCCTGAAACAAAAAGCGTGAGAAGCCAGGAAAGAGGCGGTTGATCTCGGCTTTATCTAACCAGCTGCGTTTATCTTGCGGGGACTATTTCCTGCACCCGAATTATTTAAGATCGCTTCTCTGACTCGGGACACGAGAGAGAATCCGAACAGCTATTCGATCGCCTTATCTTGGATCCCCCTCTCCCTAGCCGAAGCCGGCGACTTCAAATCTCAGGAGAGCAAACCGTGGCCCGAGGCAATTTCACCACCTGTCGACTACCTATGTAACCGGAGATCTTCTGCTAGACAGTCAGTACAACACTGCCACGCACGAAGAGACATTACGTTCTCAAGTCAGATCCTCCGTATATTATTCAGGTACCGACGGCTAGAGTCTCTCCGCCGTGGACATCGCCCCAGTCAATTTGCAGCTCCATTACAACGGCCGTTCTTCTGTGAATTCGTGCCAGTACTCCCTCATCGAGAACCCTGAGGTAAAACCAGTCATCCTTTATTAGCATCCTAAGGTAGAATCAGTACCGCCCCTTCCATCGAGAACCGTGAGGTAGAACATATTCCCTTGTTGCATCCTCGTCTCCCTGAGTTATATCTCCCTCGACGCTGACCCCGTGCAAGACGTTGACGCTGCGGATCTTATTATATTCCGGTCTCTCCCATCCAATTGTTATTGTCTACTTTACAGCTTAGGGTAGCCCCATTTTCGACTCTGATCCGAGAAGATATTTATCCATTTTGATCCCTTGGATTTGCCCCTTTGTTGATGCCGATGCATCCGTCATTTAATTGATCCCGTATCTCACCTAAACCTCTTTTGCATATATTTGATTTTTTTGTTGTCGTTGTTATTAAACTTTATTTTGTAGCATCTTTTAAATAACTTTGAACGACTGACAGACATTAATTAACCTTTAGGCCTATCTGCATTCTCTTACTTTTGATAATCTATTACTCACAGACTTAGGGGAACAAAGTTTCTTCCCATTCTCATTATCCCCTCCCCAACTGGTCATCCAAGCAAGCCATTAGCGAGTGATTGCCCCCTTATATATATATATATATATATATATATATATATATATATATATATATATATATATATATATATATATATATATATATATATAATACTGGTAATTGATTTGTTCCTTGGGAATCTGATATGTAGCAGGAATAACATAACATAACATAACATAATTTAACGGATGACAAAAGCCACAAGGGCCTATCAAAGGTCATCCGTAATCATTTATTGGCCGGACGTTTCGGACCTTTACTAGGACCATCTTCAGCGACTATGTCGACTAATGAGAAGGGGGAGGAACATTAATTGATAACAGTTAAAAGAATGCATTAAATAATAGCTAAAAAAGCGGAAGAAGGCAAGTTAAAATAATAAAATTGACAATTATTAAAATTAAAGTAAAAACACTAATAACAATATATAGAATTAAATAATAATACTCAGTGTGATTTAAAAAAATAAATAAAAAGTGAAATTATAACATAAACTGACTTGAATATCACATATTAAAAGTTACTGGAGTAAACAAAAAATAACCTATTATATTAAATTGTAAAAAACAAAAAACCCGAAATCAACTGACTAAACATATAAAACTACTAACGAAATTTGTTCGGTTGGTCGGTTGGCTAGTTAATCTATTGAAGTGTTGGTTGGTTATATTGTGAATAGTTTAATTGAGGAGGGGTAATTATTTAGGTATGGATTTATTTTATTGATATATAGTGACTCTAAGATTTTCAAATCGAGAGAAGTTAAGGCTGAAGATATTATAGTAAATGAATTAGAATTAAGAGGATGATGGTGATAGTCTGAATGTTGCCTGATGGAAGAGGCTTCAGGTTTAGAAATGGGAACACCAGTACTATGAGACAAACCCAAGTGCTTCGCGATCCTGCATTTGAGTTGTAAGCCAGTTTGGCCTACATAACAACTGTGGCAGGACGTACATGTATAATTGTAAATTAACATCAGAGTTTAACAAACTTCTTCTCTCTACCCTCAACAACCATTTCCCTCAATGCCAATTCATTTGTATAAATTCCAACCCTGTATCGCTAAATTCCTTTTTTCTCTCCATAAGGAGCCAATCCCTTTGGGCTTGCGATCTTGTATACATATATATATATATATATATATATATATATATATATATATATATATATATATATATATATATATATATATATATACATAAGTAAAATAACTCAATGGCGAGTTATGGTATATGGTAGTTGTCGTAGAATGACCCTTGCTTTGATCACTTTACGCTTTGACACCCTTTTAGTAACGGTATACTTTAAGGGGTGGGAGTTACTTCTATGATGAAGTAGGCTTTGTTCTAAGAGTGCTATTTTTGTGGTTTAGTCCTTAAGGAAGAGCTATTTTTAAACACATAAGGATAAGAGGAAACACCATAATCTACCAAAAAATAAACATGTATTTTAAATTAAATATTACAAACCAACAGTAAAAGCATTTCTATATTTGGCCTCAAAGAATTTTGAATGACAAAACATAAACAAGTAGGCTTTCAATAAACAAACTAATTGCCAATTAGTATTTTTTTATCACGACCCTATTTGTTTAGCATAAAACATTAAATTAATGTACTGTCATCTACAAACACATATGACCTAGGTTCAAGAATAATGGTTTCTACGCTCCTTTAAAACGTGGGACGTACTAAACTTCTACTATCGCAATAGAGATATAAATGTTATTGTTAACTTACAGGTAGGTATTAGGGATTGCCGGATGTCGCTGGAGGACTTATCTCTCGCTTTGAAGTGTGGTGGCCGAAGGTTGAAATTTCGTCGAGGAGGGGGGTGATTCTTCAACGTGATTAAAGAACGGGAGCTCGTTGGGGCTGGGTTCTTCTCCTCTCACTCTTACGGTGCTTGCGATGTAAGAATCACTCGAGTGTGAGCGGCTTTGCTTTTCTTCAGTCGGACTTCTTTGCAGACGGAAAAGGCTTCTTCGGTATGGCACCGATATAAAACTTGACTATTTAGGTTAATACGGCCCTGAAAGGGGGGGATCGATTTTCTCAATCTGATCCTATCGTTTCTCACGGAAATAGTCTTGTAGGGCTGAAGGGTCGATCTTTACGAATTAATCTTTCTTCTGGCGAATCGACTTCTAATAATCTTCTTGTCTAGCCGATGGATCGATCTTCACGACCTAATCCTACTCTGGCGTATCGACTTCAGATAATCCTCTTCTCTTTCTTTGCGGGGCTTATTTATAGGCGGATTGCCGCCCCATCTAAAGGGGGAAGTGACCAGGCCACAGATGCAAAAGGGGGGGAGCGAATGGTGGGTTAGCATCTGGGAAGAGCGAGAATTCCTGAGGTGGCACTGGGATGCCCAAGTCAGCTCGCAAATTATAGGCTCGTAACCACACCGCTCCTTAGCGTGCCTTCTGACTCGCACCGTTTTTTTTTCCTAACCACGGGTTTATGGGTCTCGTAGGTCATACGATCGTTAGAGCGTCGTTTAAGGACCTTAGGTGGTCGCCTTCAAACATATGTTAGCTCCAACTGCCCACAGCGGCGAGGCGATCACACATGGAAAGCATTTTCGCCGGCTACCTTTCCCACGCTTCTCCTCATGAAGGGAGGGGGGGCTTGAATGTGTCTATACTCCTCCAGGAGGCTTAATGTAGCCATTTCTCCACATCTACCTCCATTCTTAAGAAAATAACGGGAGGGATGGGGGTTCCAATCCGACGCTTACAATAATATACATGGGTAACTTACGGAACATTATATTATACAATAAATTCTAGTTCACTCGGGAATGCCTCGATAACATTTCACCTGACCTTACATTAATTCCTATATTACTGTGCCATCTTAGGATTTTCTTACCTACCACTCGGGTTACTCACCCCTACTTACTTACAATTCTACTGATTTACACTTAACTTTGCTATAATACAATAGTTGGGCTGCTCCTTACTCGTCGACAGGGTTCCGACTTAACGAGTCGGCCATACAATTGTTGGACCCTTTTATGTAGTGAATGGAGTACTGGTACTCCATCAAGAGTAAACTCCATCTCAGGAGTCTTCCATTCTTACACTTATTTTTACCTAAGTATGACAACGGTTTATGGTCGCATTCCAACTTGAACTCGCGCCCTATTAGATAATATTTGAATTTACCTATGGACCATATTATGGCCAAAGCTTCGATTTCGATAGTAGCGTAGGCTTTTTCTCTACTCAACAGTTTCCTACTGACATAAGCTATGGGATAGGCTGTTTCGTCATCTTCGTACTGAAGCAATACTCCGCCTAGCCCGTCCCGACTAGCGTCCGTGCGAAGACCGAAGATCTTGTTGGGATTTGGTAAGCGAAGAATGGGCGCAGTTACGAGTTTTCCTTTTAGAATCTCCAACTGAGTTATTGCATGGGGGTTCCACGTGACAGGGTCTGACGCTGTCTTTTTTAACAAATCATTCAGTGGGGCCGCAATGGAAGCGAAGTGTGGTACAAAACGCCTATAGAACGAGGCCGCTCCCATAAACGATCGGAGTTGTTTCTTTGTTTTCGGCCGGGGCATCTTGACTATGGCGTCCACTTTTTCTTGCTGGGTAGTCAAGTGTTTTTGTCCTATTTTGAATCCCAGGTAGTCAATGGATTCGTAGGCAAAATAACACTTGGTCGGCCCGGCGGTTAGACCTTGCTCCTTCATTTTTTCCAGCAATGAGCGTAGGGCGTGTAAGTGTGACTCCCATGTACGGGTAGCTACGTACACGTTGTCGAAGTAAAACGACACGTCGCTTAGTCCAGCGATAATTCGCCTCATCATCCTATTATAATTGCTACCGGCTGTAAGTAGTCCGAAGGGTAGCCTGGTAAACTGTAACAGACCTCTCTCGGTCGCAAAAGCCGTCAGTTTTTTGGACTCCTTAGCGAGAGGTATTTGATAGTACGCTTTACATAAATCCAATTCGGTGATGAATTTAGCGTCTTCAAATAAATGGAGATTTTGATCTATTAGTGGGATGGGCTCGGCGTCGAAAACGGTCACTGAATTCAATTTTCGGAAGTCCACGCACATCCGAAATGATTGATCAGGTTTCTTAACCATTACTATGGGGGAGCAATAATCGGACTCCGATGGCTCTAAAATTCCCAATTTTAGTAAATTCCGGACTTCCTTATTGAAGGCTTCTCGTAGGTGGATTGGTAAAGGATATGGTTTGCTCCGAACCACTGAATTAGTTTTTAGTTTTATTTCATGGATAAAATCCTTGGCACATCCAGGGTTTTCAGAAATGACTTCTGGGAATTCCATGAGCAAGTTCAACATTTCCGCTTTTTGTTGAATTTCTAAGTGGGGATTTATCTTTAAATCCACCCGAGGGTCTTCCGGGGTAGGTGAGAGCGAGGGAAGTTCGTATTCCTCGTCTTGTTCCACACACACGGTGTGTATGACTTGCAGGGGCGTACCCGGGTAAACGGCATCCATCGGTTCTTCTTCGTCTAGAAGGGTAATATTCTTTATGCACGCGCGGCGGTGATATTTTTTTAGCATGTTTATGTGATAGGTTCTTCGCCCTGTTGGGGTATCTATTAAGTAATCGACTGGACCCCGTGCCTCGATTACTTCAAACGGTCCCTTCCACTGGGCCCATAACTTATTATTTTCGGTCGGGAGTAATAATAAGACTTCATCTCCTGCCTTTAATTTTCGAGCCTTTGCTTTCATATCGAAATAGTCCCGGTATTTGGTTAAATTTTTCTCGGCGTTCTCTCGAGCTAAGCCAGAGCAGTATTCTAGGCGCTCGCGTATATCCATCACGTAGGCGTAAGACGATTTGATTTCTTGCTCGAGCTTCGCGTTGGAAAATAATTCCTTAAGAATACTCATAGGACCTCGCACATTTCTCCCGTATAATAGCTCAAAGGGCGAGAATCCCAACGTCCGATGAGGTATTTCTCGGCAGGCGAAAAGGGCAGCAGGCAGGAATCTGTGCCACTGTGTAGGGTTGTTTTGACACAACTTCTTCAATATATTTTTGAGAGTCCCGTTTAATTTCTCGCAGATTCCGTTAGCGGCTGGATGAAATGGACTCGTAAAAATTGGCTTGACTAACAGAAGTTTGTTAAAATATTCCATCAATTCTGAGGTGAATTGGCGCCCTCTATCAGATAGAATTTCTTTAGGCAGGCCTACTCGTGCAAAAATTGAAATTAATGCTTCCGCGCAGGAAATAGTGTCAATCTTCCGTAGGGCCACGGCATCTGGGAACCGGGTGGCACAATCCACTAGAGTGAGGATGTAGGAGTGTCCTCCACTTGAAGGGGGGTGAATTGGTCCCACCAAATCAATTGCCACTCGAAAGAATGGTTCGGTTATAACGGGCACCTTTTGTAAGGGAGCGGGAGGTACCCGTCCTCTGGAGGGATCCTTCTGACACACGTCGCATGATCGGCAATAGGCCACAATTTCCTTTGCGGCCTGGGGCCAATAAAAGTGTCGGAATATCTGCTGCGCCGTTTTGTTGTGCCCAAAGTGTCCGGCTAATATTCCATCATGCGCGGTATTCAAAATTCTTTGCGTGTATTCTTGAGGTACACACAGTGCTTTCTTGTTCTCCTTATCCTCCTCGCTGATAGTACGGTAGAGAAGTGAGTCTTCTACGATATACTGGATCGGCTTCTTTCCTTTCACTTGGAGAATTTCACCTTTAATAGCTTTCTCCCATAGAGGTTTAAGAGTGGGGCATTCCTTCTGAGCACTGGCGAAGGAAGTCAATTTGAACCCATTGTCTTCGAGGGTAATCCTCGGGGTCAACTTAGCAGGTTGCTCTTTCCTCTGGGCTTCTTGTGCCCGGGTGACTACTTGTTGGGCCACTTCTTGCTGGGGAATTAGGGGGTTTTGTCCGATTAGTACTGCGCAGAACTTAATCGGGGCTACTACCACGTCCGTCCAACCGGTGAAATATCTGCATTGTATATGACATCTCACGACGGGGAATCGATTGTCGCGTCCTAAAAAGTCGTGGACGATTGCGAATTTCTTATGGGCAGGGTTTACTGGGGGCAGCAACTTGTCGGATACCACTATGCACGTGCACCCGGTGTCTCTGACTAAAGTGGATACTCGGCACCCATTAACAGTGCCCTCTTCAAATTGTAGGCCGCCTGGCGAACTTTTGTTGAATAGAAAGTTTACCTGTTGCTGGGGCCCTTCGGATGTTGGCGCGGGGACGTAGGACGAATCAGCTTGTCCTGCTGGGATCGCGGCAGTCAGGTTTTGCACCTGTTGTCTCGAGGTCTCCCTCAGTCGGGAGTTCTGTGGGCACTGGAAACTCAGGTGACCTATTATCCCGCAGGTATAACAAGTGACGGGCTTCCTGGGATACGTGCCGGTATTAGGGTATGATCCTTGTGGAATCCTAACTTCTTTTTGATTTTTTTCTCCTCCAAAATTTGGTTTATAAGTTCCTTTTGCTGCTGCGAACTTAAAGGGCTTCTTCTGTAAATGCCTGGGTGGCGGCCCATTTTTCTTTGGGGAGGGAGCCTTCTCTTTCTTGTACTCCCTAGGATATAACCGATGATTTACCGCGTGGAGGTCAGCCTCGTCCAGACACTCGTTGAAGGTAGAAGCTTTTCGGTCCTTAACGAATGCACGGATTTCCTGGGGTAGGGTACTTAGTAACTGATCTCTAAGCATGAAGTCGACGACCGCAGCGACTTCGTTCTCTACCCCTTCTGACTCCATCCAAAACTGTAGGCTTCGACGAAGCTCAAAGCCAAAATGTTTGTACGTTTGTCCAGGTCTTATACGAGACTGCCTGAACTTCATCCTATATTCTTCCGGGTTAAGGTTTGTAGCTGAGAGAAGTTCGGCTTTGAGAGTGGAATAGTCCACAGTCGCTTCTGAGGGTAAAGATACGAATATCTCTCTCATCCTACGATTGAGTAGCGGTAACAGTCTGGCGACCCCATCTTCTTCTAGGTCCCAATTATTGACTTCAAATATTTTCTCAAAATGGGAGAGATATGAGCATAAATCTTCTTCGTCCTTGTACTCCGGGAGTTTCATGCTGGCCGCTGGTGATACTCCTGTTTTAGATGACACTGACTGCACCTCTAACTGGTCTTTACTAAGAGCTCTTTCGTGGGCCCTTATCTTCTCTCTTTCATCAGCTTCCATTTTCGTCTTTTCTCTTCTTTCATCAGCTTCCATTTTAGTCTTTTCTGCTTCCATTTTCATCTTTTCTCTTCTTTCTTCTCTTTCGTTTCTCTCTTTCTCCTGAATAAACTCTCTTTCGTTTCTCTCTTTCTCCTGAATAAACGAACTCAGCTCGGTTCCTTGTAGTCCGAGGCTTTGACCTTGCTTCCGATAAAGGTCAAACAATGCCATCGCGCTTATGTCAGTCATCTACCTTGTTTTTAATCAAGCCTGACCTACTCCACCACCGAAACTTACCACTTGGCCTAACAATTACCTTTAGATGGTATCCACCTCTAACTTTACCAATTTCCCATTCGTCAAATATTCTATTATTCCTGGTGTTCCTTTTATGTGTTAGCTCTTCCTTAAATAGCCACTGCTGGGTTCTTTCTAATATAAAACCCCACACCTGACACCACTTTTATAATATGTCGTAGAATGACCCTTGCTTTGATCACTTTACGCTTTGACACCCTTTTAGTAACGGTATACTTTAAGGGGCGTGAGTTACTTCTATGATGAAGTAGGCTTTGTTCTAAGAGTGCTATTTTTGTGGTTTAGTCCTTAAGGAAGAGCTATTTTTAAACACATAAGGATAAGAGGAAACACCATAATCTACCAAAAAATAAACATGTATTTTAAATTAAATATTACAAACCAACAGTAAAAGCATTTCTATATTTGGCCTCAAAGAATTTTGAATGACAAAACATAAACAAGTAGGCTTTCAATAAACAAACTAATTGCCAATTAGTATTTTTTTATCACGACCCTATTTGTTTAGCATAAAACATTAAATTAATGTACTGTCATCTACAAACACATATGACCTAGGTTCAAGAATAATGGTTTCTACGCTCCTTTAAAACGTGGGACGTACTAAACTTCTACTATCGCAATAGAGATATAAATGTTATTGTTAACTTACAGGTAGGTATTAGGGATTGCCGGATGTCGCTGGAGGACTTATCTCTCGCTTTGAAGTGTGGTGGCCGAAGGTTGAAATTTCGTCGAGGAGGGGGGTGATTCTTCAACGTGATTAAAGAACGGGAGCTCGTTGGGGCTGGGTTCTTCTCCTCTCACTCTTACGGTGCTTGCGATGTAAGAATCACTCGAGTGTGAGCGGCTTTGCTTTTCTTCAGTCGGACTTCTTTGCAGACGGAAAAGGCTTCTTCGGTATGGCACCGATATAAAACTTGACTATTTAGGTTAATACGGCCCTGAAAGGGGGGGATCGATTTTCTCAATCTGATCCTATCGTTTCTCACGGAAATAGTCTTGTAGGGCTGAAGGGTCGATCTTTACGAATTAATCTTTCTTCTGGCGAATCGACTTCTAATAATCTTCTTGTCTAGCCGATGGATCGATCTTCACGACCTAATCCTACTCTGGCGTATCGACTTCAGATAATCCTCTTCTCTTTCTTTGCGGGGCTTATTTATAGGCGGATTGCCGCCCCATCTAAAGGGGGAAGTGACCAGGCCACAGATGCAAAAGGGGGGGAGCGAATGGTGGGTTAGCATCTGGGAAGAGCGAGAATTCCTGAGGTGGCACTGGGATGCCCAAGTCAGCTCGCAAATTATAGGCTCGTAACCACACCGCTCCTTAGCGTGCCTTCTGACTCGCACCGTTTTTTTTTCCTAACCACGGGTTTATGGGTCTCGTAGGTCATACGATCGTTAGAGCGTCGTTTAAGGACCTTAGGTGGTCGCCTTCAAACATATGTTAGCTCCAACTGCCCACAGCGGCGAGGCGATCACACATGGAAAGCATTTTCGCCGGCTACCTTTCCCACGCTTCTCCTCATGAAGGGAGGGGGGGCTTGAATGTGTCTATACTCCTCCAGGAGGCTTAATGTAGCCATTTCTCCACAGTAGTGAAACCACTGTATATGAGCCGAAAGTTTAATTTTGAATTTACGAGACTAGTTTCGGTATATAGTTTATAATACCCTCTTCAGTCGTATACTGAGAATGCGATTGTTATAAAAGTCTATAAATAGCGTACAGATCAGGAAAACAAGTAAAAAAAAACACAAAGAAACACAAAGCGGGGGGGAAAGGTCATTAATCAGGGGGTACGAGTCTAAGCTCGTTGACTAAGCTGTTTACGATGAGGTTACGGGAATGGAGGCTGCATTTCAATTGCTCATCTGACAAATTAAAATTGGGAATTTTAACACCAAATTTACTATTGAAAAGCACAAATCATATGTAATTGTGAAAATAGTAGAATTTATATTAATAGGAGAAATTCCCAATTTTAATTTGTTATTATATGTGTAACGAATCCATTCCCTAATCTTTGAATCCTGTCACCTTAGACTCAGCTATCTAGAATTGACGGAAAACCTACACATAACCACGTAGGACTCGAACTGCTCCGCTTGCTCCCCTTTTGGTAGTCCAAAGCTAAGAATAATACTTACTTGTTGCTTGAACTTAAGAAAAAGCAACAAAATAGTTAAGATACATTGACGTAACTAGAAAAGAAAGCAGCTAAATAGCAAAAACTCTATTATGGTTAAGCTCTTATATCTTAAGCATTTGTTAATATTTCCGGGATTCTGGCGGGCCTACCATAGTCATTAGTCACCCTTTATATCTTTAAGATCAATAACTCTGAGGCAGTGCTTAGATAAGTGTGGCGTATTGTTAATTCAATATTTTTTAAGTGATAACCCCCTTTTAAACAAAATGGATCAAAATGAATTTAAAAAGGAAATTATTAAAAAGGAAATTTAGTGCAATGACTTATAGTAAAAAAGAAACTATTAATAAAACAGGTAGGCCTAGGCAAACACTAGATCTGTCATCCAAAACACTTTCACTCGCAAATACAATGTAAGCCAATATGATAGAACATCTTGGCTAGATGGTTGTGCATACTTACAGAAGCTATATTAAAATTTAATTTAAATTTAAAAAAATAACATTTAAATAAAGTGAGTAGCTTACAATTTTATAGTTATTTTTAATGAACAACATATTTACTTCAATAACATATTAATTATTGTAAAACTTGAATTGCATCCTCATCTCCAAAAGTCACCGCACACCACTGATATATATATATATATATATATATATATATATATATATATATATATATATATAGAAGGCAGAAAAAATTTCACTTGAAAAATCGACGCTGAACACATCTCATTTTTGATAAAGGAGGAAAAGGTTGAAGTACGGGAGGTTCAAAACGCCAAGTTTTTCCTCATCAACCATACGGGGATTTTTCGCCACACAACGTTATACCGGCATCTATACAACTCAATGTTGGCCTACCCCCCCCCCCCTCCCTCGACGGAGTCGCGAAGCTGAAATGAACTGATCTGCCACTCATCTAGTCTCGCTCCAACTATGACGGTCCACTTGGATAGACATAATTGGGGACGTAAAGGAAAGCAGGTTTGGGGACTAGACCACTGTGGAACTCTACGGAAGAGACCGCCCGGTTACGAGGCGATGCTGAAAGCTTTGGGGAAGAGTTCGCTCTAATCTCTAAGGATAGCTTCCGGCCAAGACCACAGGGGGGACACGCAACCGTCCCTGTGTAAGTTGGAAACAGCATCGATATCCAAACCCCAGATGGGGCGGCACCCCGGATGGTGGTAGTTGATTCTATCACCACCCATCATAAAGTACGCTACACTTCACCCATCTGAGGGGCCTCCCAACTACCCCAACAAATAAACCAAGAAGAGAAGGTACACCAAGCTGAGGAAATATAAATCACCCACATCGAGAGCGGACTGTGACAAGCAAAAGCAGGACTGAAGGGCTACTCTCGAGAAGAGATGGCCCAGGACCACACGACCAGGATTCCTCTGCGGGTTGTCGACGGGCAGCCCAAGCCTAGCAGAGAGTCCACATTTGAGGCCGTGTACGGAAAACTGGGCATTGCCATGATTAGGCTGCTGGACATTCCCTCAGGTTGCATCGCTATATGTGAGAAGGAGAGCGATATAGAGGATATAACCAAGGCGAAGGCGGTAGAAGCCCTGCGAGGCATTGGGCTGCAGCCAGCAGTACCCCCACAGATCCTGGCCCACAGGAGCGCGGTATGTCGTCGAATCAACCCATGGATTGGGCAGCATACCGGGGAGGAGATACGAGCAGAAATAGAGCTTCGGCCTGGGCCAAGGTAGCCGAAGTTATCAAGTTTAATAACAGAAGGGACGGTGGAGAGTACACACATGTGTTCAAGGTGGTCTTCTCGGAGACTACCATGGCACAAAAGGCAAAAGAACAGGGACTGCTGATGTTCAATGCCAAAATCAGCGGGGAGCAGGTGGAAAAGGAGAGTATACTCCAGTCCAGTTCTGCTTTAACTGCTATAAGATGGAGTCTCACGCCACCAAGGACTGCAAGGAGCCGCAAGAAACGTGTTCCAAATGCAGCCAGAAGGGCCACAATTAGCGCAATTGCGACAGCAATACGGTGAAGTGCGTAAGCTGCGGGTAGGGTCATAGGACTATGGCCATGTCATGCCCCGCCAAAAAAGAAATCATGAGGAAAAAACAGGAAGCCAAGACGAACGAGGAGACGCGTAGAGCGAACACGTCCTACGCCCAGGCAGCTAAGGTGGCCATCTCTGAGGTGGACGCCAAGAAGACTTACCTCAAAATCGAGAACGAGGGCTCCACCAAAATAATGACGTGCATCCTTCATGCACACGTCATGAACCTGGCTCACCCGGGCACATTTGCAACAGTTCTAAACCAAATGTTGGCGAAGAACGGGATGGAGCAAATGTGGTTCCCGGACAACCCCCCTTCTGGGGATGTGCTGCATCTGCAGATAACCCCAAAGGAACAGAAGTCAGCAGCTACAGAACAAACAGAAACCATCAAGAAGACAAATAAGAAAGTGCGAAAGGTAGCAGTCGAGGCGACAACTCCTGCTCCCACCCAAAGCAAAACAGACTCGGCGGTAAACAATAACTCTGACACCAACAGTTCTTCGGAATCATCAAATTCCACAGACACTGAAACATCAAAACCCCAGAAAAGAAGGAACAGAAGAAGAGAGTGAAGAGATTGCGGGCGAATTATATTAACCTGAGAATATACGCCTGCGATCAATTCCCCTTCCCGGAGGAGATGGAAACCAGGAGTATATTCCAGGGTATAAAGTCCAAAATCTAAAAATGGGAATACGACTCCGAGGTAGATCCTGGAACAGTGGAAGAGTCCCTGCTCGCACAGAATGTGATTCTACATCACAGTACATGCGAGCAAATCTCGAACGCTGAGTTCAGGAAGAAGAAGAATGGGAGGAAAAAGAACGTCACCCAGAAACACTAAGTGACAGAATATGGAGAGAGTAAGCAACAGAATGAGGATTCTGACACTCAACGTGAATGGATGGGAGGAGAAGGCCACGGCATATGGTAACATATTCCGAGTGCTTGAACCCGACATCATTCTCATTACAGAGCACGGTATCGACACTACAGCTGGTCGTATTAAAATACCGGGCTACATAGTAGTCATGAAGAACCATTCCCAGGGAAAGGTTCGATGGTGCTGCAATAGCTGTCAAGAGGAACATCTCCTTTAAACAACTTCCAGAACTCGATGAGTCCTTTGTGGCAATCGAAGTACACACCCTGGTAGGAGACCTCGTGATAGCTGCAGCATATCAACCCCCTCGACGAGCATATCTCCCGTTATGCAACTTCTACACACTGTTCGGGCACCGCAGAATGGCATTCTTAGGGGGAGACCTCAATGCGAGATGCCGTGTGGTGGGCTATGGTAGCACTAACGATAGAGGCCGAAACTTGGACTGATTATGAGAAGAAAAAACATTCAAAGAATAGGGCCGGATTTTCCGACCTATATCACTTCCAGATCAGCAACTAAACCTGACATAATCTTGACAAGTGAAGGCTTTCCTTTCAACTACTATAGTGAGCTAGGCCCAGCAGTCCCTAGTGATCACATAGCGATTCTCACAACAGTATCTCTCGCACCAATCCAGCTCCAAGCCCTTTTCCGGAAAAATTACGCCCTGGCCAACTGGGATCGTTACATACAACGACTCAGTGACTATGCGCCAGCTGACCTCAGCACGGCGTCGTTAGAGGAGATTGACAGGGAGTTGGAAAGGATTACAACGTCTATACTAAATGCGGACCGCGAGAGCATACCCATAACAGGGTATAAAACACCTCCTCAGCCCAGATGGACAGAGGAGATGAGAGATATCGCTCGCGTTCACAGGGAAGTGTACGAAGAAGTACGACGGGAGGGTCCCAACCGGGAAAGGAGCTTGCTGCTTCGACGCCTAAGCTCAGAGCTTAGAGAGGCCATCAACCTCCAACAGGAGGAAATTTGGAACAACCTGATAGCCAAAGTCAACAGCGAACTTAGCCCGACTAAGTTCTGGCGCCAAGTCAAGAACTTAAAGGGACTTACACCAAGACCTAAGACTCGGATAAAAGAGAACAGAAACTACATAGAGAACCCGGTGGTTCTCGAGGACATGTTCAGGTACTTCTGGAAAAACGTTTTCACGATTACCCCTGAGGAAAACGATGAGTTCGACCAGGAATTCGAAGGCCAACTGATTGAAGAACTAAATCAGGAAATGCATCGCACGCACCCACTACATCAAGTCAATGAAGGCAGGGAGATGCAGGGCCATGGACGTCCCATAACATCAGAGGACGTCATGGCCACTGTAAAAGCCTTTCGACAAAAGGCACCAGGCTGGACGGGTATCACCAGAAATAACTTGGTTAACGCCCCCACAGCAGATCATTCAGGCAATCGTTAACATTTACAACGCTTCCCTGAATACGGGCTACTTCCCGGAAGTTTTCAAGATTGCGAAGGTGATTTTCATACCCAAGGGAGGTAAACCCCCGGATCAACTGGTAAATTACAGGCCAATCGCCCTGCTGGAGTTCGTTGCAAAAGTCTACGAGAGACTCCTAGCTGACAGGCTTCAAGAACAACTTGCCAAACTGGGAGCCCACAACCCTCAGCAGCACGGGTTCCGCAAGAGACGAGGAACGGAAACTGCCCTCACCCTCCTTGCGGAGAAACCCGCTTGCAGCAAAGCTGAGAGGAGGTACGTAGACGTGGTGCTGCGTGATGTAAAGAAGGCCTTCGATAAGGTTTGGCTGAGAGGATTGCAGTACAAGATCCTCAACCTCCAGCTTAACCCACTCCTGGAAAGGATCCTTTGCAACTATGTCTCCGATAGGAGAGCCCAAATTGCAATCGAGGGCTGCAAAGGACCCGAATTCGAACTCGAGGCAGAGGTTCCACAAGGCAGCTGTCTCAGCCCTCTGCTGTACCTCGTGAACACGATTGACCTGCCTGCTCCAGTGAGGTACGATTCGATGTATCTGCAATACGCAGACGACATCACCCAAATCATCCTGAGTCCATTCAGGAACTCTGGAAGTCAGGCGAGGGCGACAGCTGTCGAAATTAAGAATATTAATAGATACGAGAAGAAGTGGAAAATTAAGACCACCTGCCAGAAGTTCACTATCATTCCAATGAACCGCCGGAAAGTAGACGACGTCGTCGTCAATAACGAGATCTATCCGTACTACAACGAGGGTAAAGTCCTGGGCTTACAACTTTTCAAAACGGGATACAAGATGCACATAAATACCTAGAGTCTCCCTAGCCAAAAGAGAGCTGAGGAAACTTTACCGTTTCCGAGGCCTCAGCGTGCCTAACATCAAAAAGCTGTACATGGCCCCGGTACGCTCAGTCCTGGTGTATACGGCCGTGATCACGCAGATGGCAAGCTGTACCTTTCTCAGAATAATGCAGAGAGTACAGAATAAAGCCACGCTGCTGATTACTGGCACGCGAAGGATCGACCGTACTCCGCAATCGATTCTTCGCCAAAGAATCGGTCTAAAGCCGATCAATACGGAGATCCAAAGGCTAGGGAGAAAGACTTGGGACAAGATAGACCAAGATATACTCCCGAACATGAACCTAAACATTAATATACGTGCAAACCGTAGACGAGCTATAGGTATAACTGCTCTGTTCCCTAGTAGTAGAACCTGCGCGAGAGAAGTGGTACTACCTATGTTTAAGTAGTAATAGTCCACTACTCTAAAGCACTTTGATTTTAAAACTCAAAAGTTTGACAATTAGTTAAACCAATTCAACAATTGTAAATAACAATTGAAAAAAGAGGCAAAGTGCCCACACTAAAGTTCCCTCCCCTCCCCCCCCAATATAAACAGTAGAAATTAAAAAAATAAAGCTAAATTTAAATATAAAAGAGGCGAAGTGCCCAATCCAAATAATCAAAATTACTGAATAAAAAGAGGCGAAGTGCCCAATTCCCAATACCCATTAGATAATAAAATAAAGTCAACTAAAATCAAACGATGAAAAGAGGCGAAGTGCCCAAATTAAATAGAATACCGAAAACTCAAAACTTGAGCATGAAAGCAACCTTGAAAGGCTTGAATGCTTCGAAGGAGGAACAACAATAACCTAATACATAAATAAATAAATATATTATGACGGAGGAAACTGGCTGTCAAAGACAGTCAGCTACTTTTTGACGGTGGAATTTTTATTTTTAAAACACAAATAAGAAGAATGCTAGTGATGCCCTAACACCAGGACAAACCTGAAAACATATTCACACCTTTATATACCTACCACATAATTTCACCACTTTAACCTAAATTGTAAACTGTAGATATATATATATATATATATATATATATATATATATATATATATATATATATATATATATATATATATATATATCCCTCTCGTTTCCAAGGGGCGTGACCTTTTCACTTGATCTGGGCACGGGGTAGAGCCAAGGATCAATAATGAGTTCGTCAGTTTCTTCGTTGGGCAGAGTTACAATAATTACGAGGGGTGGTCAATAAGTTTTGCGAATCGGTAGGGCAAAACAGAGGAAGGGGGATGGCTGTTTGTAGGGGTGTTAGGACAAGTTATGACAAGTCAGGAACTGCAGCCGCACGCTCCTGCCTCGTCTATTTAAGAAGCAGTAGCTGATCGCAGATCGTCAGTCACAAATTTTTCAACAATGGAGAAGGTTGAGCACCGCGAAGTGATCAAATTTTTGACCAAGGAAGGCAAGAATGCAAAAGAGATCTATGAAGGCATGGTTACAGTGTACACCGACACCACCCCTTCCTATGCAACCATTGCTCGCTGGAATAGGGAATTCCGCCATGGTCGTGAGTCCCTTGAAGATGACCACCGTCCAGGACGCCCGTCAGACGTGACCAACGAGAACAATGTGGCCCGTGTGGAGAGGATGAACTTCGAAAATCGACGGGTGAGGGTCGAAGAAGTCGAGCGAGAACTTGGAATATCCCTTGGAAGTGTTATTCCAGAACCGGCTTTGCAACTTAAACACCTGGTCAATGAACAGGACATAGATCAGCGGTAATATTCCTCCGCTGTCTGTTAGGGTACATTAACTTACTGCGTTTGCCGCCTACAAACTCGAGGTACAGGAATGGCGTTATGTGACGAGGCGATCTCCTGAAGGAGCTATTCTGCCCTCTCTAAAATGCCGTGGAAGCTGGTCAGTGCACCATTATGGGTCTTGTTGAGATACATCTACACTTAACGATCGTAGCGTATGCTGAGAGGATACCGACCGTAAGAGAGTGCAGGGCTGAACTCGGCTCGGCTGCACGGTGTGAGCTAGAACCAAGTCAGCGACGACAAGGTCAATCAGAAAGCGCAGCTCTCGGATTGCGATCAGTAAGAGTCCCTGGAGGAAGATGGCAATAACTTGCAGGAATTCGATAAACACAATGACTGAATCGTGTCATTGTGGGCGACGCTTAAAGAGGTCGCTTTGCTTTTCACTATGGGCTAATGAAAGGACAAATTTGTGGGGCTTCAGCCCCCTCAGCACCCTGTCCCTCTGGACCTTTCGATTCTCGCGAGAGGCAGTCGCTAATGAGACTTTTTTCCCAGATAGCTGAGGCTCATGTACGTCATCATACACATAGGCAATCGGAACACAACGCCCCCCCTTCCCCGCACTACTCTTTGCACAGAGAGCATATTACTCTTTCGTCTCAAAACCTGCTTGAGTTGTTTTTTTTTAATAACAACACTCCCATGATTACTGATGCAGAGGAAGGGGCCAAAATATTGAACTATTATTCTCTTATATGCACATTCACCCCCAATGAGGATGGAACCCTGGTGACCAGTGGCTTTACAGCGATTGCCATTCGGATCTTTATGTAAATTTTATTATCTGGTAGAAGAACCTCGCCCACGATTGTAAAGGGAAGGGTGTGTCTAACAAAATGTAAATTTAGAATATCCAGTCACTCACTTCAAGGAAATTTAATGACTCCATTTCTAGCTCCGCCTATTTGGAGTGGAGCTAGAAATAGTCGTAATAAAATACCCAGTCACCTGCTTAAAGAAAGTTTAATGACTTGATTTTTAGCTAAAAAATATTAATAAAGGGAACTGCCTCATTATAAAACATATAGCCTAAAGACCGTATAAAAAATCAAGATTGAACTGACTTTAGATTCAAGCACCCTAAGCTTATTATATCCGAAATGACGGGATTCGCCCCCATACCTCCCTTTAATGTTAGGGGTTACACCCCCACAGCCCCACTATTTGTAATTAGCTCGTAGTATACACAATTCGAAAGAGCCGAGCTTAGGGTCAAATTCAAAGGTGATTGCCAGATGTTGTTAGACCCAATTCTTGACTACAGACATTATATAAAACCCCGCCCACGAATGCTAATTAAATCAACCATATTTTATTTAATATTGAGTAATATAAAATGTCCACATTATATTTTAATTTTTAAAAAAATCACTTAAAAAGGATATATAATACAATATGATGCGATGCTAATTGACAATGTGACTGGGTATTCCAAATTTAAATAACAAAAGCTATCTATAATTTAGACTTAAAAAAAAACAACCTTTCGAACATTAAATTGGGAAAATTGAGACTATGTCCAAAATTGAACATATCTGGCAAACATGTTTTTTTAATTCAAACTGAAGCAAAGCCTCCATGACCAGGGCTGCCACTTTTATTAGTTACGTATCAAATTTGTTACTTTCCTACGGTTCTGAAGCTACGAAAATTTGAAATGTATAATGGAAATAGATCGACAATTAAGAAGGTAATACTTGAGTTTATGGGCGCACGCTAGGAGGGGGGGGGGCGCTGTTTCTGGGCGACAATTTAGGGCTTATGACGTCAGATGGTAGCTTCCGATTTAGCCAACCACGGCGTTGGATTTCTTTTGTTATTTTTTTTTGTGGGGGGGGGGGGAGTCTCTACTCTTTATTACTTAGTAAGTGCCTGCACTTCTAATCGATTATATTAATTAATAATGTAATGAATTTGGTAATACTTCAGTTTAGGGGCGCTATTTCTGGGCTACAATTTAGGCTTTATTGCGTCAGATGTAGCCTAATCTGGATATGGCCAATCACGGCGTTTTATTTGTTATTATTTCGTTTTTAGCCCTTATTCTTTATTATTTAGTAAATGCCTGCACTTCTACTCAATTATATTATTTACTAATGCATTGATTTTTTATGTTTAGTAATGTATTAAATTTTTTTAGGTTTCGTTTACCTAAAATAAACCATTATTTTCACACACTGGCACACCTTAATTCGACCTTATTTCAAACATTGGTAACCCTCGAGCCAAGCAGTTAAAACAGCGCCATTCTTGTGCATTCGGTTTGTTGGACTTTAATAGGACTTTTGTTAACTCCTCGGTCAATTTAATAGACTATGTGTATAGATCATAGCCTTATTTTAAAAGCGGAGATTTGCAACAGGAGTGGAAAAGAAGCGCGGCTCGATTATAATAGTGAAAGGTGGAGATGGTTTAGTTTTTGTCGTGAAGTGATTATTTAATAGGTAATTTAAGACGAGGATGGTGCCGCCGACGTTTAGCAATCGCCTTTTGTATTTAATTCTGATATTAGCCTTTCAAATTAGGAATATTACGAGTTTTTTAAGTTGCGGGGGATGTAGAGGGCAACCTCCCAATTAAGGGGAGTATGGGGGGCGAAGCTCCCTATTCGAAAGTAACTAAAACAATGCTATTTGGAGGAAATAGCCTAAAGTAGGCGGCGCTATCCTCTTTATTAATTCGATAATCGTGCAGAGCCGATCGCATTAATTGTAGCCCAGAAATAGTCCGGAAACGGGTACGATAGAAGTCCGGGGTCATATTCACGGCAGCTAAGAGTTAGGACTTGAGGGTAGAGGTCCACAGTGGGCTCTGAGGGAAGGAAAATGAATATCTCCCTTAACTGTGAGTTTAGGAGGGGGATCAATTTGGCGACACCATCTATCTCGATGTCCCAATTGTTGATTTCAAAAATCTTCTCAAAATGCGTAAGATATGATCCACAATCTTCTCCTTCTTTAAAGACGGATAATCTTATTGACGGGGACTGGAGTTTCGGTCCGGGAGTTAACTGACATTGACTCCAATTGATTACGGCTTAGTTCCAGTTCATGCTGCCTTATTCTCTCACCCTCTTTCATTTATCGTTGTTTCCTTTTTCTTCTCTCTTCAGCTTCTCTTAGTTTTTTTTCCTGCGCTTTTAGTTCTTGTTCCTGCGCTGTTGGTTCTTGTTCCTTCGCTATTAGTTATTGTTCCTTCACCCGCAAGGCCCAACGACTCTCCTTGACTCTTGAAACGGCTAAACGGAAATACATCTTGTTGGCTTACTTGGGGGAACGTAACACGCGACCGGGTCTATTGACGTAACGAAATTACTCGGCAATATACGTTAAGCCTAACTTTTCCCCAAAATAAATATTCAAAAATTATCACACTAAAAGAACACTAAAGCTCTTCCAACGCGGTTAGGACGGGTTAATCTTTCTAATCCGGCTGGAGATTAACTCAAATATTTCGGTAAATGGAATGCACAAACACAAAGAACGGGTCCCAACTAATAATCTCAATTTTAAATAGTTAATAGACTAAATTTCTACTGATCTAGAACTAACTTGAGCGTTCCTCAGCCAAAGGAGAAAAATAAGAAATTTCAATAATGAGAGGGAACTACTAAAACTCAAAGGGGATGTAAATCAACTAAACTGATTTAGTATGTAATAGACCCCACACCTGACACCAGTTTTTTATAATATATGAGTTATATATATATATATATATATATATATATATATATATATATATATGATATATGTCATGGTACGCCACTCTATACCATAGACTACTCCTATATTGAGTGGGGGGTGACTTAATCACCTACTGCAACGCGAACCGTTGAAGGACTGTTCGCAGGGATTAACGACCGGCTAGGAGGCCAAACTTGAGGCGTTGGGTTTAAAATCCTTAATAATCAGACAGAGTGCATAATTGGTTGGTGAGATTTACTTGAATAGGCCGAGAGTATCGTTCAAGGATAGTTAAAGATGAAACAACAAAAATATAATTTTATTTACAAAGATCAAAATAAGAATACTAATAGACAAAAGGGAATTATTTAAATTGAAATAGTTTCTTGATAATTATTATGAGAAGGGATTCTCAAATGGAATTAATTGATTAATGTTACTAGGCTCAGAACAAAAGAGGGAACTTAACAATACTAATAATCGAGGGGGTTTCAGTCTTACGGGTCGGTGACTTCGAGGAAGGTTCTTCTTGCGATGAGGCGAGTGGGGAACGATCTAATGAGGCAATTGTGGCACGGCCTGAATGAGGTGGGCGGGGCATGATCCGAACCAACCTTCCGATTAAGATAATCAAACTTTAAAGATGAGGCTCAACGGGAAATTTGGGATTACTTGGAATTCTACTGGAAGAGGAAACTTCTTTTTCTCAAAGGTAATCGATGGGGATTTTCCTAGGTTCGATTAAAACGAAGGGAGACTGTTGCGGAAATTCAAAGGCTTGCCGTTCACAGAAGCTGCCAAATGACTGGGGTAGAATCACGGCGGTGAAGGTCTTGCTGTCTGACGAACGCTCACGGGACAAGACTTACTTAGAATTCGGACGATGAGGACAGCCTTGAGGTGTGGGCTGGACTCCTTGAACTACAGAATAACCCGAGTAATTGTGTGCTTGATTCTAAGGGGAAAGGGAGAGTTTAGAGAAAGGAGTCACAAACTCCAGACATCTTAATCCGGACGCGGAGTCAATTTATCATTTATCAGTGAGGTGCGAGAAACAGCGACTCTTCCTCGCCTCGTCACAGGGGGCGGGGATGCTTGGGACGAGTTCGCAGGATTGGGGAATATTTCCCCAATACGCTCAGGAGTCAAAAATTCGTGAATGTTCGAACAGCCAGTGACGTTGTCCATGGTGGGATGTCATGGCACGTGGTCTCCGATAAAATTGGGGAGTGGTCAGAAGTTGTTCTTTTCCACACCTCCATTCCATACAATGGAACTTTTCTGAGAGAGAGGGGAAAAAACAAGGGGGGACCTGACCTGTATTCGACAGGCTTACAAAAAGATTATGATATTGATCTGAGCCCCCCAAAATATATATAAATAGGTCGACAAAAAAATTCCATTTAAATTAAGTAATCAAATTAGAACTTTGTCTAAAAGGGTAGTGAGACAACAACACAAAAAAACAAACACTATATTAAATAAGTATCTACAGCGACCATAGATATATATACAGAGTTAAAAAAAGAAAAATAATATATACATGATTAGCTTATGGGTTTACAGTCGACCTTTAATTTAGTGGATTAACCAGCATTGTCAGCTAATGGATTCCAGCTAAGATTGTCAGCTATACATTTCTCGGTACCACGTACGAGTATATTACCAAACTTTAAACTGATATTGTTAGAGTATCAAAAGCCATCGCATTATATGTCCGTTCTGGCTCTTAGTATTTCAGAGGTACAACAAAGGGCGATGGTCAGTTTCGATAATAAACGCTTTGCCTATTAAATACATGCTAAATTTGATAATACTCCATACTATAGCTAATCCTTCCCGTTCTATTACCGAGTACTTACGTTCACGGGGCAGTAGCTTTCGGTCCGCGTAAGCCAACGGGTGGCTTTTACCTTCGTCAGAGTATTGGAGTAGCACGAATCCAATTTCTTCGTCACTCGCATTAGTCCGGATGCCTAAGGGTTTGGAGGGATTAGGGAGCCTCAAAATGGGGGCGGACGCTAGCTTGTCCTTAAGCTGCTGGAACCTGGCAGTAGCTTCGGGATTCCATGAAAGTGGATCTGGGAATCTCTTCTGAAGGAGGGCACTTAAAGGGGAGGAAATAGATGCGAAGTTAGGGATAAATCTACGGTAAAAGGAGGCCGATCCCATGAATGACCTCAGCTGTTTCTTCATACGGGGAAGGGGCATCTCGACAATGGCTCTGACCTTTTCGTCCTGGGCGCCCATCTGATTTTTCGAGCGAACAGTCTCTTGAGTAGTAAGGACGATTTTAAGCTCAAATTGATTGGAGCAACCCGGGGTCTCGGAGATGACATCTTCGAATCCATTTTGCAACTGCTGCAGGCGACTCTTTTAAAGAGGCGCTAGCCTGGGGGAGACATCCAGCAAGGAAGATAATGATTCCGGGGATCCAGGTAAAGATGAGAAAGGGTAATCACCATCTTGTTCAATGCATATTACTTGCAAGACATTGAGGGGGTCAGCGGAATACATCGCTTCCAAAGGGGACTCTTCATCGAGGGCCACGATATTGTTGATACACGCTATTTCTTCAACATATTGATGTGGAAAACCTTATCTCTTGAGGGGGTTTAAATTAGCTAATCCACTGGTCCTTTAACCCCTAAAACGGAAAAGAGACCCTTCCACTGGCTTAGGAGTTTGTTGCTCTCCGTGGGAAGTAGTAACAGCCCCTTCTCGCTAGGCTTAAATCTTCTTTCCTTCACCTTTAAATCGAAATAAGTTCGATACTTCTCCAAATTTACCTCAGTATTTTGGTACGCGATGTTGGCACATATCTCGAGGCGCTTTCGGAGGTCTAGGAGGTACGAATAGGAAGATTGGATTTCGTTATCCAGATGGGGATTGGTGAAAAGTTCCTTTAAAATAGCAAGGGGGCTTCGAACATTACGGCCATACATTAATTCGAAGGGGGTAAAATTTTAGGGTCCTATGAGGGATTTTACGACACGCAAAAATTGCCACGGGTAAAAAGCGGTGCCATTCTCGGGGCTGATCTATAAACAATTTTCTGAGGATTGCTTTAAATGTGCCACTTAGTTTTCGCAAACTCAGTTTGCGGCTGGGTGGTAAACAAATGTTTTACCATGAGGAGCTTGCCGACATACTCCATAAGCTCAGAGGTAAATTGTCTTCCTCGATCCGAAAATACCTCTTTCAGAATTCCTACCCGAAAAAAAATGGAAATGAGGGCTTCGGCGCACGAAACGCTATCAATGCTTCTAAGGGCAACTACCTCCGTAAAACGGGTAGCGAAGTCTACCAAAGTGAGGACGTAACTGTGTCCTTCACTAGACGGGGGATGGATAGGGCAAATAAGATCAATGTCCACACAAGAAAAAGGCTCCGAGATGACCGGGCTTTACTAAAGGGGATCTAGCATGATGCGCCTTTTACTGATGTCCTTTGTCAGGCATCGCACGATTTGCAGGACTCTGAAATTTCTCTGGCCGCACCCGGCCAATAAAAATATTTCAAAACCCTCTGGACGGTTTTGTTAACTAAAATGACCGGAGAATATACTATTGTGAGAAATCTGGAGGACTCAGGGGAGGTGAGAGCGGGAAACACACAAGGAGTGTGATTCAGGTTCGGTTCCGTTAGAACATTTACGATGTAACAGCTCATCCTTGACAAAGTATGGGATGCTTTCCCACCACGGGAAGACTCTTGCTCCTGAGTCATGGCTTTTTTCCCAAAAGGGAAGGAGAGTTGCGCAACACTTCTGGGCGCGGGAAAAAATCATCGTTCCGTAGGGTCTCAATCTACGGATCGACGGGGTTTTCTAAAGGAACTGGTTCCTGGGAAGCATTAGCGGCCTGGACACGGGTTATTACGGGTTGTGCTACCAGGTTAGGAGCTCTGATCAATCAGTACAGATCAAAACTTGATTAGGGCTACTACCACTTCGACCCAACCAATCAAATACTCACATTCGATGGGGCATTTTACAATAGGAATACGATTCGCTCGGCCGAGGTAATTAATCATGGACCACAGCGAACGTTTGGTGGCCAGGATCGACTGTGGGAAGTAAATTCTCGGATACCACGATGCAAGTGCACGGAGTGTCACGTACAAGTGTGGACACACGGCATCCGTTCACGGCTCCCTTTTCAAATTTCAAACCACCGGGGAAGCTCTTAGTAAAAAGAAAATTTACTTGGGGACCGGAGTGGTATCTTGAATAGACGGGAGATGAGCAGGGATGGAACTAATTTGGTGTACCTGATGGGAGGACACGCTTCTAAATTGGGAATTTTGAGGGCAGTTCGTGCGTACATGGCTTTCTATTCCGCACGTAAAACAGATTATCTGCCTTCTGGGGAATAACGACGTGGGGGGGAGCGGTAATTATCTTGGCTTAATGTCTCTTGGTTCCGAAGGAAGAAGGTTCCTAGGTTTCGAGGGGCCTTGAACTTTCAGGAATTTATGGGTATTTCTTGGAGGGGGCCTAGAGTTAATCTTAAACTTGGGAGGAGACGGGGGAGGCTTCTTATTAACATTGGGATACAAGTTATGGCTACTTGCATAAACATCAGCTTCTTCTAGGCATTCATTGAACGTAGAGCAGCGCTTGTCCTTAACGAAGGCATGGATTTCGTGGGTTAGGTTAGCTAAGAATTGATCTATTAGGATGAAGTCCAGAAAAGACTCGTACTCTTGGGGGGTTTTACACGCATCTAACCAAAATTGGAGGTGTTTTTGGAGGGTGTACACAAAATGGCGAAAGGTCTGACGGGGGCAGATCTTTTCGTGACGCAAACGGGCCCGATATAAGTCCGGGACCATATTCAGGGCAGCTAAGAGTTCGGACTCGAGTGTAGAGTAGTCCACAATGGGCTTTGAGGGAAGGGAAATGAATATGTCTCTCGACTGAGTTTAGGAGGGGGAGCAATTTGGCGACACCATCTACCTCGATGTCCCAATTGTTGATTTAAAATTTTTTTTCCAAATTCGTAAGATATGATCCAAAATCTTCTCCTTCTTTAAAGATGGTTGTTGACTCCAATTGATTACGTCTTAATTACAGTTGAACATGCCTTATTCTCTTACGTTCTTCAATCTCTCGTTGTTCTCTTGCTCTTCTCTCTTCAGCGTCTCTTAGTTCTTTTTTCCTGTGCTCTTAGTTCCTTGTTCCTTCACTCTTCTCTTTCATTTCTCTCTTCCTCCTGAATATATGTTAATAATTCTAGGCCCGACAGGCAAAACGACTCTCCTTGACTCTTGAAACCGCCAAACGAGGAAGACATCTTTTAGGCTTACTTGGGGGAAAGTAACACGCGACCGGGTCTATTGACGTAACGAAATTACTCGGCAATATACGTTAAGCCTAACTTTTCCCCAAAATAAATATTCAAAAATTATCACACTAAAAGAACACTAAAACTCTTCCTACGCGGTTAGGACGGGTTAATCTTTCTAATCCGGCTGGAGATTAACTCAAATATTTCGGTAAATGGAATGCACAAACACAAAGAACGGGTCCCAACTAATAATCTCAATTTTAAATAGTTAATAGACTAAATTTCTACTGATCTAGAACTAACTTGAGCGTTCCTCGGCCAAAGGAGAAAAATAAGAAATTTCAATAATGAGAGGGAACTACTAAAACTCAAAGGGGATGTAAATCAACCAAACTGATTTAGTATGTAATAGACCCCACACCTGACACCAGTTTTTTATAATATATAAGTAATATATATATATATATATATAATATGTCGTTTTACACCACTCTATACCATAGACTACTCCTCTATTATTTGGGGAGGGGACTTTTTGGTGGAGGGTATAAGGGTGTTTGTAGGGCCATTCTCCCATTCATTTTCTAGCGGACCTCCCCCCTCCCTCTGTAAGAATGTGTATGTGTGAATGGGGAGATGTTTTTATACATATATATATATTCTGGATTTCCTGTTCTATTTAAAAAAAATTCTCTCTTTCCAGAAGCCACTCTATTACTCTGTTAAATTTTACGAAAATATTCCTTCAATTTGTAAAGAGTGGCTAATATTGCAAAATTTTGTAATAATTTAATTGAATTTATTATACGTCCATAATTAATAATTCATTTGGACAGGAGGGCTTTAATAGCATTAAGACCGCGACCGGATCGCTTTATTATTATACTAAGCTCGGAAGCGCCAGGCCTTTAAACGCCGGCAACAATTTTGGTTACAAGGAGTGAGTGCCGGCAAAACTTTCCCCGGAGAACCCACAACCTAAAAGCGTGGTTCTACGTGAAATAAAGGCGTCTTTTTGTTTGTTTGTTTGTTTTTGTAAATATTTTTTGTTTGGTAGTAGCTAATTAGTCTTGAATAAGAGAATTATTTTCCTACGTAGGATTGTTTTATATATATATATATATATATATATATATATATATATATATATATATATATATATATATATATATCGAGATTTCAAATATATTTGCCCATACTTTTGTAAATAAAGGACTGATATACAATCCGTTTCATTTCTCCCTTGATTTCTCACATCCGACTTAGTGTAGGAGGCGGGGTGGATCGATTGAGGTTAGAGTGTAGATTCGCGGCCCGCAACATTTAGTGCCCGAATATGGACGTGAGATCTCGAACCCGGGAGCGTGACAGGGTTGGATTGCAGTCCGTCATCGGATTGGACTTAGTAAAGGGTTTAGGCTGCACGAGTAGTTTGATTGTTTTTGCCTTCTTCTGTCCTTTTATACTAACCTAGGAGGATGACTTTTGTGGAGCAAGGTCTCCATGATGAGATTGTCCAAATGAGGCTGGAATTGAGACAGAAAGAGGAAGAATGTACAATTTTGAGGACAGTGATTGAGGGACTGAAAGGTGATATAGTGGCTATGAATGAAAAGACTGATCGGATGAAGGTGGAGATGGATGAGAGGCAAAAGGAGGTTGAGAAAAGAATGCAAGACCTCTATGACATGATGAAGGGGGTCAGGACCGGCCCCAAGACCCTCGATTCTGACCCCTGCTCCGACCGAAGAGGATAAGACTAATGGGATCAATGGGAGTGTGTGCGAGTCTAGAGAGGACAGGATGATTGTGAGTGGTAGAAAAAAAGGCTGAATGAAAAAGAGTGGAAGGTAAGAAGGGAAGGAAGAATGGTTTGAATAGTAAAGATAGGAAGATGAAAGGTAAGAGTGTGGACTCTCTATTCAGATGAAGAAGAGAGTGAATGTATGATTGGTATGAGTGAGAGTGAGAGCAGCTCAAGTGAGAGTGAAGTGAAAGTGGGGAAACGTATTTTGATTGGGGAAGTCTCGAAAGTTGATAGGTTTAAATTGCATGGTATTAAGAGTGTGGAAGAGTTCTTCAGGGAGTTTAAACGCTATTGCAAGCTGAAGTATCCGGAGAATAAGGGGCACTGGGTGAATGTTTTATGGGAGTGTTTTGATGGAAAAGTGTAAGAATTCTTCCGACTGAAAACGAGTGTGGGTGAACCGAAGTATGAGGTGGTGAAGGAGAGACTGATTGGGCACGTGAAACGAATGAAAGAGAGTGTGAAGTATAAAAGCGTGAATGAATTTGAGAAGGCTCGCATGAGGAAGAGTGAAAGTGTGAATATGTATGAGCATAGGCTTGAGAGTATGGCGAGAAAGAGGTACGGTAATGATGGTGTGAATGAATGTAAGCAATTTATGATAAACTTTCTTGATACGGTCCCGCCAAAGATAAGTGAATGGCTAAATGTGAATAGAAAGGAGAGAATGAGGCTGACGGGGAAACGGTTGTTGTGGGAGGATGTGTTGGAGCTTCTGGAAGATGAGCAATTTTATGAAGAGAGTGAATGTTGGTGGTAGGAAACCCAGGAGCTTTCCTCCACCTCGGCAGTTTGGTAGCTATCAGAATGCCCTGAAGACTACCCCAGCTGGGGTGATGTCGAGCTTCCTGGGCCGGCAGAGTGGACGGATGAATGGGGGATGGATAAGTGGTAGGGGACAGATGGCTGGCGTACGGCCGAATGGGGCTATGAGAGAGCAACGGCGATATGTTCCAGCGAGTGAACGGTCGAATGGTGTGAAAAAGATCGTGGAATGTCGTAGGTGTGGAAGGAAGGGTCATATGTTGGTGGAATGTAGGTGGACATCAGGTGTATGTTTTGGGTGTGGTAAGAAGGGGCATATGATAAAGAATAGCCAGGAAAGTATGAAAGAGTGCTTTGAATGTAAAGAAAGAGGTCATTTGATGAAAGATTGTCCGAAGTTGAATGGTGAAGCAAATGCTGGGGGAAATATGAAGTATGCCTGTGGTAATTGCGGAAAGGCCTGTCATTATGCGAGGATGTGTCATAACCAGAGGAATGCATGCAGTTATTGTGCGATGGAAGGACATGTGAGTGAAAAGTGTTGGATTAGGCGGAGGGCGCAAGGTGTGGATGGAAAGTCTGAAGCGGGAAACTGAATTGTAAGAGGGTACCTGGTGAAATATCTTCTGGGTGCATGAGTGCAAGTAATGTGTTGGTAAGTCTGTCTAGTGTGAAAGTGCTGTCTGGTAGGAAGTATGAGTGTCTGAGTGTGAAGGTGGAATTGAATCAAATTGAGTGTTTGGCTTTAATAGATTCTTGGTGTATAAATATGTATATGGCAAGCTGAGTGATAAAGGCCTCCTGTCTGAGTGTAACGGTAGTTTGATAGGGATTGGTAGTAGGAGAGTGCCTGTGATTTAAATGATAAAGTCAGCTGTTCGAATGCATGGTATGTTGATGAATGAGTGTAAATTCTCTGTGATTGATCAGGTGAGTAGTGAGCATGGTGTGATTTTGGGGTATGATTTTATGAAAATGAATCGTATGGTTGTGCATCCTGCGAGTGATCAGATTGACAGAAAGATTGGTAAAAATGGGGTGTATAAGTTGTATGTAGGGAAAGATGGTAATGTTTTGAGTAGTCTGTTTACTGGTATTGAGGTGACGGCTATGGAGAGTGTAAGGCTTGTGAAGGGTGAAAGGGTGTCTGTTAAGAGTGAGTTGGAATAAAGATGTGAGTTTGAATGTGGGTGAGAACACTGTGATATTGGATGGAAAGGGTGCGTATTATATGGTAAGGCTTGTTGCCTGTGTTTGATGAGAATGAATGATCCTTTTGTATGTGTGCAGGCGGACCCCAGAGTGAAAGGTAAGGTGAGTGGGATCCAAGTTGGCGATGTGCTGGGTCACCTCTCCACTGTCAAGGAGGCAGGTGTAGATAATTGTACTAATGTCAGGGTGAATGTTGTGAATGAAAAAACTTGTGAGTGGACGTATGATGAAGTGAAAAGGATAGTGAAATTGGATGAATGTTTGACTGAGTATGAAAGGGAGGATGTGTATCGAATGCTATTTGAGCGAAATGGGGTCCTTAGTAAGTGCGATCTGGATTTCGGGGTAGCAAAGCTCCCGGAATTTAAGATTGTCCTGAATTAGGGCACCCCAATCTATCAGCGGCCAAGACATTTCCCGCGACCGGTTGCTGATGAGATTGAGGAGCAGTGTGTGGAGTTGGAGCGATTGGGAGTGATTGAAGAAAGTGAGGGTGCATGGAATAGTCCGATTGTGCCGATACGTAAGCCAGATGGAAGGTTGCACCTGTGTGTGGATTATAGAAAGCTGAATGAAAGAACTGTGAAGGAGAGGTTTCCGATGTGTGTGCTATCTGAGTGTGTGTATAGTATGCATGGATGGGATGAAGTAGTTTACTAAGCTGGATTTGGTTCGGGGGTATTACCAGATGCCCATTAATGAGGAGAGCCGACCGGTGACTGCCTTTTCCTCCACGAAGATGCATTACCATTTCCAGAACCTAAGCTTTGGGTTGGCCAATTCTCCCGGTGCCTTCCATCGTGTTATGAATGTGGTGTTGAGTAAGTTGCATGTGGTGAGTGAGAATTGGTTGCGAAAGTCGCTGAAGTATGTTGAGAAAGTATGAATGTTTCCGAAACCGGTGACTATGAAGCAGCTGAAGTCGCTTCTGGGTTTGATTGAGTTTCAGCGAAAGTTTATACGAGATTGTTCGGGTGTGAGTATGCCTCTGACTGAGTGGATGGGCAAGAAAGGTAGTACGATTGTTAGGTGGAATGATAAGATGAATGAAGCGTATGAGAAACTGAAAGAGGCAGCGGCTGAAGATGTTGAATTGGCATACCCGGACGATAGTGTGAAAGCTAAGATGCTTGAATAGTATACGGATGCGAGTGGGTAGTGTATGGGTGGATTTCTAATGCAAGAGCAGCATTTGAATGGGAAGAGAATGTAAGGCGTATGATTGGGTATGTATCCAAGGCTATGAATGCGGCAGAGCGAAAGTATTCGAAGGGGAGCGAGAGTTGGCTGCGATAAGGTATTGCTTGAAAGTGTTGCTTCCGTTTTTGTATGGTGTGAAGTTTGTGATAAAAACAGATCATCAACCTCTTGTGTATCTGCAGCGTATGAAGTGGGCTGATAGTAGGATTGCAAGGACTTTGGAAGATTTGAGTGACTTTGACTATGTGATTGAGTATGTGCCTGGTGAACGGAATGGAGTGGCTGATTTGATGTCAAGGTATCCTGGTGCAAATGATGAAGGTGTGTGTGTAGTGAGTGATCCTGAGTACTTGCCAAAAGGGATTATGGATGGAAAGGAGAGTAAGGGTGGTGGTGATTCTTTGTTTAAGAGCGTATGGAATGGTTTGCAAGATTTGAAGATTGATGGAGTAGATGTGAGAGTGCCAGGGGCCAATAGTGTGGATGACTTAAGGAAGGAGGTAATGAGTGAAGTATGTAGGAAGCCTGAGAGTATTGGTATGGCAAGAGTGCGGAATTTTATGAAAGAAGTGAGAGTAATGTGTGTGCCAGGGGTCCCGCCGTTTCAGGAAGTGCTGATTGTCGTGAGTCGTCTGTATGGAGTGATTGTCTATGTGCACTTTGGTGGTGAGAGGCCAATTATGTACAAGGATGAGAAAGTGTAGGGTTCGAATGCTAGTGTGGTTCATCTGCAGTGTTTGAGTGGTGTGCATTACAATTGATTGATTGAGAAGTGTTTGTATAGGACAGAGAAGAATGATTGTCTGAAGGAAGATGAGTGTGTGGTGAGTGATGATGTGGGTGTTGATGATGGTGTGGATGTCAGTGCTGATGTTGGTGTGATTGTTCTTTTTGTGTATTGTGAACATGGTGAACCTGGTATGATGGAAGCGAGAGTGAAAGTTGGTGAAAGATTCTTCTGTAGTTTGATTGATACTGGAGCACAAGTGTCTTTAGTGAATGAGAGGATTATGAGTAAGTATGATGAGTTTAGATGTTGCGAACATAAGCCTGTGAAGTTACGGATAAGTGGATTGGGGAATGGAATGATACTGGCGTGGGAATAGGTTAGTCTGAGAGTGAGTTTTGGCAGTGGTGTGAATGTGATGCATGACTTTGTGATTCTGAAAGATGAGCAAATGCTGTGATGTTTCTTGCTTGGCGTGTACTTTATGAAAATGAATGATTTGTCTTTGGATGCTGATAAGGATTGTGTCATGAAAGGTGAATGTGAGGTGATAAGGTTGAATGAGTGTGCGAAGAATGTTGTCAAGTTTTGTCGTATAATTGAGCTGGTCACGGATGATGAGAATGAGGTTTTAAGTGATGATATTCTTGAAATGCAAGAAATGCGTTCTTTTGTTAATGAGTTGAAGAGGTGTGTGATGATGCATGTTGATTTGAATGAATGGCCTGAATGTTTAAGGGATTTTAAAAGGTATGTTAATTATTTTGTTGTTTGTATGGATGTTGTATATTTTACGAGGCATATGAAATGTGGTGATGATATGTATGTACCTGTGATGTCCTTGGTTGGTATGATTGGTCTGGTGAAAGTTGTGCATGATAATTATGGGCATATGGGTAAGTTTAAGTTGTGGGAGTGTATGAAGGAGTGTGTGTTCCATCCGTTTCTAAGGACTGTTGTGAATGATGTTGTGACTACGTGTGAAAGGTGTCATAAGCGAAAGATACAAGGTGTGCAAGTGAAACCGCCGATGTTGAAAGTTGATGCGAAAGAACCGTTTGACTTGGTAGTAATTGATTGTGTTTCTCTACCACGTACGAGTGCTGGGAATACTGGTATGGTTGTGATGGTTAATCATAAAAGTAAGTTTGCGTATGCGGCGCCTGTGAGAGATAAAAGGAGTGTGACTGTTGCGCGTGTGGTTGAGCAGGTGTTTCTTCCTATGTGTGTATGGAAGCCTAGGAGATTTCTGGGTGAAGTGTTTGAACGAATGTTGAGAGAGAATGGTGTGGAGGATGTAAGAACAACTCCGTATGTACCGTCTTCGAATGGGTTGGCTGAACGTACAATTTGAACCTTGTGAGATGTTGAGAATGATGAGTGAGACTTTAAATGACTGAGATGTATGGTTGGCTAGAGTGTTATGGGCGTATAATTCAACTAGTGCAACTGGGATGATCACGTGTAAGTTTGTAATGAATTTTGAAAGGCGAGTAAGAGATAGGTTTCGTTTGAGTGAAATTGAACAGAGTGTATGGCGTGAGGCACATGAAAAGTTTCTGGTTTTGTAAACAGTATTAATGAAAGTGTGTTTGGGCTGAAGGAACCTAGTGTGGCTGATTTTTCTGGTTTTACGAATGGTAAGAGTAGAGGTGAGTTTGATGTGGAGAATGAGGAGGTGACTGATTTTTCTGGCTTTTGGTGGGAACCAGTTGAAGGGGTGTCCTGTGTAGCCACTGAGAGTAGAGGGGATGTGAGGGATTTGTCTGTTTCACAAGATGTACCGTAAGTTGGATGAGAGCCGTGAGTGACGAGCTGATGAATGAGGGTTTGAAGAGTGAAGGTTCTGGCCGGAAGAGTATGAAAGAGTTCTGTCGAGAGATGGGAGAGCTAGTGATGAAGATAAGAGTTTGGTGGACGATATGATTGTTAGTAACGAGGAGACTGACAAGAAGCCTGACGAACGATCCCAACAGATTGCTGCGCGTAGCCAGGGAACTGTACATAGACGAGTGTGAATGGATGCAGAAGGGCGCGATTGAGTATAAATGGTATTGTGAGTAAGGATTGAGAGTGTATTGTAAGTGACTGTGGTGGAGTGAATGTGAGGTTGTTTGTAGGGCCATTAGGGCCATTCTACCACCCTCTTTCTAGCGGACCTCTCCCTCCCTCTGTAAGAATGTGTGTTCGTGTGTGTGAATGGGGAGATGTTTTTATACATAAATATATATTCTGGATTTCCTGTTCTATTTTAAAAAAATTATCTCTTTCC
This sequence comes from Ceratothoa steindachneri, assembly GCA_963969495.1. Taxonomy (NCBI): domain Eukaryota; kingdom Metazoa; phylum Arthropoda; class Malacostraca; order Isopoda; family Cymothoidae; genus Ceratothoa; species Ceratothoa steindachneri. The sequence goes on from OZ018325.1 coordinate 140,686,642, forward strand.
AGAAGCCACTCTATTACTCTATTAAATTTTACGAAAATATTCCTTCAATTTGTAAAGAGTGGCTAATATTGCAAAATTTTGTAATAATTTAATTGAATTTATTATACGTCCATAATTAATAATTCGTTTGGAAAGGAGGGCTTTAATAGCATTAAGCCCGCTACCGGATCGCTTTATTATTATACTGAGCTCGGAAGCGCCAGGCCTTTAAACGCGCGCAACAATTTTGGCCACAAGGAGTGAGTGCCAGCAAAACTTTCTCTCGGGAAACCCACAACCTAAAAGCGTGGTTCCACGTGAAATAAAGGCCTCTCTTTGTTTGTTTGTTTGTTTTTGTAAATATTATTTGTTTGCTAGTAGCTAATTAGTCTTAAATAAGAGAATTTTTTCCACGTAGGATTGTTTTATTTGTATATATATATATATATATATATATATATATATATATATATATACTTTTGTAGATAAAGGACTGTATATACAATCCGTTTCATTTCTTCCTTGATTTCTCACGTCCAACTTAGTGTAGGAAGCGGGTTGGATCGATTAGGGTTAGAGTGTAGGTTCGCGGCCCGCAACAACTTAATCACCTACTACAACGCGAACCGTTGAAAGAATGTTTCGCAAGGATTAATGACCGACTGGGAGGTCAAACTTGAGGCGTTGGGTTTCAAATCCTTAATAATCAGACAGAGTGCATAATTGGTTGGCGAGATTTACTTGAATAAGCCGAGAGTATCGTTCAAGGTTAATTAAAGATGAAACAACAAAAATATAATTTTATTACAAAGATCAAAATAAGAATAATAATAGGCAAAAGGGAATTATTTAAATTGAAATAGTCTCTTAATAATTACTATGAAAAGGGATTCTCAAATAGAATTAATTGATTAATGTCACTATGCTCTGAATAAAAGGGGGAACCTCACACTACTAATAATGAAGGGGATTTCAGTCTTACGGGTCGGTAACTTCGAGGAAGGTCCTTCTTGCGATGAGGCGAGTGGGGAACGATCGGATGAGGTAAGTGAGGCACGATCCGATAAAGCAAGTGGGGCACTGTATGAACCAATCTTCCGATGAAGATAGTCAAATTTCAAAGATGACTCTCGACGGGAAATATGGGATGACTCGTAAATTCACTGGAAGAGTAAACTTCTTTTCCTCAAAGATAATCGATGGGGATTTTCTTCGGTTCGATTAAACGAATGGAGACTGTTGCGAAAACTCAAAGGCTTGCCGTTCACAGAAGCTACCAATTGACTATGGTAGAATCACTGCGGAGAAAGTCTTGCTGACTGAAGAACGCCCGCGGCTTTGAGGGCGGCTTTGAGATGCGGGTTGGACTCCTTGAACTACAGAATAACCCAAGTATTTGTATGCCTGATTCTGAGGGAGGGGGGGGGGGTGGCTTGGGAAGAGTTCGCAGGATTGGGGAATAATTTCCCAATGTCCTCAGGAGTCGAAAATTCGTGAATGTTTGTTCGAACAGCCACTGACGTTGTCCATGGCGGGATACCATCGCACGTCGTCTCCGATAAAGTTGAGGGTGGTGTCAGAGGTCGTTCTTTTACATATATATATATATATATATATATATATATATATATATATATATATATATATATATATATATATATATATTTATATATATATACAAACATACTTTTGGAAATATATATTAGATTCATTACATTCAATCTGATTGCCAAGACAGCATGTATCCTTCTTTTGGCATCGCATAAAACATTGAACATTGGAGGGCCTAACGACATCTGTCAACCGCCATTAAATTCAAACCTAAGGTGTTTATTTTCTAGATGGGAAGACGGAGGCGAATTAAATGTTGGGGCTTGCACCCTACTCCTTCCAATATTTACAATCAACTATTAATATGCACAATTCGAAAGCTTAGAATTAGGTTCGAATTTCAAGGTTCTTGCCATACGTTGTTATGCGCTGCAATTTTTATTTTCTTTATTTGGTGCGCTCTGCAAAATCGGGTTGAATATAATTAATTATAAATAAAGGGTGCCGATTTTGAATTGTGCGACACTTTTGTGTTTTAAAGTTTGAAGGAATGATTTTTATTTTTGTTGTTGTTTTTCAGAATACTTATCTGTGGTGTGTAATGGAGACAATTGACAACTATGCAGTGCGTTCTCATCGTGAAGACATTTTGCCAAAACGAAGAAAGTGTGACGCAAACAGTTCGAACACTTCGTTACCATTGAGGAGAAAAATGAAGCACCCAACGATTCTACGGTTCGCAAACTAATGACAAAGTTTAAAATAACTGGTTTAGTTGCAACGGCTAAATCGCTTGGGCGGAATCGTTCTTGTCGGACAGAGAAACAAATGGCTGTTTTGCGAGACAATGTTACTGTCTCTGTAAACAATCGATTTTTCGACATTCGCAGCAGCTAGACGTCCCAACAACTTCATTACATCGAATTCTGCATAAAGATCTACATATACATGCCTAGAAAATTCAACTAAGTTGCATCTTTATCCACTTGACTACGGGAGGTGGAAGCAATTTGCTGACAGGGTTGTGGAGAGACTTGCAGCCGACGAAAACTTTGCAAAGAAAATCATCTTCAGTGACGGGGCCAACTTCCACTTGAGTGGATTTGTCAATAAACAGAACTGCCGGATTTGAGGAAAAGAAAATCATTGAATGATGCAAAAACGAAATACATCAACTGAAAGCGACTGTTTTGGGGCAAGTAGAGTGCTTGGACCGTTATTCTTTGAAGATGATGGGGGAATGCATTTACCATTAATGGAGAACGTAACTGAGACATGATATTCACTCAATTATGGCCGAACTTGAAAGATACGGAGATTGACACCCTCTGGTTTTAGCAGGATGGAGCGAGCTGCTACACTTCGTGTCAAACGCTTGCATTATTCCACGAAATATCTTAGCAAGGAGTGATATCCTTGCATGGTGACCATGAATGGCACCAAGATCCTGTGATCTTACCCCTTGTGATTTCTTCTTATGTGGGTATGTGAAATCACAGGTATACGCCAACAATCCGCGCGCAATTCCTTAACTGAAGGCTGAAATCAGGCGTGTGATTGAAGCCACACATCTGCGAGAGAGTTACCGGAAACTTCGAGGAGCGCATAAATGTATTCAGACTCAGTGTAAGTGGACATATGGCCGGCATTGTGTTCCATACTTTAACGTTAGACATAACTCATTAGAAACATACAGAATATAACCATGTTTATAAAAAATCGTTTTAATTATTCACATTTCAAATTCGGCGCCATTTATAGAACACCTCTTACAAAGCATATAAAATCATCCAAAGGCATGAACGCCATTACACACACAATAAAAAAACCCATAAAAACAAATAGTTGCTGGAGAATAGTCGGATCTCCCAATAACTATTAGTCAGAGAAACTTAGGGACTCTGAACGTGAAAAAGGAAGAATGAATGAAGAGTAAATGATGCCTGGTGGTTCGGAATCCACATTAATCAGCAGACCCCCATCTCCTTTGGGCATTGGAATTATTTCGTTTTTACTCATATGACTACCGAGGCTGCTCATCCCTCCTTCTCACTGAACTTTATCTCTCTTATTTATCCATCTTCTACTATAAACCCTCTACGAAACCTTGCTACGGACTTCCTACCAACCACTTCCCCCTCAGTTCACTTGAGATAGGATCAGAAGTGTGGGAAGTTTCTCCAGGAGCAAGTGGGCCCCAGGCCTCCTCTTGTTCTCCTCTTCCCCCCCCACCGATCGTGGATGGGGGAACGAAGGAAGGAGTACCTGCCCCCAGTCGTTTTCCCCTTAAAAAAGAAGAAAAAAGGAAAAAACTCGGATATATTTATGTCAAAGAAAAAAGATAGACCTAGATATACTAACGAAACCAAAATGGTAGGATTAACGATAACCAAATCCAGCTACAGCAAACACGTAACGGAACGAGTCAACAGAGGAAAGGGAGAACTGAGACTACTTGATAGGTTCAAATCACCCAACGGGAAAACAAAAAGATATTCCAAGCCTTTATCTAGTCAGCAATGGTATATCCAGCTATACTTTGTACACCATCTCCGAAATCAAACATTATTAAACTGCAAAGAATTCAAAACAAGGCAGTATTAATAATCACAAACACAAGAAGAAGAGGAATGAGAAAATGCGATATTCACGAGAAGCTGAGATGAAACAATTGAACAAATTAATTGAGGAAAGACCTAAGAAACTAATAGAAAGAGGCACAAAAGGAAATAGGAGAGATCACGGCATTGATAAACCAGAGAAAGGAAGGAAAATCACACCGCTTCTTCCCCACCTATGCAGCAAATATCGACCAAGAAGAGGAAAAAATTTTCACGTGAAATTTTAAGCAAGTAAGAAAAAAAGACTAAGTTAAACTTTTTCTTTTATAACATCTATCTTAATTATGTACCTAAATAAACAAATGAAAAAAAAGAGCTATAAGAAAACTATACCAACAGTAGAAAGAATAAAAAATAACGGTGTGAATGCCTAAAAACAACAACAAATATAATACAAACATGAAACAACGAAGAAAGATAGCGTGAGACACGAGCAAATTCTACCATACTACCAAACGAAAAGAGCTTAGTGTCGCTTTAATGCAACCTTCGCATTTATTTACAAACCTACTCCTTCTTTCCACTTCTCTTTACACATTTTCTTCTATCCTTCACACGTTACAGGCATAATACTATATACGTGGGGCAAGGGTACAATAGAAAAATGAATAGGTAAAGGATATAATACACACCGTGGTTCGAACCCACATAAAGTTATAGATACACCGAACAACAAGGTGAACTGTCAAGTCTATTAATTTTTTCCAGCTTTTCTATCTCTACTTTTTCTATCTCTCTTTTTCTCCTGGCCTCCTCGCCGCTCCTTCTGAAGTCCATTTAGGGCTCTAGAGGGAGCGTGGATGAGGTTGGCGGGCTGACTCTCCTGTCCCTCCTCTCTCCGTCCATTAGGATGGCCGTACCTGGGAGAGGGGCTTCACTAATATTTCATTCTCTTTCACCCCCCACCTATCCTTTCATTACATTTCATCATCATAATTCATAATTCATCATGATCAATATACCTCGGACTTACAAGAACAAATCAGCATTACTCTTCCCCTTGCCTTTGAGTCTGGATGAAAGCGAAAACAGAAGTTGCTGGGAAAACGTATTTTCCAGAATAACCATATTTAGAAAACATACAACATCCAGAGAAGAGACAGCCCGCCGCCGGCAGCCAGTCGAGCCCCAGCTCGCTTCAGCCCCCTCCACTGAGAGAGAAATACTTTACTTAGGCTGTTGTGTTTAACATGATTGCCTAAACTCCCCACTTCCTTGCCTCGTCGTGATTTTCACTACATGAACTAAGACTCCACACATTACCTCTTTGTAAATATGCCTCTCATTTGAAAACACATAATTGAAATCTTCGGAGAAAGAAGGTTTGTGGTCTAGCCCACTGCGGAACCCGAAGCCAAAAGACATTCTGGATTCGGATGGAGTTACAACATGCGAGGAGGCACTACCCGTGGTCCGGCCAGGACCACAGAAGGATTTACATCCGTCTCTGTGTACGCTGGGAGTAACTCCGAATAATCAAAGCCCGTTTGAGGGCGCTGCACTCTCGGATGGGAGTTGTTGATCTGGCCCTCATCTATCATTAAGCCCGCCATTTATTTACACCCGCTTAAGGACCCATCCAGGTTCATGCTCATATATTCACTTTACATTGGATTCATAGTTCACAGGGGCGGTCAACGGTGGGGTGGTGGGCTTTCTCCAGCCACTCCCGAACCACACGCTCACGTCTATAAACCTACATGCAATGGGTGACGTGGCCACCCTAGACCTTTCCACAACACTGAAACAAAATGCAGACTACCACGCGCTAAAATATTAAGACTCTCATGTACACTCGACACCCACATCGCCAACATCATTAACAGAAATACTAGGCAAACACTGATTTTCATGTCTTTAAGGGACGCCCAGACTTTTCACACCTGCGCTAAAGATGCTATGGTAGACAAAGAACACCACACCATACTTCCCGATGCCATTACAAAAGGACATCATTTACGCATTTGGCGTACCAGCCCGAGATACCAGGCCTCTTGGGCAAGAATTTACCGTCCAGAAGATCCTCACCGAACTCAAAAACTGATTACGGTGAAAATGCAATCCAAGATATACTACAATCACAACAAAAAACGAACGGTTATAATACTATACGGAGACAAACACATAAACTCACTACTAGACTAGGGCATCAAGGTCATCGGTACACCCACACAAGCACACCAAATAAAACAACGGCAAAACCTACGCTACACCAGTTCTTGCGTCCCTAAAAGGCTGATCACCAGACAAACTTGTGTAAAGCCGAGCTTATCTTTTTAAAATGCGGTGAAAAACGGCACTTTTACGTCGAATGCTCAAACGCTGCCCTCCGATCTATGAACTGCGATGGTAGCCACGCTGCTGTGAGCATTAGGTGCCCGTACCTCATGAAGAAGCGCTCGGATTCCAGGTCGCTGCTACGGAGGCCACAATTCATCACAATTTTCTAATACACCTCCGCTACTCTGCCCTCCTTCCCTCTCTCTGTGGAACATACGTTGCTGCTCCCGGCGCTTCCGCGGTCACCCAACCCACCACACTGATACACACGCCAGCATACCCCCAAGTACCTCACAGTAACCCCAAGATGCAACCGGGGGCGACACCCAATTATATGCCAAAGTACTTAAATTACTTTATGCAGAGAACGGATTAAGGCAAATCGTCTTTCCCGAGACGGTGTTCGCCCTAATACAAGGAGACAAAAACGCACAACCACCGCTCCTTTTTACACCAGAATGCACACAACTAATCCTAACCACACCATCTCTTCCTAATCCTCTTCTTTCCATCACCGTCTCTCTTGCTTTCCCCACACCCTCGGCTCCGGTCCCCACCATCTCCTTTACTTCCTACCCTTCCTTCTACTATCCACACTCCCATTCCCACCTCCTCTCCCATCGTCCTCACCCCGCTTTCCACAGTACCCACCCTTCCTCCCTTAGTTCCTACCCCTCATTCATTAGTCCCTCCCTAGCCTTCCTCACGTAATCCCTACCCTTTCTCCCGTCCTTACCCTTCCTTCCACTATTCCCACCCTACCTTCCGTAGACTTCACCTCTGCTTTCACTGCCCGCAGTTCTCCTTCCACAATCCCTATCCTTCCTCTTACCGTTCCCATAACTCATGGTTGGGTATCCTCATATGAACCTACTGCAACACCATTCGCACTACCGAAAAGACTGAGAAAACCTACCGCACACACATCATCCTCGGCTCCCATCGCCACCCACTCTCTTGGTGCAATGCCAGGAGATTAAGGAACAAGTTGACGTTCAAGATAACGGTGATGCTCTGAACGATCAAAATGAAATGAAATAAGAGACAAAGAGCAGCTCGCCCGATCTCTCCACCCCCTTTCGCCTCCCAAAGGAAGGTGGGGGGGAAGCCCCGTAATATTTTCTATTCCCCCGTAGCCACACTGCCCAGAGCCTAACTAGGCTCCAGGCACTGTGGTTACGGTGGGTAGGAGTAAGATGGAAGGGAAGAAGAAAGTTTAAGAATAGGGCAGCGGGAAAATATAGTAGGAGGCAACAAAGTGGACTTAGTTAGTCATGGGACCTACAGCTTAACGTGGAATCTGAACCACCATGTGGAGTTTGTATCTATTCCAGATCGTTGTTGTTCATCGTGACTCCTGTCTCATATATCTAATGTGACTTCCGTGTGTGAATTTGACTCACCTAATTGGTCCAAACCAGTATTCGCATGTTAAGATAATAATGCATAAATAACACCCATTTTCTGTAATTTTTCACCGTTTGCACAGAAGATGACCGTTGAAAGGGTTGAAAGACGTCTTGGCTAATAGAGTAATGCCACTTACCAGCTAGACTTCAAATATATACATAAAAAGTTAACAGATGCAATAAAATTGTGAAGCATGAATATTAAATTTGAGATAATATAAATTGCTAGTCAATTTGTATTACAAAACTTCAACCGACTCTAGATAATAACTCATTATCTCGTCCATTGAATATAGATACTCATTAAAAAACATGATAATTTGTTAAATTTGACATTTTTGTGTGTTTTTTTGCAATAATAAAATCCACTGTCAATTATTTTTCTTCGTATTTTATAGAAATTCTCTCGTTGTTTTTTTTTCTCTGTATTTCCAATCTAATCAATTGTCTCGAATTTAATATTCATGTTTCACAAGTTTATTGCATGTGTTAACTTTTTATGTATATATTTGAAGTCTGTATTTTGTATTCTTTCTTTAGCACTGATGGTGGGATTAGTTATAATCCTGAAACGTTTGAAATATATGTTACGAGGCATCTATGGGCTATGTCCTGGTCCTCCTGTTTATATATATATATATATATATATATATATATATATATATATATATATATATATATATATATATATATATATATATATATATATATCAGCAGGAAAAGAAGAGCAAGTACTGAATATAACATGTATGGCCAACGTTTCGGGCTCTGGACCCATCTTCTAGAATATTAAAGATTTATATAAGAACAATTGCTTAACAATTATGAGAACAATGATAATTGATGGCTTTAGGCTAAAAATGTACTAGGATGTAAAACAAAAAGAAAATTATCAAAATACTATATAAAGGACAAAAATCTGTATATTAAGATTGTGAGGGAATCTCCAGGTGGAAGCTCTTGAGCAGAACGGAACTTCCATGCGTGGCAGAACGCCCGGTTAGGCCTAAATTGGTAAGCCTACCCCCCCCCCCCCTCTTTCCTTCCACAAGCGGTAGCTTCGAACAATGTCCAACTCGACTCACTTGTATACGGGCAGAATAGCCTCTGCAAGAAGATTCGAGGCCATTCGAGAGTAGAGCTGTGTCCCGCTTACAGCCCCCCCCCCCTCCACTCCGGGAGAGCCTCAGACATAAATAACGCTCGACTCCCATGAAGAGACACAAAGTTGAGAAGTCTCGCCCAGACCCCAGAAGATTCCCCATGGTTCCAAGTCAAGTGCTAGCAACAAAGCAAAGTGACAGCTGGACTATTTTGTGCATTTGGAATTAGCTCCAGCCGGTAGATAATTCCACTGAACGATTGCCCCAGAGTGATTTTCCCGACTTCTCTCATCAACTCCTGTCGAAGCCCTCCTCATTTTGGGTAGCCGAAATACTCTCGCCTGGACCGGAAGTTACCCCTTCCCCCTTGTTTTTGTTGAACCGCCATCACTCCAACCTCCCGCTCAGAAGTTCCGAAGGGCCTCACCTCACGTGCAGAAGACATCCGTAAACCAACCCCTCTCCCCCCTTCAGTAAACTAATTGAGTTAATCCCCCCATATATTAATAATCTCCTCCTGGAATACATTAAGTTCTAACTTCATAGCCTGATTTATAACTACAATTCCCCCTTTCATTTACTGATGTGATTTTGCCTGTTAATTCTCTGAGGTAATTTTCCCCATCAATTCTTTCATTATTTTTGTATAAATAAAATTATATTTTTGTACGTGCCTCTTTGAAATAACCTTGAGCTTTGCCATTGTCCATAACTTACCTGACCTCGTTGCACTCTCTCGCTACTTAGCCCGTCTAAACTCGTGGTTTTCCGTCCCATTTGTCGGTTCGCTTTCAAGTTATTGGTCCCTCCCTCATAGATATAATATGGTATTGATATAATGTAATCTCATACCACGACGAAGATAAAAAAATAAATTCAAACGAAATTAATAAGGTTCAATTAGAAAAAAAGGAAAACCTCAATAAATACACTAAAATTTGATACCTGATTCGGAGAAAGCTGTGAGATGAATGAATGAAATTTAAAAATTATAACACCAGGAAAGATGTGATTTAGTATTAGTTGGTTCTCTGATCCATGTAGTTGTTTGGTCGAAAAAACAAATTAGCAAGTTGGTTGTTTAAGTGGTAATTAATTCATGGTGACTAGTTAAAAAAAAATCCAAACGAAATTAATCAGGCAATATATAACGGTGTGAAAGTAGTGTCCTTATTTCACTGAGGCTGATTATATTTAATGAAAAGAGACTCAATTATAAGAAGGCCAGATTTATATTCTGATGCAGATAATATTTTAAATTGATCATAATCTATAGGTATTTTACATGAATAGGAACGAGATCGGACAACCGAGTTTTCTTTTACGGAGAGATCCATTCCTGTTCTGTAACTGACCCCGCGGTGAGCATCAATGCGAACCTTGAGAAGACGTTCCGTACATCCAATGTACGTTCCCAAAGAACATTTAGGACAAGTATAGTTATATACTATTCTGGAAGGCAGAATGTTAGGAATCGGGTCCTTTACAGTGAACAAAGAACTAATTTTTAAGGGGTTTACAAAAATTGGCGTTAAATTAAAATGCGGATAGAATTTTTTCAAAATAGTCGACAATTTCCTCCTAAAAGTATTAGTTTGGTATCTCATAAAGGGAAAGGAAATGTATAATTTTTGGCGGGTAATATTATAATTATTTATAGGTTTAAAGACATTATTTAAAAAGTTCCTAATGCAATTTATAAAAATATGGGGTGGGAAGTTATTTAATTTAAAAAAGTTTTAAGTTTAATCATTTCCAAATGGAATAAGGTCTAGTTAGAACAGATATCGAAAGCACGGTGAATTAAAGTTCTACAAGCATTAATTTGAATTGATCGGTGCAGAAGCTGTAAAAGTTTAAACCAAGCTTATTAAACGTTGGCTTTTGGAAAACAGAAAATACAAAGCAACCCTGATTCTCTTCTATTTTTACATCCAAAAACGATAAACTGTTATCTGTTTCTGGTTCTATTGTAAATGAGATGTTAGGGTGATATGAGTTTATGAAGTTCTTGAAAAGTTCCGATTGGGCAGAGGTATGGAATAATGAAAAAGTGTCATATATGTATCTTTTATAGAATTTAGGTTTGAATTCTCTAGGACAATCATTTTAAAATTTATGTTCCAAATGGCACATGAAAATGTTAGCGACGGTTGGTCCAAGTGGAGAACCCATGGCCAATCCATCGACTTGCTTGTATACTTTTTTATTAGAAGTGAAAAAGAATCTTTGACAGCTATTTCTACAAGTGTTTAAAGCGAAAATCGAGGAAATCCATAATGTAAACGATTGTGATAAGGAAATAGTTTATCTAAATTTACGTCTATGGTTTCAGTTAATCGAATGTTTGTAAAGAGAGATGAAACGTCATATCTGACCATATGACCGTTGGAACAGGGCTGCTTGAGTTCATCTACAAACTGCTTAGAATTATCAACAGTATATTCATTTCTAGTTAAATCAGAGAGAAGAGGAACTAAAAATTTAGCAATATCGTAAATAAGTGAATTATAAGAGGCCAGAATAGGCCTTAGAGGAATACCAGCTTTATGAGTTATGGCAGACCGTATAAAGAACCAGAAGAAAAAGGTGACTGGTAGGTTACTTCGGAAATCAACTTCTGGTTTTTAAGTGACCTAAGAGTTCTGTTGATTCGGTTCTCTATACTAATGATTAGTTTAAACGTCGTAGTATTAACCATTTGAAATTTAGATTAATCAGAAATAATTGTTTCTATTTTGGAAACAATTGATCAGACTTAAAACTTTTTTTTAAATTAAACAACTACCCACCCCATATTTTTATAAATTGCATTAGGAACTTTTTAAACAATGTCTTTAAACCTATAAATAATTATAATGTTCCCCGCAAAAAATTCTATATTTCCTTTTCTCTCTATGGGATACCAAACTGATGCTTTTAGGAAGGAATTGTCGAATATTTTGAAAAAATTCTATCCGCATTTTAATTTAACGCCAATTTTTGTAAACCCTTTAAAAATTAGTTCTTTGTTACTGTAAAGGCCCCCATTCCTGACATTTTGCGTTCCAGAATAGTATATAAATATACTTGTCCTAAATGTTCTTTGGGAACGTACATTGGATGTACGGAACGTCTTCTCAAGGTTCGCCTTGATGCTCACCGTGGGGTCAGTTACAGAACAGGAATGGATCTCTCCTTAAAAGAAAACTCTGTTGTCCGATCTCATTCCTGTTCATGTAAAATACCTATAGATTATAATCAATTTAAAATATTATCTGCATTAAAATCTAAATCTGACCTTCTCATAATTGAGTCCCTTTTAATTAAATATAATCAGCCTCAGTGAAATAAGGACTCTAATTCCACACCGTTATATATTGCCTGATTAATGTCGTTTGAAATTTTTTTTTTAACTAGTCACCATGAATTAATTACCACTTAAACAACCAACTAGCTAATTTGTTTTTTCGACCAAACAACTACATGGATCAGAGAACCAACTAATACTAAATCACATCTTTCCTGGTAGTATAATTTTTAAATTTCATTCATTCATCTCACAACTTTCTCCGAAGCAGGTAACAAATTTTAGTGTATTTATTGAGGTTTCCTTTTTTTCTAATTGTAATCTTATTAATTTCGTTTGAATTTATTTTTTTATCTTAATATACAGATTTTTGTCCTTTATATTGTATTTTGATCATTTTCTTTTTGTTTTACATCCTAGTACATTTTTAGCCTAAAGCCATTAATTATCATTGTTCTCATAATTGTTAAGCAATTGTTCTTATATAAATCTTTAATATTCTAGCCTAGAACATGGGTCCAGAGCCCGAAACGTTGGCAATATATGTTATATTCAGTACTTGCTCTCCTTTTCCTGCTGAAGATCCAGCTTGCTAGAAGCATAAATATACACGTATATATTATATATATTGTAAAGGTATAAGAGTTTAGTATATATATATATATATATATATATATATATATATATATATATATATATATATATATATCGAGGACTCCCTCTTGGTGAGGAGAGCCAAGGAAATAATAACAAAAGACATCTGGGTTTAACTTTGCCCCTCCGATGTTCTCCGGTAACATAGGAGAACGGCCAAAATAGTAAATTTTCGGAGACATATTCCTGACCTCAGCTCAAAAGGCAGGCCCTTCGAGGGTGTACTTATAAACAATCAATTTAAAAGTGCAAACTGCCGATCTCGTATTACCCTCTCTCAGAGCTACAAGACGCTAAGCCCGGGAGACCACCCTGGGGTCTCACTCTGCGAGTCCTCCCTCAACTGCCTCATTACCCCGCAGGAGTAATTTGAGTATATAACAGGTTGACCCGAGGAAACGAGGCTTTTTGTTCGTTCCAACAGAAGAGACAAGAAAGTCGCCAGTTGACAGAAGATTTTTCGAGTTCGAGAAGAAAACAGAAAAATCACCGGTACAAAGTTATTGCAAGTTAAGGAGAACTTGCGGGCCTTGTACAATACCAGATTGTACCCAGGAAGCTCGGCGCCGTTCTAGCCCCAAGATTATTGAGTATCAATCTACCCAGTTTAAGGACTCCAAATCTTACTTTATCTGAGCTGACCAATCCCAACTAGATATAAAACAAGAGAACACAACTATTTCTTCTCGGCCGGGAGAAAACGAGGTCAAGGTCACCACGACCGCCTAGAAAGAGAAGGATTAATCTTTCGCTTGAAGCCGCCTCCTTGAACACAGATCCATAGTGACATCACCCGTTAAATCGGCAGGCTGGTCGACGAACGCCATCTATTGAGCAAACAACCAACTACTCGAGCTACGCCTCTCAGGAAAAAATCTCCGAAGATAGTCTAACTGGTCTCAGGTATTAATCTCCATTACCTTATGTAAGTAAAGAATAATCCTGTTGTTTATGTCCCCGTGCATAAAAATTAGTTTTTTGGATGTCCGGCTAAGGACGAAGATATTGACTTAAAAATGTTCTCCCGTAAAATCTATCTCGAATTGAGCCTCGAGAGCTCGCCCAGTAATCCCATTTTTTTATACCTGTATTAGATCTGTATATTTTTAATGTTATTTAGTGAGAGTGTTGATGTTCATTAAAGTCTATTTTTTGTAGTAAAAGCACTGTTTTAATTATCCTCGAACGAGTTGAAGTGGCAATATTTGATAAAGTCAAGGAAGAAACCCCTTTTATTCGTTCCCTAGAATAAAAATAAAGAATAGCACTCTTAGAGAACGATCCTCAATCGATCATCGAGGCACGAAACAACGCCTCAAGTCAAAGTTTATTTGGTTTATTAAAAATAATTAAACAAACAAATATATATATATATATATATATATATATATATATATATATATATATATATATAATCTCGGCTAACCCACTACATAAATATATATATATATATATATATATATATATATATATTGTAGGGGAATCATCACTTCCCCCCCCCCCTTTCACTCGTGGTGCAGTCACAAGGCGGTTACCGCAAAGACATCAGGCCGAAGGCATCGGCGCAGCGTCACACCACACGGTGCATGAAAGACCCTAAAGGTCAAAATGCAAGATCTCCCCCAGGAGAGTGAGATCCAGTTTCACGTCAAATAAGAAATTGGAGAAGTGTTTCTCCCAAGCTCGAAGGCTAACGAGGAGCCGATGTGAGACTCGCTGGGAAAAACCGTTGGGCAAAAAACTCTCCTAGGGCCGTCCTCAAGACCCTCTTCCCTCCTTACCACTCCTTCAGTGGGGTAACAAGGTATAAATGAGGAATACTGAGGAAAATCGAGGTAGTATACGTCAGTCTCTAGGTGACGAAGTCCTCGGATCAAAACCAAGCTACCGAGACTGGAGAGGTAGATTACTTGGCTCGCCAGACCAAGAAGTCCCCTTCAAGAGAGGCAGGGCTACCTACCTTAAGGGGCTAAGAAGAAGCTCATCCTCGAGCTAGTCCCTGGTTATTAAACCGAACGCTAAGTTAACTTTGTTAAGTTAAACTTACTCTCGCCAGAGAGACTCCTCATATCCTGGTGCACCTTAAACACCAGGGGTATTCCTCGTCCTTGAGGAATTAAGAAAAGAAGAAAGAAAAGGCTCCCCCTCGAGCTAGTTACTCGGTGGCCACACCAAACTCCTAAATTAACTTGGTTGAGGAACCAAGTTCAACTTGTTCTCGTCAGAGAAACCCCCCTCCGTTATACTCGTCCTTGAAGAAGACTGGAACTAAGACGAAGCTCATCCTCGAGCTAGTTCCTGGTTACCAAACCGAACTTTAAGTAATTTATTTTCGCCAGAGAAACCCCCCTCCGTTATCCTCGCCCTTGAAGAAGCCCCTTCCCGAGTTCAGTCCTCGTCCATGAGGAATTAAGTAACGAAGGAGAAAAGCTCCCCCTCAAGCTCGTTACTCGGTGGTCACACCACCCTCCAAGTTAACTTGGTTTAAGAACCAAGTTCGACTCACTCTCGCCAGAGAGACCACGACTACCTTGGTGCAGCATAAAGCACCATAATTGTTCTCGTCCGTGAAGAACCCCCGCCCCCCCGGAATACCGTGTGGACCCCCCAGCTGCTACCCTCGCCAAAAGGACCTTGTGATCTCGCCTACCTACATCTGGCCAGACGGCACGCGTCGTGAGGAAATAACATTCCTGAGGCCTTTTAAACTCCAGATGAGTCCGTAAGCCTAATTCTTATATTATTGTTGTGTGTAGAGAAATTAACCAATTTTTGAGGGTCAAACTAATTTAATTAATTCTTGTTTATGATAATATTCAGAGTATTGCTGTAGTTAATGTTTAGATGTTGTGTATTCAAGGGTTAAAGTTAAAATATAAGTTTATTTTGGGATTATTGTGCGTTTCTCTTATATCCTTACGTGTTTCGGAACAGCTCTGTTCGTTAAGATATTCAGATATCAATATATTAGCACTCTTAGCACTCTTAGAACCAAAGGGGGGCATTCTACGACATATATATATATATATATATATATATATATATATATATATATATATATATATATCGTTTGAAGCATTACATATGTATTTGGTTATTTTGCCGTGACTTTTCCTTGCTTCCTTCGAATCTTTCTTTATTTTATGTTTCGTGCTTCTTCATCTGTTATTTCTTTTACATGTCCTCCTCAGTTGTCATGTCCATCATTTTGCACTATAGCCTAGTGAAACATTCATGCATTATTTCATTTACAGGTCCTAAGTTTGACCTTCTGTGTAGTCCTCTAGACGTTATTCTGTCATTTCTTGTTGTATCGGCAATGAGCCTAGTAGCCTAGTTCTGGACTCTTTGGATCTTTGCCATTTATGTGTCACCTGCAGCCTGTACCGGTACTGCGGTGTACATCACTAGTGATCGGACGAGAGCGAGGCACAGCTTCCGTTTGCTATCTTTTTTCAATTCTTTATATTTATAGAGAGAGGTGAGTGTTTTTTTTTTGTCTAGTTCAACATTATCGTTCATGTTAGAGTTTTACCCATTTTTCTTATATTTAAGTCCAAGGATTCTCTTTTCCGAGTCGTACGGATACGCTTCTCCATCCACGACAGTATTGGCACATTTTCTTCTGCTAATGGAGATTATTTCAAATTTATCTTTGAGGTTTATCTATTGGGTTTTTGCAATTGCTGGAAATAATTCGAGATATTATCTTCATCTGTACATATGTCACACATTTATCGGTTGGTTGAGGAAGGTCACTGGTGTATACAGTGTAAAACGTGGGGCTCAAACATCCTTCTTTCAAGACACCAGCCTCCATTATCAGTTATTCTCCTGTATATCCAGTAATACAAAGTGTTGGGGCTTTTCTGTCTTGCAATTAACCCTAGAGTATCCTTGTAATATTTTTTTGCCAAGTTTAGCTCTGTTAGTTAGACTTTCAATCCTGTGATCCAAACTCTGTTAAACGCTTTGGTGTCATCACGGAGTATTAAATCGTTTCTCCTGCTGCCTCTTGCATTCTCGGAGGCAATCTCCTCCGTAATTATTTTCAAGGTTGTATCTGTCCTTCTGCCGCTTCTGAACCCATGCTTTTATGCATTGTGTAGGTTATTTTCCTTCAGATGTCTGCTCAGCCAGTCGTTCAGGAGTTTAACGAAAAGTTTTTCGAGAGATATAGTAACGTGATGGTGCAGTGGACAATAACTGCACACACACACAAAGAAAGAGAGAAAGAAGGACAAAGACACATTTTGCCAGGTCGAATCTGATTAGAACGTCTGGTTTGAAACCAAATCGCAATGTAAGGCTATCACACCTGAGTGTGAGATCAGATAGGCAAACAGAGTAATTAGAGCTGTCTGGAATGGGGACAGAATTGGCGACAAAAGATGTTTCGCCTTAATGTAAAATTTGATAAGGTCATCTTAGGCTTTAAGAAAACGGAGTTTCTGTGATACCCTCGCAGGGAAAAGACCCCCAAAGTAAGATACGAAGTTGAGAATTTCAGCCAATCACAGGCTAGACTCCATCCAATCACAGACTCCGCTGGGCTGACAGGTAGCTAAGAACTGCCTCTGCGACCAAAGGAAGGCGGAGCTACGCGTCGCCTTCAAAATGATGCCCAGTATAAATAAGAGAACATTTTCATTCAAAGATCATTATCATAATTATTATTATTATAGATTATTATTGACCCATTCATTGATTGATTATTAGACTCTTAATTTCCCGCTTTGCGAATCAAATTATTCTTGCTCTTGCCATTATAGCCCAATTTAAAGTATTCCGTTGCGCAAAGTAAATTTTTACCGTAAATGTAAACATTTCAAAGTGGTATAAAAATACAAGTGTTCAAATCCTTCACAAAGGAGCCTTTTACTTACAAACCTTGATCGGTTAATACCCCTCGGACCGTACGTCAAGAAACCTGTAAGCAAGCCACTTTACCAAACCCTTTTAGGATCGTCTTGCAATCAAACCAAGGCCTACTTACGCTAAATCTATAACTGGCGACCCCATATTTGGCGACCTATAATTGGCGATCTTTTGCCTTTGAACCTCATTCACTGGCTAGCAACCTTAGCCGCCGAAACTGAACAAAGAAGAAAGAAGAGTTAACAGAGAAGAAAGAAGATGGAAAGCACAGACAACCAGCAAGCAAGGCAAGAAGGAGATTTCGCGAATGCGGTGAGCATAAAACCACCTATGCTTAACGAATCAGCGGTAACTAGCTGGTTCCGTATAATTGAAGCTCAGTTCAACAACTCCAGAATAAAAAAGAACGAGGCAAAGTTTTATCAAATCTTAGCTTCACTGTCCCCGGACACGGTCAATCGATTGCCAGAGGATATTTTTGAAGGACAAAACTACATCAACCTGAAGACGGAAGTCATTGGGCTTTTCGAAAAGAGCAAGCCCGAACTTTTCGACAAACTCATAGCGTCTTTCCCGCTTACAAGCCGGGCCTCACTGAATTTGGAAGAACTAACGAGTGCAGCACTTCAGGTAGTCGTCGGTGAAGATTTAGTGCTACATAAATTTGTTCAGTCCTCGTCGCGGAGCATAGCGTCTGTAATCGCGTCGCAAAAGGATCTATCCGTATCCCAGCTAGCTCAATTAGCAGATGAACTGATTATGTTCGACAAAGCGCAATGCCTGAGTGTAAACGCGAGCGGGAAATTGAGGGAATGCAGCGTAGTGTCCGCATCTGATTCCTCTGTGCCAATTAATAGTGCATATAATAAGCGTAATTTTAATAATAGTGCATTTAGTAGTCGTGAATTTAATAATTTAATGATCGTGCAGTTAATAATTGTGGATATAGAGATAGTGTGAGTAACTCCGCGAATTCGTCGTGGCCAGTGCATAATAGCAGTGGCTAGAAGCCTAATATCCCGGTGGGCTTATGGCTATTTAGTAGGGAGCAAAAACCTCTGGCGTTCCGCGCTCATATTTATTTTGGTGGAAAAGCAAAAACTTGTAAACCCTCGTGCAGGTGGCCAAAGAGAGGTGAAACTTTGCAAATGCAACCTTCCTCTAGGCCATCTTCACCGCTCCAGGCAGGCCATAGCTAGTGCGGCCGCTGTCGTGCCATCTGTTTTCACGATCGCCTCAAAAATATATAATCGAAAATAAATGCGAATTTTTAATAGATACGGGGGCGAGTGTGTCTATCGTACCGGCCAAACTGGTACGATTAGGTGAAGTGCGTGAATCGGGAGTAAACATTTCCACGGCAAATGGCTGGAAAATTAAGGTGTACGGCAAGGTGCACGCGGATATTGCAATTCCAAGTCTCTGGTGATCATTTAGGTGGTCGTTCGTAGTCACTGATACCACCTCTCCAATTTTGGGAATCGATTTCCTGAGGCATTTCGATCTCTTGGTGGATTGTGCGCGCAGCAATCTACTGGACCGGCAAATGAAGCTTGCAACAGCCGTGAAGATCTCCGACAAGCCTTCAGTTGCACTGATAACTGATGACCACCTTAACGTACCCCCCTCCCGTGCCGTCCGATCGTGGGAATGTTGGGGGGGGGGGTCTGTATGGGTCCGCCTCCGCTCAGCCATTACCATCCCTGCCGTAGTCAGTAGAACACACCATTGGGCACATAGGACATTGAAGGCCTCAATAATGGCCCGCCAACAAGGTTGGCTAGTGGCACTACCAATAATCCTGCTGGGCATTCGTGCCTTGCCTAACGACTCGGGATTTTCCCCCTTTACCGCAGTGACTGTCACTACCTTATTATACCTGCAACCATTGGTCTCCTCATCTTCGTCAAAAACAGAGTGCAAATTCACCAAGGAACAAGCATCAACGATGGCTCAAATCGACTTCGGACAAATATCGGAGGGCAACCTTCACTCATTGCCAAAACCTTTCATGCCACAATCTCTGCAAGACGCGTCACATGTGTGGGTGAGAATAGATCGCGTTCGAAAACCTTTAGAGGCGCCATATGCGGGCCCCTTTCCAGTGATTGAACGCGGTCCCAAGGTCTTCAAACTTGAGTTCCAGAACGGCAGGAGGGACACTGTCTCCATTGACAGGAAGAAACCTGCAAAATTGCCCGCAACCAACGAGGGCAGGCCTTCCGCCACCCAGCGTCGCCCAAGGTGACGGGTCTGTTATGATCAACTTGGCCACGAAACACATAAGGAAGAAAAGGCAACAGAAGAAAGGAGCACCGAATCCGCACCATGTAACGCTTCATCGGAAGCGAAGGAATCCGCGAGAAAAATTGTGAAAACACAATCAGGGAGACGGGTTTCATTTGCAAGAAACCCAATGTACAAATATTATTGAACTTTGCAAATTGTATATATGTACATGTGACATTGTTAATTGTTATGATTGTATAATGGCTTAGATATATATTTTTGTAATAAACATGGTGGCGTTGAGGTTAGATACCAATTGTACATATATATATATATATATATATATATATATATATATATATATATATATATATATATATATATATATATATATATATATATATATATATATATATATATATATATATATATATATATATATATATATATATATTATATATATAAGTAGTAACTCTCTCATAGGATGTAATTCTTTTGTATCGTACGCACTCCGTGTTTAGTATTGTTTTTGCACAACGCGTGGTCGTTTCGGGTCCCTGGGCGTAGAAGAGAATGGTCTCGTTGTCAGCGTAGGATAGTGTGTAGGTGTTCCTGTAGTTTACCCTGAGGCCGTGGGGTAGTGTTTGTGTACATAATATATAGTTTTGGTGTCAGCACGCCATCCTGAAGAACGCCGGCGTATGGTGTGAACGTTTGTGATATTGTGTTGTTGTATTTTATGTGCCATATTCTATCGGCAAGGTAGTAGAAGAGAATCCTTCTAGTGCAGAGAAGGAGCTCCATATTGTTAGCTAGTTTGCAACGGCGTACCTCGTGCCCCACTTTATCGAATGCATTATCCACATCCTTGCTGATATAGAATGTCTTCTGCTTGGCTTGTTGTGCTTGGTGTATTATGTCGTGAACGATGAGTACAACCGCTTGAGACCCAGTCTCTATCCTTCAGGAATTTAAGGAGATGGCTGTTGGCCATGCGTTCGATTATTTTGCTTAAAAACTTTAGAATAGCAGTATAACTTTGGTTATTCGATGGTTTAAGATTCTTGTGTTGTTATAGTATTATGTATGAAGTTTTGAAGATATGAGAAAGTAGCTAGAGGCGAGTGAGACGTTGTAGTGTGTTGTGAGTGTTGGAAATATGTTTTCAGATAGGTATTGGGTTAAGGAATAAGTTCATTGCCGTTTTATCAAATTTATTCATTACCATTAACAATTTTAGAAAAACTTCATTTTTAATTGATAACAATATGCATTTTAATCAATAATTATTCTCCATTGTTATTTACGACTCTTCCCAACCTTCAACTAGTTTTTCGATGCCTCTGCAATAAAAATCTCTGGATTTTGACTCGAAGAATTCGTCTAACCAGGTTCTTAATTCCACATCAGTATTGAACTAAACGCCGCGCAAGTTGTTGGAGAGCGATCGGAACAGATGGAAATCCGATGGACCCAAGTCTAGGGAATATGGAGGATGCGGCAGGATTTCCCAATTAAACGTCTTTTGTCATATTGGCAATGTGAGGACGAGCATTGTCGGGTTGCAGAAGGACTTCATAACTTCGATGAGGTCACTTTTCACGAATAGCTTCGGCGAGTCGATACATTTGTTGAACGTAGAGTTCTGTATTGGCAATCTCGTTGTTCGCAAGGACCTCATAAAGAATGATGCCTTCACAATCCCACCACACACACAGCATCGTCTTTCGTAGATGAAGTCCTTGCTTTAATCGCGGAAGTGGTTTTTTATTGGGGCTAAGCCATTGTTTTCGATGGTTCATGTTGACATAAACATACCACTTTTCGTCGGCAGTGATGATGCGGTGAAGAAATATGTCCTTATATCCACGAGTAGCCTTGTGACGAGCAAGCAAACCTGCGGCAATCGTGGAGCGTTGAAGTTTGTTGCTTTGGCTCAAAGCGTGCGGAACCCAGGCACCGAGTTTTTTAACTTTCCCCATCGAATGAAGGTGATTTACTACAGTTTTCTGATCACACGCCGATTGTACAGCCAATTCTCTAGTCGATTGACGAGGATTTTCATGAAGAATGTCGTTCAATCGATCTTCATCCAACTTAATGGGGCGACCAGAACGTTCTTCGTCATTAAGATTGAAATGACCTTTTTTGAAAGGTGAAAACCACCATTGATCTGTCCTTTCTAATAAAGCATTTTCTCCATACACAGCAAAAATATCGCAACGAGCTTTGGCTGCGTTTGAATTGTTCCCATCTCGATTAAAAATGAATAACAACAAGTGTCGAAAATGCGCCTTTCTTTCAACTTAACATTCCATTTTGAGGGTAAAGAACAAAAATTAAATTAACACAACTTTTAAATAAACCGCAATGACTTATTACTCAACTTCAAGACGTAGCCTAAGCAAAAGCCTATTAGTCTACGCTGTTAAGAGACGTAGCCTTACCTTTGCAAATTTTGCTCTCATTATTTATTATTGTTTCTTAATATGTGCACAAATCACATCAACAAAACTTAAATCAACACAACATTAAAAAACCGCAAGAACTTATTCCTCAACCTAATATTTTAATATTGCGGCGGGGAAGCCAGAAGGGTCAGGGGCGCGTTTTGGGATTTCCTTGATGGAGTATTTTGTTTTTTCTCTACTGTGATTGGAGTGGTTAGTGTGGTGGAGTTGTAATGTGGTATGAGGGCTAAGCTCTGCTGAATTGAACCAGCAACATTCCCAGACTTCCTGGAGTTGCTCCTGCGCATGCGACTTGGGGATGTTGTGTGTGTAGATGTTATCCCAGTAGGAATTAAATGCGACAAAGATGTCGTTAGTATCATTGATGGTGCAGTTCAACCGGAGATTTCCCCAACTTTTTACAGCCGTTGTGCTTATGTTTAAGTAGTAACTCTCTGGTTGGCATTTTCCCACAATGGGATCAGTATGGAAGAAGGTAAGGCAGGTATAGAAAAAGTGGAGCCATTGGCTGGTAAAGGAAAAAGGAGGTAGAAACCGTTTGAGTATATGGGTAAGGACAGATGAGCCAATTGAACATGAACAGATAGGTAAGGTGGGAATAACAAAATAAATCGTGATTAAGAGACACAAATCAGGTGAGTTTCTAGTGCAGTAGGGCGTAGCAGAAACTGACCCCAATTTTTCCGTTGAGCAGCTGCCGACGGACGCCCATTCTATTATCAACTCCCGTCTGCTCGGGTGAGGCAATGGGACCCGATCACCAATACGAGAGTTGTCCTTCGGAGGTCTCTGCGATGCTCCTCAACCAGCGTCAGGAGCTTTTTTTGAAGTTTGAATGACATATTTGGCAGCGCATCCACAACACTGGAATTCTCAGGCCAGGCCCAACTTCTCCTGGTCAAAGACTCTGTCCTTAACTCTTGTGCACTCCCATAACTGAAAAACAAACTCCAAAGATAAGAATCAAAGAGTAACAGCTGGATCTTCGTCAATGATAGCCCGTGCACGGACCGTTGTTGCTTCGGCCACGAATGTCCGGGGGCGTTCAGACCAATAATCATCTTCCAGCTGCAAATCTTGAATTCAGCGAGGAACGGTTTCCAGTGATGTAGTAGACTCGGGAAAAACTTTTAATTATTCCCCTCTGATCTCCGTTGCATTTTTCCTTGAGTTTCCACCTAGTGAACGTGGTAGAACCTGCAACCTTCTTTCGAAATCCATGTTTCCGGTTAGAGGGCGAAACCAACAATGATGCAATCGCACAAAGCAACTATAAAATATAACTCAGCCAAGCGGCGACAAGTTCAAGCACGTTACAACAGGCAACACTCGATGCCCAGCGCTTCCCTCCCTCCCATCACTTATGGACTCATTGCCACGAGTCCGACTGTTATTACTTTCTGATCACCCCTTATAGATTAATTTAAATTTTACAAGTGTGTTCATTCTTTGCACATAATCAGTTCTCTTCTCTAAAACAATCCCATTGCCTTTATTTGGTAAGGATGATATCTGGCTTATTAGATAGTGATCTTAACCTTTTAGTATCTATGTTTCTGAGCAGAAGAGTTTTTTAACTTCCTAAGCTTGTACTAAAATTCGTGTGCCAATTCTGAAAAGTCGAATTTGAATCTACCTGAATCTTATGGGCAATTAGAAAATGTCATATAAAAACTTTTCACAGTGTAAATAGGAAGGGTAGTGAATCTTCAAGTTAGGTAGCTTTAATTGGAAACCTAATGATACTATAAACTCTTTTCGCAGATACAATTACTAGTATAATATTTGTTTTACAATTTCACCATGCCACTATCATGCCACAATAATCCTAGACACAACCGAGTTCAAATAATTGTTAATAACTAGAATTGGTCATCACCAAATGTGACTCCCTAAACAGCGTCTATGAGACCAAAGCTTACCAGAGGGCAGATTGAGACATTGACTACGCCCTAATTGCTTCAAATGTTAACCCCAAAACCCCCAAAACTCTACCTTTCCAAGAACTGAAAATAATATATGTTTAAAGCCAGTTAACACTAAGCGTAGCGCAAATGATTAGCTACAGGCGTGACCCAAGTCAGCAAAACCTGCAAACACTAAAAGCTCCTCGCAGCAAGACCCTACAAACTGTACGCCGCTGTGAAAATCACTCGTGGCTCTAACATACATGAAAAATACAGCATGCATAAGAAACTAGCAACATCGGGAACATTTAGGTACCAACAAGCAGTAGGCACACCAACACAGAAGGCCTACACCACTGAACTCCAAGACAGTGAAAATGATTACGGATATAGAGAACAACTGGCACGACAGGTCGAAAGCTACCTCTATGTCTAATCTAGAGAAAAATCCGTCAACCAAGAAGCACCTGAGGATACAGAAAACCATCCTGTTCTGGAAGAGCCGGACTCTAAATCCAATGTGGATTAACTCCTTTGCATGTGGAAAACACCAGGTTAGGACGACATTCCTCGTGAAATCATTAAATGCAGAACACCAGATCTGCTAAAATCAATTCATGAGCTCTTGTGCCTCAGCTAGCGAGAAGGTCAGGGAGTTTTATGATATGCACAATGCCAAGATAATCACTCGTCTAAAATCAAGGGTGAGCGCAGTGATTGTAACCCTTTCGGGGATATCTTCTTGCTGAGCATCGTGAGAAAGGTCAATTTATAAACAACTTCTTCAATCTCAGTTTTTGGAACAAAAACAAATTCAGCGAGCATCCTCACTCCAAGAGAAAACACTTTATCATTTTGATATATCTGTTGTAGTCCACAATCTTGCATCTATAAATGTTCTGGCTAAGATAAAACAAGGTCTGCTGACAAAAAGTCGCGTGCTCTCACTTATTCTGATTTATGATCTAATGACCTTCAAAACTTTCAATAATTCCCGGACTAACAAAGGGGGACCTTAGCAATTCTATTATCGGAAGAGAATTTAAAACAACATAAAGGTTTCAAATTTCGTTATAATCAGCCCAATAACTATGATGTTATTGCCAAAACAAAATAATTCCCAGGCTAACCTTGGGATTACGTTGCTAATTACATCATTCAAAATAGAATGTAACACAACATAAGATTTCAAATTTCGTTAGAATCGGCCGAATAGATATTATGTTATTTCCAAAATAATATAATTCCCAGGCTAACCTTGGGAGGACTTTGGCAATCATGTCATTCGAAAGAGTGTGTAAAATAATATAAGGATTTCAAATTTTGTCAAAATCAACCGAATATTTATGATGTTTCTGTCAAAAAAAAATAATTCCTGGGCTAACTTTGGTAGGACTTTGGCAATTATTATGTTATTTGAAGTAAAATGTAAAATAACATAAGGGTTTCAAATTTCGTTAGAATTTGGCGAATAGTTATGATGTTATTGCCAAAACAAAATAATTACTGAGCTAACTTTGGGGTTACTTTTGCAATTATATCATTCAAAAGAGAATGTAAAACAACATAAGGATTTTAACTTTCGTTAGAATAGGCCGATTAGTTACAATGTTATTACAAAAAAAAAGCAAAACGGGAACCGACCGACCGAGCGACATAGTGAGGTGTAGAGTCGCCCACGACTAGACTCACTCGCGACTAAAAAAACAGCTTGTGCAAGATAGTGGTCATAGCTTTCTCAAAATCTACTATTACACTGACAGGGAATAATTCTTCATTTAACTTCTTTAACTCTTTTAAAAGAAGGTGTATGGGGCACCTCGACTTTTATCAGGAAGGAGAACATAAACCAAGGGTATCGTACGACTATTCTGCAAAGATTGTATAGAGTTGAGAAAAATATTTTAAGATCTGTTTTGAACGTTCCTTCTAGAAATCAATGAAAAAAGAAAGAATTTGTAAATTTTGCTGCAGGCAAACATCGAAACTCTTGTCTACACTGAGTTGCCTGAGTGGAGCAGAACATTTTATCCACATTGCATTGTTTCATACCAATCTTCTAAAACCAGTTCTTTTTCATTTAATAGCAAAGGTAGTGAAACGTTAGCTCGTTTTCTTTGGCGTCTAATATTACGGCGCAAGTGATGAAGTAGTTGCAATTTTATGGGTGCCTCTTCAATTAAACCTATAACTGCAATGGCTATTAATTGTTGAGAAGTTTCTCGAGAGTTTCCAATACGCAATTAAACTTGCTCAACAGTTTTAGAAGCATCATACTTTGTCCAATTGGGTGTATGCGTATGAGTATGAAATCACCCAACAATTTCATTTTCAAAGACTTTGACTTTGGCTTTGCTTCCTTCTCTTTATCTGTGATGGTCGCACTCATATGAAATAACGTCCTTTGCTAAATCCTTTTGTTTATCATAAATAGAATCTTCAAATATTAATTTGTCACGTCCTTTCTCACTCTTATTAAACTGCATCATAATAAAATGTTGTGGACACAAAAAATTCAAATTCATCTTCCTACCTTAAACAAGACACGTCTTTTCTCGTCCTGCACAAGCTGCAGAGGCGTAGTTGATTTTGTTAACTTAAACTCGTCACTTCCTCTCATATCTAGTTGGTTTGTTTGAGGTATTGTAGTTAGTTGGTTTGTAGTTGAACGTTTTAAACATATTTTTTTGTTTTATAATAAATAATTATTTTACGACATATAATAATGTCATATAATAAATAATATCTCATAATAAAGGATTATTATAAACCGGAGGCAATTGTCCTTGGGGGTAATTGTCGTCCGGGGACAATTGTCCTGACACCCAGTTTAGGCCCGAGAGATAGTCAGTTGACTTGAGTTTCTCTATAACTCAGCTCCAGGAGAAATTTCTGGAGCAGAAGATACAATTTTACATCAATTTTACAGAGACATTCGAACTCGCAAACAGAAAAGAACTGTTTCAGCTGCTGAGAAAGATCGGTTAATCTGAAAAGCTGCTAAGCATTATCACTTATTTTCATGAGGAAATGCAGGGAGTGGTTAGATAAAATGGAAAACCTCATAGCCCTTCGCAATTCAGAGGAGAGTAAAACACGGTTAGTGTCTTACACCAACCGAATAAAACTAATAGAATGGGTCAAGAGAACGTCCATGTCCCTTAGCATCGACAACGAGGTGTCTTAAGTCATTGACCACTTCAATTATCTGGATTCTACTATTACCAGCAACCTGTCGATAAGCGGAAATCGACAAACGCATCGCTATAGCTGCCTGTGGATGATCAAATTAGGCAGGGGAGTGTAGGAGAACAACTATCTGACGCTAAACACCAAACTCAAGGTGTACTATGCGAGAGTCCTCAGTACTCTTTTGTACAGCTGTAAATCTTGAACAACTTACGTCAGGCAAGTTGTCCAATCTTTCGCCTCTCTCAGCATTGATTGAGATGGTTGTGACATAAATGCAATTTTTAAATAAGATATATCCCTGTACCGTATTATTGTCAAGAACTCAGCCACCCTTCCAGGATCTGTTTATTTTATAGGATACAATGATTGTACAAAATATTATGATGGGCAAACTGGAAAAAACTCCAGGTTCGATTAAAAGCAACAACCAGGTCAAAGTACGCGACCATAGTGAACAATCGGCCCTATTTTATATATGTGCAATTGTAAGCACGCAATCAATTGCGACAGCGCCAAGTCTATTATTAAATCTAATAATTGTTTCCAGAAACATTTTAGAATGTATAATTACTGGCACGTTCCCAAATTTCGACATAAACTCCGAGTTTTTCTCGTTAGATCCAATTATCACTTCATGCATCAAATCTCTAATTAATATTTTTCATGGTTTTATTTCCCTTACTTAGGGTGTAGGGAAAGGATGTCCCATCGCCCCACTTCTATTATATAGGCTGATGCATTCTGCCATTATATATTTATTTATATATATATATATATATATATATATATATATATATATATATATATATATATATATATATATATATATATATATATATATGGAGGATGCCATGCTGCGTAATTGATTTATTAAAGCCAAGTTGGCACTATTAATTTGTTTTTCTGGTTTCAGAAACAAAATCCTTTTCTGCCTATATCGATATTTTTTTTAAATATATAGCCTCTTTTCTCTCCAATCTTGTTTCAATTATTTTAGACTTTTGTGAAACATTCGCTGGATCAATATTTGCCGCCTCGTTAAGTTCACTAATTGCTTTCCTTTCTCTCCTAAGGAAGCTAATAATTATGTAGAATTATTTGTTCTTCACTCTTCGTAGTTCTGTTTTCTTCGTCTTTGATGTCGAGAAGTATTTGTACTCAATGGGCTGTACCTTCATTTTGTTTTTCACCCTTAACCTCCCTTAATATATGAGGAATACGTAGTCCATTTAACTTCTTTTTCTTGACCTTGGCCTGGGTGTGATAATGTCTGATGGTAATATTTAGTCCAAGGACATTACCCTCCAGCCCATACTTGTAGTTCAAGCCGTTGATCATGATTTGCTTTTCTTTTGCTTTCCTATCGCGATAATTTAAACGTCCTGGGTATGGGTTTCAATCTTCAATTTATCCGAGCGAGGGCTAGGTCCCGGTATTCTTTGAAACACACTCGCAG
This sequence comes from Ceratothoa steindachneri, assembly GCA_963969495.1. Classification (NCBI taxonomy): domain Eukaryota; kingdom Metazoa; phylum Arthropoda; class Malacostraca; order Isopoda; family Cymothoidae; genus Ceratothoa; species Ceratothoa steindachneri. The sequence goes on from OZ018325.1 coordinate 140,715,661, forward strand.
CCTTTTTGGCGGGAACATATGTCTTCACTTAACGGGAAGACCCTTCTTGTAGAGATGTGAAAACCCATGAAAGCAAAGGAGTCAAGTTTTTGCATGGGCTTCCTCCCGTCTTCCAAGAGGAAGGGACCGCAATCTCGTACCCCGCGTACGTGGCAGGCAGTCCTTGAGTCACAGCTTTGTCGCATTTTCTACCAACATTTAAAGCAGGTTATGAGCTCGTTGAAAGCCAACAAGTGTACTTCACCTCCATAGGAGGAGAACCCTTCAAAGACCTGCTTACAATAAACGAGATGCGTCGCTCCATCTTTGCGTGTGAGGATAGCTGCCCTGGTCCAAACCATATCTCGTACGCTAAGCTTCGACACCTATGTGAGCGAAGCATGGCATTTCTTTTAGATTTTCTCAACAGGATATGGGCAGAGGTTATCCTTACAGATTCCTGGAGAATAGCTACCGTACTTGCTTCTTGCAAGGCGGGAAAAGGTCACTGTAGCCTGGCCGGTTTCCGCCCAATTTTATAACTTCCTGCAAATGTATTTTGATGGCGAAATTGGTTAATGTTACGAATAGGTTAACTTATTTTTTAGAACGCAAAGGTCACCTCTCTCTTGCATATGTGGCTTTCATTGGTTCCACTCCGCCTCGGATGATCTACTCCGGCAGGAAAATGCTATTTATTAAGCCTTCCTTCATAGACAGCACTACGCCACGGTGTTTTCGATCTGGAGAAGGCCTAAGATACCACATGGTGATACAGTATCATGGAAATCCTCCACACCATAGATGTGAATAGTCACATCCCAAATTTTTGTGTGAGAATTTTCGAGTATGTCGATTCCGCATACAAATGAAGAGGGAGGGGGATTTCATCTGGTACAATAAAGCTCTCTTTAGCCTTGTGTGTCAACGATATCACCCTGGTGGTACCCGGAGATGTTCTCGCTACGCCCTATATATACGACCTTTCGATCTTATTTGGTGCAGCCCAGATGCTTATCTGGAAGCGTCGGCTCTATCAGGCTCTGAACTGTATCTCTCACTTTGCCGAAGCGCAAAGGTTTCGGTTTCTCTGGCCAACACTAAGGTAGTGTACTTCTGTGCCTCTCAAGGCTACATCTTAACCCGGAGTGTCCCTCGATGGGGCTCGCCTGAATGTTGTAAAATTGCATGTCTCCTTAGTCTTGTTTTTTGACAGACGTATCACCTAAAAGACCCATATCCGCAGTCTTAGGGTTTCTTTTACCCACGCCATGGACATTCTTTGTTCCTTTTCGGACTTTTTGCCGCTCTTTTATTCGTTCTAAGCGAGTTCAACGAATCCGCAGCCGAGTGTGAATTTTGGACGGTGGACACGAACCACCTCACTGGTCTCCGCTTATGGACTGGATTTTCCGCACATCGCCTCAAGAGTGCCTCCTTGTCAATTGATGGTAGATACCTTCACTTCCGTACACGGTGCATCAGTATATTGTGCGCTTGTACGCGCTAGCCCACTTTTATTCAGTCACCAATGGCTTTCATTTCATCCACGGCCAATCTCAACAGTGTCTATGCCACCGTTAGATACCAATCATACTCTTAGCCTTAGGAGAGTTTAATGGAACTCTCGAGCCGGTGGTACCATTGGTTCTGCCCAGGTCGCCATGCTGGAGAGTATTACATTTTTCTTTGTCGCCACACCTCTGCTCCTAAAGCTTCTACAGCATCGTGAATATTGCGTTCAAATTTCTAACAGAACACGCCGTGTTACGCTAGATCTGTGCCAGTGTAAATATATGGCTCTAATTCTAAAGAGCGGGTCGGCTTTCACGCCCACCTTCCCCTTTTTGAAGCCGGTGGGGCTATTTCTCTGTCCTCACGGCCGAGCTGTTTGCAATGCACCGTTCGGTACGGAAAATTAAGCAGCATGTTGGGTTCCTAGACAGGATTGGAATCCCCGCTCCACTCTTTTTTTTAAATTTTCGTAATTCCATGGCTGTTATATGCTATGATGTCGAGATTCTCTTTTTCTGGGTTTATGGACATCTAAGAATTGCGGAAAATGAAGGCGTCAAGCAGTCTGAGGAGAATGAGCCCCTTAACTAGCATTACGCTCGTCCCTACACCGACTAGATTTCACGTCAGCTCTTAGGGCTTCATGTCATAGGAGGTGGGAGAAGACCGACGGGAATCTAAACTTTCGTGTCATTGCGCCGTGATTGTTGCCGTGGACCTACCTCCTAGTGACTCGATGGCTTCAGATTTTTGTTGCCTCCGATTCGGCCACACATTCGGGACGCATTCCAATATGATGAGGCATTGCCCTGAACTTTATTTGTAGATTACTTGGTCCCCGAGACTCCAATGCACATATTTGTTGAATGTCTCAGTCTGGGGGAGCTTCGCACACGTTACCTGTCTCGGTACAAGCACGAATGGAGTCGCTCCCGCCTTTCACTTGCAATCCGAAGGGATTAGTGCTCTTCCGAGTTGGCATTGATTGAGTTTTAGGAGTCGGGCTTCTTCCATTGTATGCTCAGGAATCGAAGGTGGCTCGCTTCCCTCCAACGCCTTAGCATACTTTTTATTTTTTTCTTATTCTTACTGAAATATTTTTTAGTTTTTTTATTCATTTTTACTATAGCTTATAAATTGGTTAAATACTTAACTAGTATAATTTGTCATTTTTGGCGGCAATGCCCTTTCTGGAAGTTGCCAGAATAAAACCTTAAATTAAAATAAGTGTTCTTATGCCTTCTTAGTTTGGTCGCCTCTGGTTGATCTGTCATTTAATGCGGCAAAAAGAGTTTTATGCAACGCCCTATTTCTCGCCCATCTGGAAAGCTGGTACTTCCTTTAGGTGGTGGGAGACATTTTAGAGCAGCAAGTCGGTTCACAATGTTGCCTCTGGCTTTCTTCTTGGTAAAACCAACTCTCACCCAGGATAATTAATCCATCCATTTTTGACAGTGCCTTTTATCAAACGCTTCGGTGTAATCTTGCAAGGCAGCAAGTTTTCCACCCTAAAGTATTACTGCGGAGTGGCGCTCGCCTTCAATCCTCACTCACAGAATAACCCCAAGGAGAAAAGATAACTCGAGTTTCTATCATAATTTACGTAAGAAATCGTTTATATCATAGGCCCTCCAAATCCTGGTGCGGATTTCCGCCCCCGTTCAGAAGTCACTCCCTTACCCTTACCTGTAAATAAAACGCCTAAAATATCAAAAAAGGTCCCTTGAACCTCCACTCCTGTCCGACTATCAGAGACTGATCATGTGGACAGTTCGTACACACTACACATTCTTGTGTCGTTTCCTCAACTCGACAACGAGAAAATAGTTAGTGAACAAACGACATACTGAGGAAACAACAATTGTATTATAATTTTATTATAGTGCTTTTTATATTATCAAAGATCACTAACTTTGTTTTTCTACTTATTCTCTATTGCTTGTTTAATCCTTTGTTTTCCAATTTTGTGTATCGGCCCTTTAGACTGTTAAAAGCAAAAGTACACATCCATTTCATTCTCAGAGGTGTATGCATCACATGTCCTCACAGAATCCTATACATATATGTATGTCCCTCACTCATGGTGTGGCAGTAAAACTCCGGGAGACAAGAAAGGAATCTGAAGAGGAGAACGCCAAACACTCGAAAGACTGACCAGATGACAAAGCACTTTCATGCCAGCCCCTCACTGAGGCAAGATGCTCAATTCTCCGCCTTCAACATTTGTAGAGGCAGTTAAGCAGTTTGTCTCAATACATTCAAAGACCAACCTATTTTATTCGCTTGAACTCGTCCTTGATTTGAAGGCTGAGGCTCGTAACGCATCATGGTCACGTCTAAATGTTATCAGAGAAACTCATGGTTTAAAAATATGAGAATTAGTTTATTCAAATGGTTTGTGTTGGAAAATTTACTTCCACATTAATCCACGTTAAGCTGACATTCCTGCTTAGCTCCGTAATCGTTTTCTTTCCCTTCAGCGAATGAGCGTAATGATTAGGGCTTTTATTAAAACTATTTGCAGTTTCTGCATCCAGCATTTCGACAGCAAAAAAGGAGGAAGATAGCAGGATATATAAGTATTAGGTTGAGAAATAAGTTCTTGCGGTTTTTTTAATGTTGTGTTGATTTAAGTTTTGTTGGCGTGATTTGTGCACATATTAAGAAACAATAATAAATAATGAGAGCAAAATTTGTAAAGGTTAAGCTGATTCTCTTAACAGCGTAGACTATTAGGCTTTTGCTTAGGCTACGTCTTGAAGTTGAGTAATAAGTCATTGCAGTTTATTTAAAAGTTGTGTTAATTTAATTTTTGTTCTGTACTCTCAAAATGGAATGTCAAGTTGAAAGAAAGGCGCATTTTCGTCACTTGTTGTTATTCATTTTCAACCGAGACGGGAACAATGCAAACGCAGCCAAAGCTCGTCGCGATATTTGTGCTGTGTACGGAGAAAATGCTAAATCAGAAAGGACAGATCAATGGTGGTTTTCACGTTTCAAAAACGGTAATTTCAATCTTAATGACGAAGAACGTTCTGGTCGCCCCATTAAGTTGGATGAAGATCGATTGAACGACCTTCTTAATGAAAATCCCCATCAATCGACTAGAGAATTGGCTGTATAATTGGCGTGTGATCAGAAACCTGTTGTGAATCACCTTCATTCGATAGGGAAAGTTAAAAAACTCGGTGCACGGGTTCCGCACGCTTTGAACGAAAGCAACAAACTTCAACGCTCCACGATTGCCGCAGGTTTGCTTGGTCGTCATAAGGCTACTAGTAGATATAAGGACATATTTCTTTACTGCATCATCACTGCCGACGAAATGTGGTGTGTTTATGGCAAATGAACCATCGAAAACAATGGTTTAGCCCTAATAAAAAACCACTTCCGCGATTAAAGCAAGGACTTCATCCACAAAAGACGATGCTGTGTGTGTGGTGGGATTGTGAAGGCATCATTCTTTATGATGCCTTGCGAACAACGAGATTGTCAATGCAGAACTCTACGTTCAACAAATGTATCGACTCGCCGAAGCTATTCGTGTAAAGCGACATCATCGACGTTATGGAGTCCTTCTGCAATACGACAATGCTCGTCCTCACACTGCCAATATGACAAAAGACGCCATCCAAACGCTTAATTGGGAAATCCTGCCGCATCCTTCATATTCGCAAGACTTGGGTCCATCGGATTTCCATCTGTTCCAATCGCTCTCCAACAATTTGCACGGTGTTTCGTTCAATACTGATGTGGAATTAAGAAACTGGTTAGACGAATTCTTCGAGTCAAAATCCAGAGATTTTTATTGCAAAGACATCGAAAAATTAGTTGAAGGTTGGGAAGAGGTCGTAAATAACAACGGAGAATGCATTATTGATTAAATTGCATATTGTTATCAATTAAAAATTAAGTTTTTCTACAATTGTTAATGGTAATGAATAAATTTGATAAAACCGCAAGATCTTATTCCTCAACCCAATATATATCTTTGTGCGTGTGGAAGATGAATAGAAGTGTGGGGGTCGAACCAAGTAAACATTCGCTTGAAAAATTTAAACCGTTCAAACAAAATCTTCGGGGAAAGTTTATCATTTACCCGCTTGACTTTACCTCCTTTGCCGAGAATACACATTCCGTATCGTGTGCTGGATCCCAGCTCTGATTGAGTGCTTAAAAATTCGGATTTTTTTTAAGGGTGAGAAAAGGTACGGCTCGCGGTTACTCCTTCCCTCTGTACCCTTCCCACGATCGGGGGGGGGGGAGGGGGAAGGGACACAGAAGAGGAGGAGGCCCGCGGCCGACTTGTTCCTGGAGAAACTCTCCACACATCTGACTCTCAGTTCAAGTGAACCGATATTGAAGTGCTTAATGGGAAATCCGTAACAAGCTCTAGAAGAGGGTTTATAGCTGTGGGAGACGGAAAGTTTTGAGTTAAAACGGGACAGATTGGTGAGGAGGCAGATTGAGCAGCCTCGGTAGTAAAAAGTGGAAAGGGTGGAATATCCTTGCCTGAGGGACAAGGGGGACCTGCTGATTAACGTGGATTCCGAACCACCGTCATGCATTTACTCATCATTCTTACTTCTTTGCTCACACTTTTAGCACCTATGTTCCTCATACAGAAGCGGGAGGACCGCCTAATCTCTGTTCCCTTATTCTCTTCCTCTTTCATTCGTTTGTTTATTGTAGCATTCATGCCGTTTCGAGTTATCTTAGCTCTGAGCTTTGTTTATGTATTGTTATGTTACTTGTTTTTACTTTCCTTCCCTTGTTTCACTTTCTCTTGTTGTTATCACTTTTCCACTTTAGTTTCACTTCGTTCACTTGTTTTACTATTAACTTTCACTTCACTATCATTCTCGATTAAACTTTTTAATATAGTTCACTTATTACACTTTTAGTTTACTATGTTCGTTTTATTTTTGTTCTACTATTAACTTTCACTTAACTATCATTTTTGTTAAACTTTTTAATATAGTTCACTTATTACACTTTAAGTTCATTTTTTTCGCATTATTTCTGTTTGCACTTTTGATCTGTGTTGTCTTCTTATCGGTTGTTTCTTCTTATTTAAGTTGTTTAAATTCGGTTTTCTTATTAGGGTATCAATCTAGTGTCTTGGTTGATTATTTCCTTGGTTAGGTTTGTATATAGTTGGGTAAATATCTTTATCTTTATGCTTGTTCCTTCTCTCTTTTTGAATTTCTACTTAAGTAAACACGGGAACCTCCTCGTTTCTCAGCTGTTGTCTGCCGCTGGAAAATCGAGTGTTAAATGGGACTCCAGCTCTGGTGTTAGTGTGCTCTGCAAATATCGGAGGTAGATCGTCTATCTTCCTCCATATTTTCTCCGCTTTGTTCCTGATGTTGATGTTGAGCATTACTAATCCTGCTTCTTGGTGTAGATCCTGTAGTCTTCTCCTCTCTCTCCTACGGGTGTTGGTGATTAGTTAGAGAGCTTTATTTTGTATTCTCTGGAGTCCTAATTTTTTGGTCCTTGTTTCACCGTTGATGGGGGTTGGCGGGTATAGTAGTACCTCTCTTCCTAGTGCAAGATAGATTCTTCTTTTATTTTTCATGCCCAACCCTCTTAGATTGTACAATAGGTTAAACAACGGAATCGCCTTGTTGTTCATCTCCGTTATATGTTGTTTGTAGCCTCTTTTTTATTATTCTGAGTCCTAGCACTTTGCACTCACTATAATATCTGTAGTTCTGATCTTCAACTACAATTTCAGCCGTTTTGTTCCTGAAGATTGGGATTATTGTAAATTTCCTCCTGTTCGTCCTTATCTTCCAATCTCTTTCGTAGTTGTTGATGTTGCTGATTTCTAAAGCTGTTGTCCTTGCCTGAAAGCGTACGCTCCTGTACGGAGTGACGACGAGTTGGCTTATGTCGTCGGTGAACTGTACGTTTAGGCAACCAGGCATTATTGGTGTGGCAGGTCTGCTGTGTATATTGAATACAGCGTGGGGCTGAGACAGCCCCCTACGGGAGTCCAGCTTCCAATTCGAATTCTGGTCCTGAATAACCATTGATCTTCACATGTGCTCTTCTGTCTGTGATATAATCGCAGAGAATTCTCTCCAGATTGCTATTCATCTGGATATTTAAGATCTTATATTGCATTCCTCTGACCCAGACTTTGTTGAATGCTTTTTCTTATCTCTCATGACCAGATCGATGTAGTTATTCTCTGCTTTGGCCTTTGCTATTTTCTCTGTTATTATGCTGAGTACCATTATAGTGTTTCTGCCTCTTCTGAATCCGAACTGATAATCATTATAAATGCCATTTTCTTCAAGATATTCTTTTAGTCTCCTGTTAAGGATTTTCTCGAAGACTTTGTCCATGAAGTTCAATAGCGATATTAGCGGTAACTGCTGAGGTGGTTAACTTTTTAAATCTATCTTGGCGCTGATCGGACAATTATTGCAGTGCTTATGTCTAAAAGCTGATTTGTTAATTTGTTAACGCTAAGGTATTTTATTCCAAAAATGAATATAAGTATGATGATTAAATGTATCTCAATCCTGATTGGTTGAATTTCTCAGTATCATGAGGAGATGAAATGACTATTTATAGAGGTGTACTTTTGTGGAAAAAGAGAGTACAGAAAGAGTTATCATTATTATTCAAGAAGGAAATTTGTCATTACTGTCCGCCATTGCAAGGTTTATTCCAGCTATTTACCTAGGAATAAAGAATCCAGCTATATATATATATATATATATATATATATATATATATATATATATATATATATATATATATATATATATATATATATATATACTTTCCCTTATCCTAAGGAAGCTCGTTGATCACACAACCCAGCCTACGAAACTACAAGAGAGAATTCGTTACCGGAGACCCTATAGAAGTATCGCCCGCAGCCCCATCCTCGCCCACCCCTGTAGGGGCCGGACGAGATTGGACTCACCCCATGGCTCTCTAACGCTCTCCTTCCCAAGGTTCCCTCATGTATGGCGTGCCAGAGAGAGAAGGAATGGCAAGAGCCGTGAATGGATAGAATAAGAAGAAATATGGATGAAAAGAAAAATCAGTAGGAGAGAAGAAGTTGATCTAATTTGACCTTCTTTCTTCAAACAGGGGATAAAAGACAAAAAATAGAATATTCCATTATTTGGACCTACTGATTAACGTGAAATCAGAAACACGTTTCCTAATTTTTCTACTTGCCATTCATCTTTCCTTCATTCAGTCGTTCAACGCAACTTCTCCGTAGGTAGTGGAAGAGCCGCCAATTTTTGTAACTCTTTTAATCGTGTTCGCTCCTTAATCTCTTTAATAAACCTGACGGGAGGTCCTTCTAATCTCTGTTTTTATTTATTTTCACTGTTGCATTCATGTATATTTTGTAGCATTTATGCGGTTATGTTATTATGTGTTCAAGCTTTAGCCTGAGTTATTTTTGTTCGTGTTCGAGATTATTTGTTTGTATATAGTGTTCATGTTTGTATCAGATTTGTTTCATCATGTTGTTTTCACTTTCGGTTTTCCCCTTGGTGTATTTACTTTAGTGTGACACTTTGTACACTGCAATTTGTTTTGTTTTTAGCACTTTGTCACTTTTTAAAGTTTTCATCTGTTGTTCATTTTCTTGTTATTGTTAAGGATTATTGTTCGATACGATTGACTTATATGGGATAGTTGTACTAGCTGTGAGATTTTGTCGTGTTCGAGTGTTTTTTCCTTCATCTGTTATTTTAACTCCATGGGAGGTGGATCTTGTTTAGGACGCTGTCGCGCTTTCCATGAAACAATAGCTCATCATTTCTCCCCTGCTTGATAATTTGGAGCGGAAATGGTAAGCCATTGGTCATTATGGATCGTTTCAGTTGTCCTTTGTTGTTTTTCTGGTGGACCTCTTGTTTGGTTCTTTCCCCAACAGCCTTAGAGCTCCCAAATACAAAATCTTTGAGCGTGTTCCGATGTAAGGTGACGCAATCACCAGGGAAGATTCCTATTTTGTCATTCAGGAGTAATTCACCAATAACATCTTCAACCTGTTCTCATGCCTTCCCATTGAAAGCCCATTTGCATGTACCTTCACGTAGGGCTTGTTGCGTTTTCCTCCTCGGTAGAAGTAGAAGGTAGCCTTCACTGATGTAAATTTTGAGGTTAAAGTCTGCTGCCTCGATTTTTGTAATGCTACTTTCTACGGCCGTTTTCCTTTCTCTATCTTTGATAATTGTTTTTTCTACTGTTTCTTTTCCTTTTCTTCTTTTCTTGGTTTAGGTCACCCCCACCTCATTGTGGGCTTAGCCACACTAAGTTTTGAGAATTCTGAGGAGGGTGGATTCTTAGGGAACCTCATCTTCATTTCACTTTTGCCAGCATTGCATTGAGGGTGTCAGCAAAGGCTCCTGGCCTTCCTATGTTCATTATGTGCTCACACAATATGCGCGTAAGAAGCTCCATCGATGACTTGTTTAGTACTGTGCTAAGTTTTTGACTCCCTCATTTGATGTACAGTGGCCTTTGAACCTCTTGCGTAGGTTATGTTCTTCTTGTTTTCAGTGATGCCTTTTTCTTCCTTTTCTTTCATTAATATCATGTCTTTCCTCTTTGGGCAAGCCATCGCCATTGTTCGGTGTGGCCCGCCGCAGTTGATGCATCTTTTTCTCCGTCGGTTGGGCACAGTTTTTACAAAAGTAGCCTCGTTGACCGCATTCAGAGAAGCCTAATTCCGTCTCCTTCCAGTTTTTCGTTGGGGTAGTCCATCTTTTAGCATGTGAAGAACATCTGTATGTTGATGTGCTTCTCTCTTCCCAGATTTTTTGGTGGATGCTCATGCTAAATAAAAGTAATCTGCTCTAGCAAATTTTGTTAACATTTTCTGTTTTTGTGTATACTATTTTAAAGACATGCGTATGGTTTACAAATTTGAAAATTTCTTGAATTTTTACTCCTTGATGATTATTTTCAATTTCACTTTTGATTTCTTCTTTCGTGTATGAGCCTACCCACATATCTATTTTGAGACATATGAGGCTCCTGTTGGCCATAATTTGAAGGAGACTTCTAGGTGCGAGTCCGATCTTCTTCAATGTCTCTATTCCATCCGCTGATTAAGTATAATCAAAAACATTTTCACAAGAACAAAACTAAAAATATAGAATAATAGAAATGAGTTTATTACCTGGATTTTTTTTAACAAACAATTAACAATAATATTGTTTTTCTCAACCTGGATTTTGGACAGTATGAACAATTAGACTACATGAAACATTTTTAGCCGCGGGCGACTCTACATCTTACTATGTCGGTCAGTCGGTCCCAGTTTTGTTTTTTTTTATTTTGGTAATAACATTGTAACTATTCAGCCGATTCAAGTGAAATTTGAATCCCTTATGTTGTTTTACATTCTCTTTCGTTGATATAATTGTCAAACTCCTCCCAAGGGTAGCCGAAGAATTATTTAGCAACAAAATCATAACTATTTGGCTGATTCTAACCAAATTTGAAACTCTTAAGTTGTTTTACATTCTCTTTCGAATAATATAATTGCCTTAATCCCCCCAAGGTTAGTCCGGGAATTATTGAAAGTTTCGATGGTCGTAACGTCATAAATAATAATAAGTGAGAGCACACGACTTTTTGGTCAGCACAACACGTTCCCAAACGTTTTTAACTGACAAAACAGGTTTAAAACTTGGTTCACGCCTGAAAAGTGTAGTTAATTTTACTAATGTTAAGTAATTTATAATAAAATTCAGAGTGACAAACCTTTTTTTGGTACGCTTAGGTAGTTTCATGTAACGTCAGTTTCAAATAATGTGAAGAATTTAATTTATCATAAAATGAAAGTTAAAAATCAGATCAAAATAAAGTTAGCTTTTACCAACTCAAATTTGACATTTTTAGGCAAATCGAGCTTTAAAGCTGGCTTAAAACAGCCGCGGCAATTTTTTTTCTAACAAGTCGTCTTTGTTACTGTTCAAAGTCGCGGCAAAACTGCGACTTCAAAATTCATAGTGCGGTAAAGTCGCAAAGTCGCAACTCGTTGCCGCAACGGCCAGATCTGAAATTTTGACATATCCATTACCGGTTGCTCAATAAAGAGGAAATTTTTAAGTAATTGACACCTAAATACTCGAGATTTTGCGCCCAATTATACCAACTGATACTAAGTTCAAAATTATACAATGTTGTTGACGAGAAACGAATCAAGGCAGTTACCAATTATGAGTGACTTTACTATGTGTATCTAAATAAAAAGTCCAAACCAACCTTCAATAATACCAATGGTTTGAAAGCCATAGTTTATGGTTAATTAACAATTAAAGCATTTCGTTTACTGGTGAAAATAAAGAGCTACCCCTTGCTCTGCGATCTAGATCTATTTTTGCTGTATTAGTTTTCCCCGTAGGGGGCACGGCGATTTGTTTTCCACACCACTATCCGTGCTAAGGGGACTCAGTGCCCCGTCATCCCCAGCTTAGCCTCTTCTCTTTCTTTCTGACACCGTGTCTTCTTACCCTGCCTTCCCACTTTCCATACAACCTCTCCCTCAACTTTCTTTGATCGGCCTCTAATTGCATAGGGTAGACTCCGACCAGCTTCCTCTAACCCCCCAGCTATCTCAGAGCAAGACGAGGGAGGAGGAGACAACGACCCCTCACACCTAAGCTCCGGTTTGGGAGGGGTATTTAACAACCTTTTTCACCACACCCTGACCTTCCTCACATACCCTTTCTCTCTCCTTTCACCGTTTCTCAATTTTACGCCAAGGTGGAACCACCATGCCGAAGGGCTGCCTGGCCACTGGGCGGGAGGTGTGGTCTTAAATGGCGGCAGCTGGGTTTTCCTGGTCCGTGTTCACCCCTCGCAGAGCGGGCTACTTCGTGGAGTGATTAGCGTTTGCATTCCGTGATATAAAAAGAGTCACCATGCACAATGATTTTATTAAAAAAAAACAACGCTCCCTTTACCTTCCCCTCTACCAGCGTCGGAGCCGCCTTCCTCCCCCTGTGCTTTCTCAGGAGACCCTACAAATTTCTTATAGCGGAGAGGAGGCTTACTCCTCTCCTAGGCCTACGGTTGCAGGGAACTCTCCCTTACTCCCTGTTCTGGAGGCGCCCCCGGGCGCCTCCCTCTTTCCATCGGCACTCCCTCCTTTTCTTTCACAGGGGACTGCCAAAGAAGCACGCAGGCGGCCCACTATTCGATAGGGCCAACCCCCCTTAAGGAGCCAAGGGGTGGCAGGGCCCGTCAGTCTGTGGCCCCCAATATCCTGCACTCGTGCGTTCTCGTCACCGTAAATGCCCCCTACCCCCCAATCTTTGTCTGACAGCGGGTTCATTCCCCTCCCTCCTCTTATAAAAAGAAAAAAACATCGTATGACCAAAAGGACTAAGGGCTCCTCTACTTCCGCTGGAGACACGGGGACGGACGGGTCCGTTGCCGTTTTAGTAAGCGATCAAACCAAGATCGACAAAAGCGCTCCCAGTGTTTCCCTAGGTAGAAAGTCCCTGACTAAGACCAAAATTGCAAGTACACAGAGCGGACCCTTTATTATGTCGGGGCTCCTCATTCAGAGGTTATGTGGAGATTTCGAGCCTGCTGGCTTCAAACGGTTTCTAGTTATCTGATGCACAGATGGCAGCATGTTCGCGAAGGGCAACATGTTTGATCATAGAAGAGCACTAGCTAGCCTGATTATTAGAGAGCCGAAGGTGACCCGTTTCTCGGACGGAAGCCTTCTGGCGACTGCGTCGGCTTCCTACGAGGCGGCCAAGATTAGTGCTCTTCGGACACTTGACGGCACCCCGGTGAGTTTGATGCCGCATCTACAATGAACTTTGTGAGAGGAGTAGTTTATGAGAGGGAACTCATTGACTACTCTATAGATGATATCACATTAGAGGTGGACGACTAAGGAGTGGTCAAGGTCGAACGTGTGATGAGAAAAAATGGAGGGGCCTTGACAAACCCATGCACTCTTCGTTACGTTTAAATGTGACAGGCTCCCTGAGTTGGTGTGTACTTGTTTGTATCGCTACCACGTAAAGGCATTCGTGCCACTGCCGCGGCGGTGCTATTACTGTCACCGCTTCGTCCATACGAATCGTTTATGCAGACGTGCAAAGTCGAGTTCACCCGAAGTCTGTGTAAGTTGCTCCAAAGCCGCATATGGTAAGGACAAATCGTGTGTGGCCAAATGTCTCAATTGCGGAGAGCCGCACCCCGCTTCTTCGAAGCAATGTGGTGCGTATTTCCTTGAGAAGGAAACCATGGCCGTTCAGGCCAAGGATCGTCTCTCATTTCGTGAGGCTAAGGACTTGGTCCTGTCCCGCCAGTCGCTGCCTGGGACGTTTCATGCCTCAATATTAAGAAAGACACCCCCTGAAGTTGGTTGTGAGGCCATTTTCTGTGGTTCCTAAAGCTGCTCCCAAAAAGAAGACAGCACTAAAGGAGTTTCGGCTCATACGCCTACACCCAGTGGTAGACTAGGAGCTCGAAGAAGGTGGATCCCCCAAAGAGGGACCCTCGTTCCGAAGCCACCCCGTGTGCCTCAGGTTTCCAGGCGGAGAGATGAAAAGACTCACATGGCGAGACCAACCTCCCCCGATAAGTCCTCGAAGGCGACAGCACCTTCAACGCATTGTCCGGCCAACAGCACCCGGAGTTCTTCCCCCAGAAAGCGTAGGGCTATTCCCGTGAGGGTTTTATCTTCGAAGAGGGCTTCCGCATCTTCTCTGAGTTAGACCTAGAGGGCATATTCCTTTAATGGAATTGCAGAGGACTACGGAACAACTGGAGGAAGCTGCGCAGGTTCATCTCCTCCCGTTTCCCTTAGCTATCTTTTTGCAGGAGACCATGCTGTGCGCGTGGCCCCTGCCCACGCTCCCGGCGTATAAAGGTTTTGCCACCTCACCAGCACGGAATGTGGCCGGGCAGGAGGATACGCAATCTACACCCGGAATGATGTCTCCTTTATTCTCTTTGCTTTAAATACCTCCTTTCAGGCAGTAGCTTTGCAGCTGCACCTGGATAAGAGGTATACTTTTAATTCTGCGTACATTCCACCGTCATTGAACTTGGAAGCCAGAGACTTCCACTGCGTCGTAGCACGATTGCTGAGACCCTTTCTCTTGCTCGGGGATCTGAACAGTAGACACCCTCTCTGGGGAGACTACTCGATCAATTCCAGGGGTCAGGTCCTTGCTGACCTGATCGACGAGCTGGAGATAGGTGCCCTAAATGTGGATGGGTTTACGCATCAGTGCTCGAGAACTGCTTCATTTTCATGTTTCGATCTATCTTTGTGCTCCCCAGATGTACAGCCTGGTTTTGGGTGGGGGTAGTCGATGACATGCAGGGTAGTGATCACTTCCCCACTCAATTATTATTTTCTGGACCGCTGCCGCCTGAGAGCCCGTCCCGGTGATGTTTGGCGTGGGCGCGGTGTTCCACATTTCAGGAAATGACTGATTCTCTGTCTTAGTCGAGGAGTTTAGGTCGGTAAATAAGGCCGTTTAGTTCTCCGGCAACCTCATTGCCGTGGGCTTAGCTACTATTCCTAAGAACGTCTTGCCGTTTTGCACACCGACCACTCCCATGGTAGTCAGCCGAGTGTAAGGCGGCCATCAAACAGAGGCGTTAGCATACATGTGCTATAAGCGCCACCCGAACGATTTCACTGTCACTGAATTTCGTCGATCTAGGGATAGGTTCCGGTATGTTTCGAACTCGCCGGCTGCTCTTCATGGCAAGCATACGTTTCTTCACTTAACAGGGAGAACCCCGATAGCAGGGGTGTGGAACCGAGTCAAAAGGATTCGGGGCATATTCACTCAGGGACTCCCTCCCGTTCTCCAGGAGAATGGGACCGCAATCTTGGACCCCGCATCCATGGCGGAGTCCTTCGCTTAGATGATGTTCCGCGAGCATTTAATGCGCATCGTGATGTTGCCGAAGGCCGCTGACTTGACTTTACCCCCAGAGGCGGAGAACCCTTTAACGACAGGTTTACATTGAGCAAGTTACGTTCCGCTCTTGCTTCGCGCGTGAACACCGCCCATGGTTGGACGATGTTAGATTTGTTCAACAGGATCTAGGTATAGGGTATCTTCCAGATTACTGGCGAATCGCTACTATGCTCGCTTTTCGAAAACCGAGGAGAGATCACTCTACCCTGGTCGGTTTCCTGTTTCCGCCTAATCTCTCTAACCTCGTGCGTGTGTAATTTGATAGAGAAATTGGTAAATGTTAGGTTAGCTTTTTTTTCGACAGTTGAGGCCATCTGTCTTCAGAACAGTGCGGCTTCCGAAAGTTACACTCCATTTCGGATGCTCTGCTCCGACTAGAAAATGGTGTCTGCGAGGCCTCCCTTCGTAGACAACACTTCGCCATGGTGTTTTTTTGATCTGGAGGAGGCCTATGATACCACATAGCGATACTGTGTCATGGAGAGTCTCCGCATGATGGGGGCAAGGGGATGCCTCCCAATCTTTATATCATTAACTTTTCGAGATCGTCGATTATGCGTACGGGTGGGGGAGCCCTCTCCGGCCCAATGGAGCGGGGGGGAGGGGATCCTGCAGAGAAGTGTCTTCAGTGTCACACTCTTTGCGCTGAGCATCAACGGCATTAATTCAATGCTGCCGGGAGATGCTCTTGCTACGCTCTACGTGGACGACCTTTCGATCTCTTTCGGTTCGACCCTGATACCAACTCTTGAGCGTCGGCTCCAACAGGCACTGAACAGCGTAACTCGCCATGCCTAGGCGCACATGCTTTGGTTTTCCTTGGCCAAGATTAAGGCGGTGCACTTTTGCCTCCATCCACGTCTTCACCCTGACCCAGACTTGTTTTTAGATAACGTTCGCCTAGAAGTGGTTGACTTGCACCGTTTCATTGGTCTTATATTTGACCGAGGACTCACCTGGGAGGCTTATATTCCTAACCTTAGGGTCTCTTGTACAAGCACCATGGATATTCCGCTCTCCATGACGTTCGGTGCATGTGGCGCTGATCAGAATACTGCCTTACTTTGTTATCAATCCTTTGTTCGTTCGAAGCTAGACTAAGGATATGAGTTTTATGCATCCGTAGCCAAGCGTGTATTGCGGAAGGTAGACTCGATCCACCACACCAGCCTTCGCCTGGAGACCGGTGCCTTCCGTACGTCCCCCATTGAAAGCCTTCTTGTCGATGCTAGGGAAATGCCGCTCGCTCTGCGCAGTGCACCGTGCATTATTTTCTGTACACTCCAGCCCGGCGCCTCCCTCAGTCGTCAACAGCTCTTATTGCATCCGCAGCTGATCTCGACAGTGCCTATGCCGCCGAGAGACGTCAGTGATACCCTAAGCCCTAAACCCAAAGGGCTTAAAGCTTTGGGTTAGGAAACTTCTTCGAGAGCTCGGTGTAGCTCTAGGGTCGGAGGCACCCCTGATGCCACCTCTATGCTCCCAAAGCTTCCACAACTCCTAGAGTATTGTGTTCGGCCTTTTTAGAGCACACTTCGTGTCACGCGGAAACCGTGCCAGCGTATATGGATTGCTCCAATTTCCAAGAGGAGGTCGGTTTCCACGTCTTATCTCCTTTGTTTGATGTCAGGGGGTCTCTGCCAGGCGCTGCGTCTGTCTTCACATCCGAGCTGGTCGTAATACGCTGCTCGGTACGTGAGATAAAGCGACGTGGCCGGTTCTGAGAACGGAGTGTGATTTATAGCGACTCACAAAGTGCCCTGAGTTCTCTGGGGGCCTTATATTTTCCGCATCCCCTGGTTCACGATATCCGTGACGTCACGGTTTTGGCAAGCTGGGTGGATGTCAAGATTATCTTATGCTGGGTTCCTGGACCTATATGAATTGAGGGGAATGAGCACGCCGATGAGGGCGCCAAAGAGTCCGCGAGGACCGGGCGACCAGACCAGCGTTTCGCTCTTCCTCACACCGATATCATGGCTGGAATACGGGCAGCTCTTCGGCTGCTTGTCAGAGTAGATGAGTGATGGTTGAGGGGAACTTAAAGTTACGTGCCATTGCATCTTGACTGTTCCCATGGACCTACCCCCTTCCCCCATGCCGCGGCGTCTTTATGTTGCTTTCTGTCGTCTCTGAATTGGGAACACTCACGAGACACACCGTCATTTGATGGAGCACTCGTTTGCACCTTATTGCGAAGACTGCGTTGTTCCCCAGAATGTCCGGCACATTCTTGTTAAATATCTCAGTCTAGGTGATCTTCGAAAACGTCACCTGTGCCGTTACCGGGACGAGCGGAGTCTCTACCGCTTGGCCCTTGTACCCACAGACTTGCGGACTATACGATGTTTGTTCGTTGTTCGGTCGCATGTTTCTACGCTGGGGGTAGGCGAGCCTACCCCCGACACCGGAACCCGCTTACTTCTTATTGCCTTTTTGCTTTGTTTTATTTTTTGTTGTTGTTCTTTTAGCTTTTACCCTTTTTTATCGATGTTATTTATTTTTTTTAATATAGTCTAGTATTAGGCTGTGGTGAATACGGCGATTTATGCCCAAGTAAGCAGTCTCCAGATCGTCTCCTAAAATAAAATGCTCTATTATTTTCATCACTTCTTAACTCTTTCGTCTTTTACTGTGTGATACTCTGTCACTTTGTATCTTCTTTATGTCCAATGTCGATTCAGAGGGAAAATCACGAGACCAAATACATTAAAGTCTCCCTCATCGCATTAAGCACATAAAGAGATTCTACTACAATTTTCCCCTCATTCGAAAAGCTCTCAAAAAAGTCCGGGAAAGCCCTAAGATTCGGTTCATTCGAGGAGCTCTCAGAAACAGACGTGAAAGCACAAAGTTTCGAGTGGCTCTCAATAACACCAGAAACTTTATTCAACCTTTTTTTATTCTGCGTTTCTTTTCATTCTTCTTCTACCTATACTCTAAACTTTTGACCATACTTTGCCAACAACGAAGGTTTAAAGAGGAGATTTGTTACTAATTTAGGCCGTGCATCAAAATCTAGCATGATTTATTCGAAAATTCATAATATAGAGGCTGGAAGAAACACGTTTGAAGATTAACCCACTGTGGAGTTCAGGGACAGAGGCTTGAGGATCGGGACTCGGCTGCTTGGCTTGGAAATGGGACTTTGCATCACTCACCCTAAAGGCCGGCCCAGGACCACAAGTGTGGGTTTTCTTGTCCGTTGCATTATGGAATTGTTTTGATATGCAAACCATCGAGAGAAGGAAGCATTTTCAATAATTTTGCCATGAGTCATCCCTCGAGACGGGCCCAACCGAGTTCATCGATTCATCATCCATCTCACTCATAGCAGAGCTCTTTCGCGGGTGAGGGATAAAGAGGAGGTTGATGCTCTATGACATATCCATTGCATGAACACTTCGAAGAGCTAAATAAGAAACTACAATAAAAAAAGATAAATATAAGAGGTCACTTGTCCGGATCATCGAAGGAGGAACAAAAATTACCTTAAAAAGTAACAGACCAACCGAGCTGTAAATCGCCCCCTAATCAGACCCCACGATGTCTCTTCGGGATACGTGCCTATATGGCACACTGATAAAAACCGGGGAAAGTTAATAAACAAAGAAACAATCCTGGAATCAACAATCCTCTAAGGCATTAAATTAATATACATACAGTTCGATCCCATGATCAGAGGAATCTCCGCTGCAAATATAAAGGTCCAGATTAAAGACAATCAATAATGGACAAAAATGAATGAAGTGATAAAGTTTGAATCACTCTCGCCTATTATAAATGTAAGCTTCACGGAAATAGAAATGGCAAGAGCGGTCAAAGAAGATGGCCTATTGACTTTCAACATAAAAATTACTCATTTGCAGACAGAGAGGAGTGCATTTACATACAAATGTGCCCGATGTACTCAGCCCAGGAAATCCACGCATGGAGTGTATTAGGACGGTGCCTACATAGTCGGAATGTAGTGAAACTGGTCATGATTAGTTAGAATGTAAGTAGTATCATGAAAATAAAATGTATTAAAAGTTCGGGACCAAATATTAATGTCAATAAAATGCCTCCAAAAGATAAATAATAAAAGAAATATAGAGAGACGGAAGGCATCAAGAGAAAACTAAACATAACATATGCAGAAGAAGCAAACATAAGAAGAAATTTTAAAAAAAATACCTAAAAATGGTAAATCCGGTAATCTTTGCATCCAAAGTGAATGGTTCCTCACGAAAAAGGATTAAAAAAAAGAAGTTTTGCTTCCCAAATTAAACGTCTGAAGAAATTTTCGAGGTAAAATATTCAATTAGAACAGAAAAAAGGAAGCAGCGAAATACTATGAAACAGAGGGAGACCTCAAGTGAAACAAAATAACACCAAAATAACAGAACAAATAAAAAAGCAAAGGGAAAAATGAAACATAATGAAGAGATTAATACAACAGAGAACGAAACCTATACAGACGAGGACTATAATAACGCTTCCTTGAAAGAAGCCTCGTTGAATACTTCTGTTGAAGAAAAAAGGAAAAAGAAGAACAAAAGACCGAGAAATTGGATTCAAAATGTCTATTAGACAAAATGAATTCTCACTCCAAAACGTTAATAAGTATAAAATAGAAGGACTACTTAATGGAAAACATAAATGAGCCTTTACCACTAACCAAAGGCGTCTATAGAATTGGTGCTATTCAGGGGACAGATATCACTCCCGAAATAAAGCTGTCATATGGGCTTTATGGTAAAGAGTGAAATATTTAGGAGAATCATTAACGGATCTACCAACAAGAACAACAATAAAAAATATGGATAATGGCCCCAATAAATTAAATAAATAAAAATTAATATGAACGGGCAAACATAAAAACACGTACTCTGGGACACTGAAAGGATCGAAGTCCCCGATTTTCTAGTTATATGTGAGGATGGACTAAATATCGGAAAATACGAACTTAAACTATTGGGATTCTGCGTTTCAGGGTTTGAGGACAAAGTGAGGTCGACGGACAAAATGTCGAATGGGCCAATTATCGAATGGACAAAATGTCGAATGGACAAATGGTCGAATGGACCATACAAAGGATCGAATGGGCAAAATAAATGAGATTAAACAATTTATTATTAAGATATATCTTTAAAAAATACAATATGAACTGGTTTTATTTATTCCTGCTTCCAAAACTACTTTTGCATAGCGTAAGGTTAACATTTATTTTGTAGTAAAATACGTTTAAAAGAAGAATAAAAGCCTAGAAATTGTGAGCTATTGACATAAAAAGTATATAGCATAGGTTTTTTTGTACTCCTTTTAGTGCACCGAGCAGCACTTTCTTTCAGCTTCTCTTCTAGCTTAAGAACTTCAATGCGGACCATTTCAGGTGGATGGTCATGACCTTTAGTAATGGAAAGTGAGACTTCATTATTCGCAGTCAAAACACTTCCGCTACAACAACCACATTTGTTCGCACCTCCACTATATCTTCCCTTTCTTTTTCCTGCCAACAACATAAATATAGCCTCTTATATTTGTTTTAGTGATTTATATTATGAGCTAACCTATGTAATCGGCACAATGAGAACAAAAAATGTGAATATGATTCGTTGGTGCTCAATTCTCACAGGTAGCTCATACGATTTCCAGAATAAATTTGAATATTCTCCAAACAGTAAACAAAATGTAAACAACTACTAACAAAAAGGACGCTGTTGAGTCACTTTGTGGAAGTCCGCCTCCTAATTTATATCCAACTTTCCCCCTCCTCTTTTATTCTTTTTTCTTGGGAATTCTTGTATAAAAGAATGTTTAGTTTGTGATCTTTCATCAAGGGACGAACAAACGTGATTAAACTGGAAGTTTACCGATTACTTCTATCAATAACGACTGTGTGGGCCGCTTACTAATTTAGAGGCTAACCCCCCCCTCCCTACCTTTTGAGAATTCATGGGGAAAAGTGAGAGGGATAGACAATTCATGCTACTCATTTTGTTTTTATCCTTGGGGCGGTAGTATCTAGATTTAGCTTTAGATAAGCTCTCATTGATGACGTGGAGGGGATAATTTAATTCAATGAATCTGCTGTTTGTATATGTAATCTCGTCTTCTAAAAAGCAAGGATCACAGATTGTAAGTGTTCTCACGAACATCCCTGTTGCGACGGCCTTTTTAAGGCTAACATCATGATGTGAAAAGAAATGGATGTAAGAGTTAGAATGAGTCAGTTTACGGTACACAATGAAGCTAATTTGGTCAATGACTCCTACAATTTTGACATCGAGAAAGTATATACAATTATCTTTTTCCCATTCTACTTTAAAATTGATGGTGAGAAGGAGGTTGTTAAGATTTTTCAAGGAAATTGTCCAATGAATTTAAACTTTTTATAGCCCAAATCGATATGACATCCTCTACATACCTACATAAACCATACAAAATTCGGATGTGGAATTACAGAAGGGAGTAAGGTAACTTCAAAATGTTCCATAAAAAGGTTAAATAATATGGCCATGCTAAGTCCATAATTTTGACGGAAGAAGCCCATTTCACTAATGAATACATTGTCAGTAACACATAGTTTTACAAGATTCCCTAATTTTAGTTTTGCCTAGTGGGAGGTTTAATATCGGATTGTCTAATTACCTTAGCTAGAACATCGAGGGCTTCATTAACTGGGACATTGGTGAACAGGCTATCTACATTAAAGCTAACTAGGCGGCTAACTTCTTTTAATTTTTCTGAATTTTTCAATGAAATCAAAGGAATGGATTATATGTGAAAGAGAGGTCAATCCAACGGCGTCAGAGAGAAGGGGGACTAACCATTTCGAGTTTGTATGCATGAGAGTCAATACACGATATAATAGGTCGAAGTGGGGTTCCTCTTTTGTGGGTTTTCTGCAGACTATACACCAATCGGAGTGATGGGTTGGTAGGTTTAAAACGATGTAGAAGGTCTGGGTTGAATCGTTTAAGTAATTTTGTGAGAGTTTATTTTACAACTCAGTTTTATTATTCAATGGGTTGGAAGATAAATTTCTCATAAATGTTTGTATCATTGAGTAAATCTGTATTTTTTCCGTATAAGAATTTTTGGCTAACAGAACAATTTGGTTAGTTTTTTTGAACTTTGTTAACACAATATTTTTGTTAAAATTAAATAATTTAAGGACAGTCATAAGGCTCCTGAGGATCCCTAAATATTTCACACTGTCACTATGGGATAAAGCACCAATTAAAAAACCACTTAAGAACTCAATGTTCGACTGATCACTTCCACAAAATTTATTTAAAGAAAGGAGATGATTGAGTGAGAATGAATCACTATTTTTAAACGCGAATGATAGGCCGTACCCGAGGTTAATTTCTTGATCGCGCGAAAGGTCGTAAGAAGAAAGATTGAGAACGTTCTTCGTATGATTTGAAGCCTTCTTCCATAGGCTATTTTGGAATAAAGTAGAATGAGAAAAAGATAATTGTATAGCCTTTCTTGGTGTCAAAATTGTAAGAGTCATTGACTGTGTACCCTTAACCAACATATTCTAAATCTTACATCCAATTCCTTTCACAATAGATATGTTCTTTAGAGCACTTAGAATCCGTGATCCTTGCTTTCTAGAGGACGATATTACATATACAAACAGCAGATTCATTCAATTAAATTATCCCCCTCCACGTCACGAATGAGAGCTTATCTAAAGCTAAATCTAGATACTACCGCCCCAAGGATAAAAACAAAGTGAGTAGCACGAATTGTATATCCCTCCCATTTTCTTCCCTCCTCAAAGAAGTAAACAGAGTTATTTCTCCATGTTGAGCCACGATTAAATACTGTTATTCTATCTTCAAATCTTTCACTTCGCCTAAGCCCATGGATCAGCCGAATGAGGCAAGTGTTTATGTAATCCCGTGTGAATCTACTAAATGTCCCTCATTCGATATAGGAGAAACTGGGAGATCATTAAAAAACGAATATATGAACATAAAAGTGATTTCAGGCAAGGCATTACTACATCCAATATTTTTAACCACACTTTTAACCACTAAATAGATTATTCAAAGTTCCAAACAATATACAATTGTAAACATTTCAGTAAATGAAAAATTGTAGGTTCGATACTGAAAGGAGAAATTCCTAATTTCAATCTTTCTGACGGTCAATTGAAATGTAGCTTCTATTCCCGGAACATGATTGTCGGCAGCATAGTTAATGAGGTTAGAATTACACACCCTGATTAATGACTCCTTTTCTCAAGGTTTTTTTTTCTTTTCCCGGGATTCTAAGGCTGAGTAGCGACTTTTGTGTCCATTCCATCTTCACTATGCGACTGAAGAGGGTATGGTAATAATATTGACACATTAATATATAGAGACATGAAAACTAAGTGAAGCTCCACCTACGGAAACCAAAACTGAAGGTTAAAAACATAGAAGGCGTGAGTAATAAGACATAAAAATATATTAAGTGACAAAACATGATCGAGAAGAGGGATTAACAGCAGGTACAGGAAGGGAAAAATCACATAGATGAAATCTTCACCAAAATACCTGATAGGGAGGAAAGCATAAATTCATATGCAGACTTCCCATGCAAAAAAAAATAAACATGCATTATTAAATAACTATAAAAAGAAATAACTATTGGTAAAATGCATAATTTAATTTAAAATAAGCGCTTTTAGGAAGGGATTAAGTTTAGAGAGAGCGGGAGAAATATTAAAATTACATGTATTAATGAAGGACCATTTCTACAATATTGTGCTTGACATAATCTACTGAATGGTAAATAAATTTAGCAGAATTTGAATTAATAGAATGTTCATATTCAGATAAATGAACGAAGAAAGCACTATTACGTTCACTTCTTCTTACGTTGTATTTGTGATTGTTAAACGACAGTTGATGATTTTCAAGTTTGCCCAAAGTAGCGTTTAGGGCAACCTGAACAAATCGACAGATTAGACCCCTTATAATTTTATTATTATTGTGAACCAGAATTTTGTACATGGTTGTCTCATGCTTAACTACAACCGAAATATTCATGCATTTAAGAGGAGGAAAAACGAAAAAGGTATCGGAGAGGGGTAAAAATAGAGAATTCTTATAATTAAATGTGAGAGCGATTTTAGTTCTTTAGAAGTTTGTTCGTTTGTAGTAAAAATTTATGAAGATAACAGTGGTTGTGACATATTTCAATGATCTTGGAGAACTCAATATCCAAGAATTCGAGACTGAAGACCCGCAAGCTTCGAAGAAACAGTGAAGTGAAGAGAGAACTTTTGACTTTGCACAATGACCAGAATATAAATAAATATAAGAAAGCGTTAAGCGACTGCCTCAAGAGTAGTATAGGTAAATGTATCAGGGAAGGTAGGAAGAGGCAAGTGAAGTGAGGGCATCAAATAAATGTAGAGAACGACCGGCAAGGAAATGAGCAGAGGTCTAGGAAGGTTGAGTATATCGATGATAAAGCCATAAAGAACGATACATTGAAAATATACTAAAACAAATAGTAAGAGCATAAGGAATATGGCGGATTTGTTAAGAGGGATAGTGAGTGAAGAGAATTTTTATGTTATTGTAATAAGAGAGTCATCGTGGTTTGATTTGGCACGAAAGAACTTTAGACATGAGTTCCAGAGTGATGGTTATAATATGTTTTATAGAGATAAGAACAGGAGGAAACAAGAGGTGAATATTTTTATTGGAGATAATCTCCAGTGTAGTGAAAACACTACACTCAAAACATATACTAACACAGTTATTATGCCTAGATGTTAAAGAGGGAAAGAATAAACCTGTCATAGGATTATTATATAGACCACCAAATCTTAGTAAAGAAGGTTCGTTTAGATAAAACGTGTATGTATAAGTAAACATTTGTGTATAATGGGTGATTTTAATTACAGAAATATAGACTGGGAAGTTCTTGTAGAGGATCGGGAGGCTGAGGAATATTTTATTATGGTGGAGGATAATTTTCTTAGACAGGGTGTAAACCAAACAATTATGGGGGGTGTAAACCAAACAATTATGGGGGGTGTAAACCAACCAACTAGTGGTAATAATATATTCGATTTAGTTCTAAAAAATAGTCAAGGTATTAGCGATACAGAGATTGAGAGAAATTTGGGAAATAGCGACCATCGCGAAATCAGATTTAAGTTAAAATGGAACAGAATTCTCAGTACAATAAATGAGGTTAAAATCCCAAACTTTAGAAAAGCAGATTATAGTGGTCTGAGGAGGTACCTGGAGGTTGTTGTTTGGAGACTAACGAGCGAAGTCAGGTCAGGAAATGTGAAGTCAATGGGAGCAATCGAGCGTGAAGATAACCTTTAGGTAAAATGAATATTACAGAATAGGAATATGAGACAATGATTAATCAGTTAATTGCCGGAGAGAATATGAACATTCCATGTAGGGAGATTAGGACAAAGTCTGTCGACCCTAAATTGATGTCGGGTAAATTTAAGCATTACATCGGCATTAAAAGGGCCATTTATAGGAAAATAAAAAAAAACGATGACGGTCACTTAGGGCACAGATACAATTAACTAACTCTAAGCAATAAAAAATTGATTAGGGTAACAAAGATAAATTATGAAATTAAAGTAGCAAAGGAAGATCCAAAAAGGTTTCTTTCGATTATACAGAAGTAAGAGTAGAGATAAAATTGGCCTACTTAAAACTACAAATGGAAATTCGTGAGTGATAGTGATGTTATGTTAAGGATGTTATGCTAAATAAGTATTTTCTTTCAGTATTTACGTTCGAGGATATTCTAATTGTACCTGAGAGTACCTTAATCTTCAGGGATAATAAGTAGAAGAAATTGGAAGATATTTAATTACAAAGAGGATAGTCAAACAAAAAGGCGAGAATTATATTTAGTAAAGCACCAGATCCAAGTGAAATTTTTCCTAGGAATTTGAAGGAATGTAAGTATGTGTTAAGTGAGCCCCTAGCATACTTATTTAGAGAATCCTTAGAAACTAGCATTGTCCCAACGACATGAGCGAAAGCTAATGTGATACCTATATTTCAGAAGGATGATTAAACAATTTGCCGACCAGTAAGCTTGACATCAATAGTGAGGATAATGATGGAATCTATAATAGAGAAATTTATTAAGGATTATGTACTTAGATAAACACGCTTTTTTTAAGTCTAGGACAAGCGACATGTGTTGCAGTTCGGCCCCGAGATTGGGTGCCTGAAGTTAACAACAAAGAACTGCCAAGGAAGAAACCGTCTGGGACAGATAGAGATGGAATGAAATTTCTTTGAATAGACCGGGATAGGCTAGCCCGAGATATTTTGTAGCGAGAAGACCATCGGAGATCGACGTCTGTCTTGAGGCGAATCCAAAAGTATGAAGACGGTAGAACCGCTGTCAACGAGAAAGTTGAGTTCCTTGTCTGGATCCCGAATGAAAAAGCAGGGGATCAAGCTCTGCATCGCCCCTACGATGGATGCTGAGGCATCCACTATTTTTTGGTGGTTGAAAATTCCTGTTATTTATATTGCTTGCAAGACCCCCCCGCCCTCCGCTACTAAAATTAAAAGTTAGTGGAAGTACACTCACTTAAGATAGTTTGGTTTCCACGAACCATTTGAATTCGGATAAGCATAAACGAACTAATGCTTATGCGTCATTAAGCATGTCCCTGAAATCATTTTTAAAAAGTAAAACTTTTGATAAAGAAGAAAAAAAAAGCACAGTTGTAGCAGAAGTAACTTGATTTTATCATTTATTCAAGCAACCACTCTTTTAGATCGACAGATTACACTTCAAACCTGTTAGAAAAATGCTTCAATAATTTTTTTTTACTGCGCTCAAACTAAAACGGCAGCAATTTTGCCTAATGTCTTCCAGCCTGATGTCGTGCAGTCATTAGAGGATAATCTCTCCCTTTCTAACTACCTAACGATTTACGGTGATTGTTCCAACCATGGGAATGTCAAAGTGTGCGTTTTATTGCTTAAGTATTTTTTGCCTATAAATGGAGTTTAATCGGTGAGACATCTAAAGTTTTATTCAATTGCATACAAAAACTTTTACATTTATCCAATAAAGTACAGGTACTGTGTGCTGACAATAAAAATATAAACTTTAAGAGGTGTAAAAAATGCTCTTTGCAGACTACAGCAAGGTTTATGTAGAAAATTTATTGGAGTCAATTGCCCAACTCATATTTTAAATAACGCCTTGAAAAGTTCATGTGATTGTTTGTCCATTTATATAGAAGTTGGAGTTGTAAAAATCTACTCATTCTTTTATATTTCTACAGTTAGGGTGAAAGAACTAAAACTTATTTGTGAAATTGAGATTGACAGTAGATGGGGTGAAATATTGGCACAATTCAAAAATCAGAATATTCCATTTGAAAACATTTCCCCAGTATTAGAATTCTTTTTGAGTCTAACGGGAGCAAATGCACCAACGGATATTTTGAATGATGAAAAACTATCAATCAGACGAAAAAGCAGATTAAATATCAACGCTTAAAAAGCGTCACTATTAACTAGGTGCAATTATGAGATGAATTGTTTGCAATTCTTCCGATTATCTAAGCTCAAACATAAACCTCCTTGAAAAAGATCCATTCCAATGCTAAGTACACTTGACTTATTAATTAATAATCAAAGTTCATTTGCTTCTACAATTACTTAAATTATTAATTTTATTTATGAGATATATATATATATATATATATATATATATATATATATATATATCGTGTATCGTGTGGCCTACCCCAAAATGACGCATTTTTAAAAGATTAATATCTCAGTAACCTTTTTCTTCTTCATGACAATTTTCAAATACAAGAAACTTTCAATCTTCCGTTTTTCGAATGTAAAAAAACGGAATTTAGTTACCCTTGATAGTTTCTTGCACTTTACAAAAATAACAGCATGGGTAAAAAAAAAAAGAATATTGAGATAAAATATTATTTTAGTGTGCAATATCATACAGAAATCTTTCATGTTCTGACAAAACCTACAGGAACCAAAATGTCACATTATGGATATCTTTATTTACAGTTTCTCAGTACCCATAATGTCGTTGTTAGAAGAAGATCGCATTCTTATTAAAGCATGTTACTGTGAAAAGGGATAAAAGACTGGAAGAGTATTGTGATAATTTCCTGGAAAAATGTAGAAAAGACGTGCTGTGGAAAGACTTAAAATAGATTCTCAAAATGTGAAGCGCTAAGAGAAAACCAGGGAGCGGTAGACCTAAAACAGCTTCAAAACCGGGGAATGTGAATTACACTAACCATAACATCTGTTCTCAAGATAAACCATGAAGTTATTTTCGCAAAGAACAATTGCTAAAACTTGAATATCGGAAGGAGTTCTGCACAACGAATAATTAAGACACAAAAGCTAAAAACCTTCAAAAGAAGAGTATCTTCTAGAAAAAGTGTTACTGTTAAGGATAAAAGAAAAATAATATGTAGACAGTTACTTGCTAAATTCTCTGTCGCTCATTTTAAAAATATTGTCTTCACGGATGAAAAAGATTTCAATTTAGAAATTCCGCGAAACCGCCAAAAGGATGTTGTCTCCACGCCAAGCCACGCCACACAATCGTTTCTAATTAGCAATACGCCAAGATTAATAACGAAAAATGAGTGGCCGCCGCAAAGTCCAGATTGTAACCCCATGGATTACTCAATTTGAGAGTTACTAAAAGAAAAGGTTTACCGATGTCGGAAAGAAAAATTCACTGAACCAGAATTGAAAAGCAAAATACGTGAATCTTGTCAATAAATTGGCATTAATGAAGTAAGAAAAGTTTGTGTGTGTGGAAAAAGAGACTCGGATTAGTGGTGGTCCAATCGTCATTTGCTGTAGGTAGATTAAATTTCTGATTATTTATTTCTTTACACTCGATATTCGTTTATTTGACTCATGTTGTTATTTTGTGAAGTGCAAGAAAACTATAAAAGATATCTAAATTCTGCCTTTTGCATTCGAAAAGGAAGATTGAAAGTATCTTGCATGTGAAAAGTGTCATGAATAGGAAGGAGATTACTGAGATATTAATTTATTTAAAATGCGTTATTCTTTGGGGGGGGGGACTACCTCATATATATATATATATATATATATATATATATATATATATATATATATATATAGAGAGAGAGAGAGAGAGAGAGAGAGAGAGAGAGAGAGAGAGAGAAAGATAGAGAGAGATATCGGGATTTTCAAAGGTTTTGTTACACTTTGTATTTTTTTTTATCTTTCGAGAGGTTTTTCCGTGGAACAAACTTAGAGTTCTATTTTTCCATCTCGTGTCCTGAAAACGTCTTTTCCATTGTGCGTCGAGATGGAAATGAAAATAATCGAGATCTCTGCTCTCCCGCGCGTGGGCCACATCAAGTCTGACATCGTCAAGCGGCTGAACGTCAGCCGGACGAAAGGTCCACAGAGTCGCGGAGAGGCTCAAGAACGAGGAAGACCTCAAATGTCGATCTCTTTTAGGCCGACCTCAAAAGGTGTCAACCGTTTGACTGTACAAAATGCTTTCGATAGTGATCTAAAGACCAAAATGCTTGCGCTCGCCAAGAACATCTCCGTGACCACGGTGGCCAGGGCCGTCTAGTAGGAGGGTGGCACGGGCTTGAGGTGCGGCGAAAGGCCTCTGCTCAATGACCGTATGCGAGAACAACGTCGGGAGCACCGTCGTCGCCTTCTCAGCTATTTGAAGAGTCATGGCAATCGAATTCTCATTTTCTTCCGATGAAAAAACCTTCACTGTCGATCCATCCGGTCATCAACAACCAGAACTACCACGCAGTTAGCTTCGGCTAGGACGTCTCAGGGGTCCGCTACAGGTCAACGTCCTCCGTGCTTATGCTTAGCACCGTCTTGGCTTCGAATGGCGAGAAGATGCCACCGGTGTGGTTCGCGGCCGGTTACAGGGACATCCTGGCCACTATAGTCCTGCCCTAGCTGAGAAAGATCACGAAGAAGGCGGACTGAATCTTTCAGCCGGACGGTGCCCCGGCCCACGCATGCCAAGACCCTGTAGGAGTGGTTGAGTTCAGACATGAACTTCTCGTCGAATGACTTTTAGCCGCCGCAGTCGCCTGACCTCAATCCCCTCGACTACAGCGTATGGGCGCATGTTGAGGCCAAGGCCTGCAGGGTCCGCCACAGCAACGTCGACGAACTGAAGTCCTCCGTCAATCGCGTGTGGGGCCAGTATGAGGAAGGACTTCGTCCGCAACGTGGGACCAACCTTCAGGTAGAGCCTGGAGCCCGTGCTCGCCTCCGAGGGCGGCCACATTGATTAATATTACAATTTAAAAATATTAAAAAAACAAAAAAAGTGTCGAACTGCTTTAAAACTATCATTGTGTCTTTGTTGAAAGCGCTGTAACGAGTGTAACAGGACTTTTGTAATAGCTTCTAATAACAACCTTCAATGCCTGAGAACCCTCGAAACATTATATATATAAAACACTACAAACCTACTCTTAATGAAGATTTTAGTACAGTACAGTTATTAATTACACAAATTTTAACTACCATTGGTTGTTTGGTGGTATCACTGCCTTTCCCTCTTTATAAAGCGCCACTTTTTCGAACCTGAAACCTATAAAAAAGAGCTGCTAGTTTAAACCCTTTATTCACTAGGATGGCTCCGCTTCTGTATTCAAAACATTCCGGTTTTAATGTTCTATAATTACTTTTATCCCGTTAAAGCCTTTTTACTCTTACAATTATTATTTTTTTACATTTTTAAACAAATTTAAAACTTTTCTTTTTTGTCAATTTTAAAAACGGTTGTTTATTCTGCTTAAATTTTTTATATTAATATAAATTTCATTAGTTTTTTTTATATTTAGTCATTTTCAAAGCATTTTAATGTCCTTTTGAGCACTGCTTGTTCGTATTTTATTTTCGTGTATTAATTTTAGTTATCTTGCATTTTAGCCTGAAAATGAAAATTTGTAGTTTTCGAAACGTTGAGTGGATAATTAAATGATGTTACATCCCTTTCTGGTGGCTCTGGAATTTCTCCTCAACATTAAATGCAGGCTTCACGGCCAAGCTCTTTACATGTATATATCAATCTATATAATAAAAATGAAGTATGTATGTGTGTGTGTCTGTTTATTTATAGGAATCAAAAATCATGTTCTAACCCTCCTCCCTCTCTACCCTCCCTTTCTCTCGCCCTATCCCCCTCCCTCTTCTATTCTTCGCTCCCCCTCTCCCATCCTCCGTCCCCCCATCTTTCCTCTATATCTCCCCCTCCCCCTCTCTTCCACTTCTTCCTCCCTTACAAAAGGCTATCCAAAACAAGAGAAACAATTCTCTCCTCCCCCTCTTCCCCAATCTCCCTACCTATAACTTACTCTTCCCCCCCCCCCCCACAAAAGGACAACCAAATCAAGAGGAAAAAATGTAAAAAAAAAATTCCCGTTCTTAAAATATAGAGTAATATTACATAAGACGCTTGATCTGTTTCTGTGGCTACAACGTCGTCGTTCGCTCGTAACTAACGGTCAGTAACACGTGTGAGCGTAAACTGCCGAGCATGCGCGATGAAACGTTTACTGATTTTAAGTAATTTATATGATAGGGAGAGTGCGCACCTCTCCTCAATCTGCCTTTAATCTGAAAATAATAATAATGAGCAAGTAAAGATATTTTTGTGCCGCAATATAAGAATTTCAAACAATTTGCATCTGTATTTATTTGCGACGGGACTTTTTAGTCCGGGCAACGCCATGGATAAAAAGTGTCACTTTTTTCCGAACGCATATTTTATCCGAGCAACAACGGGTAGCACTGCTAGTGTATATATATATATATATATATATATATGTATATGGTACGGTTAATGTATTGCATTATTATTCAACTGACTCTACTTCAGGTCCAGCTTGACGCCCTAATCCTCGAACTGGAAGTTATCCCTTAAGGATCCCTTCTAATGTATTTAGCAGAGATAACGCTGGTATATTGAAGGAATATTTAGTTTTTTTTTATAACGGTAAACGAGAGTAGCATAAAGGGGATCTTTTGAAATGTGCCTTTTGGGCACATTAGAAGGGCTCCTTAAGTCCTATCTTTCAGTTCGAGGTCTCGGGCGTCAGGCTGGTCTTGAAGTAGAGTCAGTTGTCTAATAATGCAATACATTAACTGTAGCAATTTGTCTTGGAATTTTTTCCATCTTTCACATATATATATATATATATATATATATATATATATATATATATATATATATACATATATATATATATATATATATATATATATATATATATATATATATATATATATATATATATATATATATATATATATAAATATATATATATATATATATATATATATATATATATATATATATATATATATATATATATATATATATATATATACAGGGTGTCGCAAAAAAGAAAACCGACTTTTAAATCAATATATCTCTGAAAGTATTAAAGCTAGATAGTTTCTGAAAACCATACTTTTGTTTGTCTACTTTCTGTGCATCTATGTTGAAAATTTTATAAACTTACATCTTTAATTGTAAATTCTGGAATGAAGTAGATGAAAGACATAAAAAGTGTGCTTGCGCAAGCAGGTAAAATACAGAATCAAACTTCAAATAAACATATTTCAAAATCATTTAGTAGAAGGGAGCAGAAAAAAAATATAATTTCATTTTTAATATTTATTACAAAAACATAGTTAATTCTTATTTATAATGTAAGAGGCTAATATCCGTTTCCTTCGGTATGGCCTCCATTTCTTT
The DNA here is from genome assembly GCA_963969495.1 of Ceratothoa steindachneri. Taxonomy (NCBI): domain Eukaryota; kingdom Metazoa; phylum Arthropoda; class Malacostraca; order Isopoda; family Cymothoidae; genus Ceratothoa; species Ceratothoa steindachneri. The sequence continues at coordinate 140,748,894 of OZ018325.1, forward strand.
CTACACATACTTACATCCTTCTTTGCACTTCTGCCATAACTCTTTTAACTAAATCCTGATTTTCTTTTAGTAAATCAAGTTCATTTCTAATTCTTTGCTTCAAATCGCCTGTGTTATCTGGTGGAGAAAAGTACACTTTACTCTTGAGATGGACCCACAAAAATAAATCGCAAGGTGTTAAGTTCACAGATCTGGGTGACAATCAATTGGATGGTTCAATGCAATAATGCGGGTATTAAAAATGCCCCTCAGAAATTCCCGCACAGCACGAGTTCTATGTGCTGGAGCGCCATCTTGAATCCACCACCGCCTATTAAATCTGTTTCCATAAATTTGACGCAGTTCAGGAATATCCTTTCTGTAATTCGGTTCAAGTATCCATCTCCAGTCAAGTTATTGTCGTAGAAAAAGGGCCCACAAGACGTCCGTTTCCACACATTCCAACCCACACAAAAACCTTTTCCCTCGATGTACCTACATTAAAGTTAAAATTTGGAGGATTGCTTTGTGGCAAATACTGGCGAATGTTATGATTGTTTACTCTTCCATTCATATGAAATTACAAGGAGTTACACGGAAAGAAAGTACCCTAGGAGACCCTACGGTCCATTCAAAGAGGGTACCTTTGGACTAGCAATCGCGCGGGCACATGGCTGCTCAATTGTTTTGCCTCCCTAAACGGCCGCTTTTCAAGACTTTGTCTAGTCTTGACTTGAACTGGTCAACAGATTGACTGCTGACAACTTCCACTGGAAGTGCGTTCCACTTACCGCAGATACTGTAGGTGAAAAAATTTCCCCGCAGATTGCGGTTGTAACGCTTCAGTTTAAGTTGGAAGCCGTGATTGCGCGTTCTGTTCTCACTCAGTGTGAAAATATCCAGGTAGTCAACATTGTCGAACCCTCGAAGTATTTTGAAAACTTCGATGAGCTGACCACGCAGTCTACGGGTTTCCAGCGAGGACAGATCTAATTACCTTAATCTATCTTCATAACTTTTATGTCTGATAGAGGGAATCAGTTTGGTTGCCCTGGCTTGTACGCGTTCCAATCTTGAGATGTCCTTTCGAAATAAAGGACTCTAAAATTGTACGGCATACTCCAGGTGCGGTCGGACAAGTGAGTTGTACAAACACATTACTATCTTTTTGTTCCGATATCCAAACTGGCGCTTTATATAGCCTAGCATCCTTTGGGCCTTTTTCTTCGCCTCAATGCACTGTTTCGAGAACTTGATGTCACTAGTGATTGTTACATCCAAGTCTTTCTTAGTGTCACTCGACTCAAGAGCAGTGCCCTTAAGGATATACTGAGATTGGGGGATTCTGTGGCCGATATGCATCACTTTGCATTTGTTCACGTTAAAAGGCATTTTCCACGTGTCCAACCACTCCTCAATCTTCCCAAGATCTTCTTGCAGGTGGGCAGTATTTCCATCCTTTGCAACGTTCATACTAAGCTTGGTATCGTCGGCAAATTTGGAAATCTTGGCAACCATGTCACCGTCCATGTCGTTGACGTAGATGATGAATAGTAGTGGTCCCAGGACAGAACCTTGAGGCACCCCGCTAGTAACGGGCACCCACTCAGAAGCCTGTCCATTCACCACCACCCGTTGCCGTCTGCCACTTAGCCAGTTCTCGATCCAGCCGGCTACTTTTCCGTCTATGCCCAGCGCTCGCACTTTCCGGAGAAGGCGGCGGTGTGGTACCTTATCAAAGGCTTTCTGAAAGTCTAGGTAGACCACATCCACCGCCTTGTCCCGATCGTGCTCACTGAAAACGAAGTGGAAGAATTCCACAAGGTTCGTCAGGCATGACCGTTGCCTTCGGAAGCCGTGCTGGGAACTCCTCAGTAGCAGGTTTGACTCTAAATGCGAAGTCATTTTTTCCACCATCATACTTTCCATGAGATAACCGACTATCGAAGTCAGACTGATAGGTCGGTAGTTTGACGGTTGGCTACGGTCTCCTTTCTTGAAAATAAGAGTCACCTCCGCTTCACGCCAGTCTCTAGGAACGCATTCGGTCTGGATTGACATGTAGAAGATTGCGCTCAGGTGTCATTACACTTGATCGCGCACTTCTTTTAACACTTTACGTAGAAACCCATCCGGGTCAGGTGACTTATTCGTCATTAGGTCAGTGATCTTCTTTTTGATTTCTCCTTCGGTGAAGTCCATATCCTCCAGCTTTTCCCCCGAGTAGAAATCCATTGGCTGGGGGATGGGACCACAATCTTCAGTAAACACTGAAGAGAAGCAGTCGTTGAGGAGGTTAGCATTTTCTGCATCTGAGTGCTTTAATGTCCCCTCCTCATTTCTCAAAGGGCCAATTGTTCGACGGATTGGTTTACGGCTGTTCACATATCCAAAAAACTCCTTGGGATTCTCTTTACAGAGTCTCGCCACTCGGAGTTCCTCAGACCGCTTAGCCGCCCTTATGCTGTACCCTTTAGCGACACCCTTGATTCTGTGTTTTACCTGCTTGCGCAAGTACACTTTTTATGTCTTTCATCTACTTCATTCCAGAATTTACAATTATAGATGTAAGTTTATAAATATTTTTTACATAGATGCAGAGAAAGTAGACAAACAAAATTAATTTTCAGAAACTATCTAGCTTTAATACTTTCAGAGATATATTGATTTAAAAGTTGGTTTCCTTTTTTGTGACACCCTATATATATATATATATATATATATATATATATATATATATATATATATATATATATATATATATGTTAATAAAATCACTGTGGAGGAGCTAGTATTTATTATCTTGAGACCAGTTTCAGCATGGAGTTTGTCATGCCAGCCTCAGTTGAACAAACTCCATGACAAACTCCATGCCGAAACTGGTCTCGAGATAATAAATACTACGCTCCTCCACAGTGATTTTATTAACTAATTTGGAATCTGTCATTATATTTAATAATTGTTCTGATATATATATATATATATATATATATATATATATATATATATATATATATATATATATATATATATATATATATATATATATATATATATATATATATGAAGTGAAAAGTGAACGCATCCTTTTTTAGTACGACCGAAAGCTATCGGTCAGTTGTGGTTGGCGAGCAAACTAGTCAGCATCTACTACGTTCAGCCTTATAAAGCCTGAGGTTACACAGGTCAGGAGAACAGAGATCTGACAAGAGATGACCCCGAAAAAGCCACGAGGAAAAAAAAACACATCACCCCGGCAAGGACTCAAACCTCAGACCCCTGGTAACTATACCAGTGCTATACCACTGAGCTAACGGGACCAACACGCATCTCTAAAGATCACGCCCACCCGAATTTGTGCTTGTAGGACGGTAAATATTGGTGTGGTATTGTAATTATGATAATAATAAAATAATAATAATAATAATACTGTATATCCTTAATTCGCGACCAAGGCAACTCTATGAATCTCCTTCTGATAAGACTGTATATATGCATTTATCCAAAATTCTCGCTCTCAACAAAACTAGTATTCTCTCCATCGCGGTCTCATCTGAACTCAGACTCTCTTCATTCACTCCCTTGACTACTCTCAGAACTTAATCATAATAGTAGTGATCTCATAATTTATAATCGCGTTTTCAGCCAAATTCCGATACTCCCGAAGAATTAGCTAACGTTTTAAATCCTCATAATAATAACTCTGATGTTCTGCCCAGTGATAAAGTTTCCAGAATTATGATCATTTCAATTAATTACTTAGTATTTTAAACCCACAAAATGACGGTAATCATGTTGTTTAAATTCCTGGTATTGAAAGTCCACCAGAATAATGATTTGCCAATAACAAATGAATCCAATCCCTTTTTCCATATGCCAAAAATTGTTAGTGAATTTTCCAAATGATACTGATTTTATGTTTAAACGTAAAACGACAAAATCCCATAAAATCTCTATTTTGCCACTACTTTCTTTTAAATTGATTTTTTCTACATTTGTGGTGAACAATTTTCTCTTTACTTTCACTATTAGCATTTTAGTGGTTTGCGCCACAATCAATGGTTTGTTCCATGTTTTATTTTATTTTTCATACACATTTATTATCTTTTATTTTCATATTCTATTCTGTCTTATATTCATTTTTGTTGATTCTAACCATCTGTGTCGTGCGTCTATTTTCTAACCGACCTTGTCTCTCATTATGATAGTTTTGCTAATTCATTTAAGTTAGAATTAACTTTTCTATAACATCATTTTTTAAAGTCTCTGGTTAGGTATTTAAACTCATTCAATTCCAGTTTATTCTTCATCGTCTGTCTCTTCCTCTCCTTTATAAATCCCATTAATTTATTAGTTTATCATTTTCTGTCCTCTTTTTACAAGTTACAATCAGTTAAAGGTTATCCACTTTGATTTCTTTCATGTTCTTCAAATCAATTATTCAGCTTGTCGTAGCTAAATGCATAATTCGTAGTTCCTCTTTGAATCTAAGTTTCTTTTATGTAGGAAGATTATTTTTAAATCCTTTGATACTTTAATATTCTGCCTTAGATTACCTTAAAATTTTTATTTAATCGAGTTTTTATACGTATGTTTTTTTTTACATGTGTGTAATTCATTTTTTTCCTTTGCTTCCATTTTATCTTGTTTCAGCCATCCTATTCAATCCTTATCATGATCGTCTGCCTGAATGTCTCATTTTCATATTTTGTGGGATTCAGCATTTTTCCTTCGTAATTCTACTTAAGTTCTTCTTTTAAATTATCCTTTTTTTCGCTCAATATCGTTCGTTTCTTAAAAATACTAATCTAGTAATCTCCATTTGGCTACCTATTATACGTTATATCAATTATTCTTCAGTTTGAAGCCTCTGCAATTCATTCTCGTCATCATTGTTTCTAGTTGTCTCGATTTTCTATTTTCGTATGATTCTTTTTCATTTTTATTTAGCAAATATGTAAATCTCATGTACATATATTCATTCTCTAAATATATTTCCTTCATTTATTTATGTTTTGTCTTTGCCAACTAATGAAATGTTCTGTATACATACAGGGCGGGAGCGGCATTCATTCACAATTTTCAATTGACTAATTTTATGCTTTTTTTTTTATACTTTCGTTGTCGGTCTTTTTCTTTTTTAAAACCAATAACCATTTTTTAGGGGGTTTGGCATAATAATAGACTATGTAAAAATTTAAACCACCCCTAATTAGTGGAAGAGGTGGAAACGACAAACAAGGAGATTTCAGATTTACTAAACGTCAGCAGAATGATGGTCGAAAACGTCAGAAAGGAGCTAGGAGATTGAGGATTCGATTAATAGGCGACAGCAGAGATAAAATTCCATGGTTGACAATCTGACGCCCAGAATGCCGGTATTCGTCGTTGAAATCCATAAGATCATCAAAAATGATCCCAGAGAGTCGATGCGTGCCAGTGCAAGGGAGAAAGATGTGGATCAAAAGCTCATTTGGCTGGTGATACATAAGAACACTCGCTACATTTTATACAAGATGAGGAAGGGACAATTTCTGACCCAGGCGATACATGAAAAACCACTCAAGCCCATCAAAAAGCTGAGTAAAAGGTTGAAGCACCCGTTGAAGCTAGACGTGCTCTGGTTCTTCTGCGACAAGGAGAATTTCTGTCAAGACCAGAAGATCAACTCCCAGAATAACAGTTGGTTCGGTGTCGAACCCAATAACGTGCTCAGAATCATGCAAATAAAATTTCGAATGATAATCATGGTCTTCGGTGTCATCAGCAATGAAGAGGACATCATGTCATCTCACTTCATCTCCGAACGATTCAGGCTGAACACCGACAGCTATACCAATGTAAAGAACGATGTGGTGAAACCCTGGATCGACCGGGTAGCTACAGGAAGGTTTTACGTGTAGCAGCAAGACTCTGCGCCCTCCTAATCCAGCCCGAAGACCTAGGCCTGGTGTTGGATAATTTCTTTGATCACACAGCACCTGACAATTGCCCTTCTAACTAGTCTGACTGCAATCCCCCTCGACTTCTTTGTCTAGGTTGCGGTGGAACGATAAACCACCAAATCCAGCTACAACACGAAAGACAAGATGAGAGCTTTGAGGGGCTTAACACCGGGAATAGTGTCGAAGGCCTGTGGCCGGCTCCGAGGTAGCCTGGAAGCTTACATAGAGGCCACATCACCAAAATTTCACGAATATATTCATTATCTCAATATAGTTCTTTCATTTATTTATGTCTCGTTTTTGCCGACAAGTGAATTATTCTATATTTTATTTCGGGCTTAAGTTTTCAAATGAATATATTTTATTGGATGCAAATATATAATGCTTTTTTTATCGATAATATAATTAAAACCGTAGAGTCTGAAAACTAACTCTTCTCAACTTTTTTCCCACAAACACGCAATACTCAGCAATACTACTCAATGTGAACATGTGTACAAACAGGACGCTTTGCGCGTTATAGTTGCGTACATTAGCTGTGTTGTTTAACGCGTACATGTAATTCTTTTCTTGACTGTCCTGGGGCCATAATAATTCTGGATAAATCCACGTACATTGACGAAATGAATACTTTACTAAGTGACAATATTACTTATGAGCTCCTAAACAAAAATCCAAATACGTATGGAGGGGATAAATATCACGAGGACAAACAAACGCTAGTTTGTTTAGGCAGCATCAACGTTACGTTCCGCATGGGCCGATACTTTAACTCCTCCCCTTTGCCCAGCTGCCCCAAAGACCCTTCGAGCGTCGCTCGCAAAGAAGGATTTCAGTCAGCAGATTTCGTAGTCCGTTAATATAAACAGAGGAGGGTGAAAGAGCCTTTAGAATAAAAATCTATGTCTATTTTCGCCAGATAGACGAAATCTCACTTTCTCCGTGCGTAAACCAGAAGGGCCTAAGTGTCACAAGGTTTAAAATTTATGCCTTAGGAGAGAGGCTTAACTGTGGGCCCTCATCTTCCATCCCCTCCCCCATGGGGATAATCGACGTATATATAGTTCGATCTTAAGAAATGAAAAGAGAATCCGCGTCGCAATCGAGACAAGAAGACGAGTCCCTGAGGCAAACAGGGAATAAAGAAGATAGTTGGAACCGAGCGGGACTTACCCTTCCGATGCTGTTCTTTTGGTCGTTTAGAAGAGCAGACCAGTGGTATCGAGACCGACTCTCATACCCTTCTCGTCCAGAGAAAATCTCTTATCTAAGTTTTTTTCTGATTAAAAACTATGATACACCTCACCATTGAGGAATACCAACGTGAAATGCCATTCTAGAAAAGATTCACTTCTTGGTCAAGTCTCATCATCAAGAAGCTCGAATTTGTAACACAGGGATCGGAATAGCTTGTGTTCATCCAAGATCCCCCAATTGCATCTTCAAGTCAAGAAGTCTCGCCTCACATCTCCAATTCTCCGGGATAGGCATCAGATGTTTTTCCCGAATAGACTCAGCACGCGTCTCTTTCACCCAGTGAGAAGCATCAGCTGTTTTATCAGCCATCCTCACGACAGCGTGGAAAGCTCCAGTCCAATGCGCCCCTAATTATCTCAGCGGAGAGGTTCCCGTCCAGAGTCACCCAACTCCCGACTCCCTCTTAGTTAAAGGTAAAAGGAAAACAAAACTTATTCATGTTTGTTAGTTCTCTTTCCGTGCGAAAGTGATTTTTGAGTCAACCATCGCGTATTACTCATCGGTAGTATTCATTTTTTATTAGATCTTCTTATTATAGTATTAGTATATTTAAAGTTTTAATATTTCATTTTTTTATGTAATTAAAAGTATATTTTTGGTCCGAACGCTGCAAATGGCAATAGATATATAATAATACGAATCTTCCCTGGTTAAAGAATCAAATTAAATTAGAGCACTCTTAGAGAAAAGTGGAACGGGGTTACTCATGTATGGAGCAAACGTACATACGTACTAGGCCGTAAACCACGACAAAGTAAATAAATGATTCCGTCATCGTATCTGTTACTTCCTAAAATGGTACGGCGAGCTTATAAATAAATCCAAGTTGCTTACTCTCCCCCTTATTTTGGTGGTGGAGTCAAAACTCAAAGTTAAAAAGTCAATGCACCCAATCGTCATCTCGGTGCGATGTTTTCTCATACGCATTATGAAAATGTCTCGCCATTTTTCTTAACCCTCTAATAGGAACCATACCCAAATCACATGTTTTTTAACAACACTGATTTAGTAAATAAACTTCTGCGTTATTATATTCCAATGCTTTCACTCTGTTCACTTTTGATGTTTGCTCCTTTTTTTACAAAATTCCTCGTCCCTAATTTATTAAAATTTCTCAAAAAACATCTTGAAAAATTTCCTCTCCAATGGCATTCTGGTGTTCTCACTCATCTCATCACCCTTTGCATTAATAACTGCAAGAGACTTTCATTTGATAGTACTCTCGCCAGAAGTTTGGAATCGCTATAGAGAATTGCCTCTCACCTGTACTTGTAAACTTTGTATATGTTATTTTTAAGTTAATTACTCGCCTTTAATTACCAACACACCTTTAATTTGGTTCAGGGATGTGGATGATGTGATTTGTTTATGGCATAAACTTCTAAATGTAGATACGTTTTTAACTTGTCTGAACAGCTTCGTTCCCTTCAATAGAATTCACCGTCGAGAAAATATAGGACTCCACCCACCTGTTTTTAGATGTGCTAATTCATAGAACCCCCCACAGGTTCAAATATAAAGTGTATCGCAAAGCAATCCACCCAAAGTTGTTCGTACATTTTTATTCCAACCACCATAACAATTTCAAACCTAGTATTTTTAATTCGATGTTTTTACGTGTCCTGAAGTTTTTCCCCCCTGAATTCATGTACGAAGAAACTCCTAATATTTATAATATAGGACTAAAACTTTATTATCCCTCTCCCTAGCTATAGAACTGCCATAGTATGAAAAATGTTATATTATCCTATTAAGAATCAAGATACTTTTAACTCTAAAAATATTATTTGCCTCCATTTCAACCAACCCTTTTTACAGGTACCACGTCCCCTTCGGCATTTAGATATCAACGTCGTGTTTAAATACCACGCCACTTCTTATTCCCTTCCTGGACACACAACTCTCCTTCCAAATTAGTAATTATTTATTCCATAAAATGCAGGCATTGCCCAAAAGTATACATAGAAGAGTTAGGAATAGAATTACATGTACGC
>OZ018325.1:140763068-141058068 GCA_963969495.1 Ceratothoa steindachneri
CCACCGAACGTTACATTTTTCCTTACAAACTTGTGTCATAATTTCTTAGGGTAGATGCCTTCGTTGGTTTTCGTATAGGACTAATTCGCAAGGGTATTCGAATCCCACCAAAGCATACGTCGGAACAAGTACGGCAGGAAACTCTCGCGAGCCAGTGTACATAGACGGCGCTGGTCTTCTAATGTCGAGGTGTCGGGTTAAGAAATTTCAATACCCTTAAGTACGCTGGAACAGCATTGAATACTCTTAACTGCCTTCGTATAGCCTTCAATGCTCTTGAATGTATTTCTATACTCTTGAATACCTTTGAATGTCCTTGCGTACGAATGAATACTCTTCAATGCGTTTTGACTATCTTTTAAAACTCATTAATACTCTTCGATGCGTTTTTGAATATATTCGAATATCTTTAAATGCTCATGAATTCTTTTCGATGCGTTTTGAATATTTTTAAATATCTTTGAATACTCACGAATACTATATCGAGTTGAGTCATAAGTAATTTTCGTTTATCGGAAGTAAAATGTAACAGAGCATTTCGAACTTCTTGTGTTTTAACCTTAGGTAACCGTAAATTACCTGTTTAGAAAGAGCGTTCACTGCTCATTCTTACGTCAACAGTAAACAAGTGTGCATCATAATAAAAACAAAAATATCATTCCTTAAAATGGAGGGATTAAAAGTGCATATTCGACATGTGAGGTTGTGGGAGTTTAAGAATAACAAAAACGCTTCAGAAAGAACAAACAAAATTTGTAGTGTTTATGGCCAAGGTACCATTACTGATCGCCAAGATTGAAATTGGTTTTCAAAGTTTCTTTCTCGGGATCAATCATTGACAAATAAACAAAGACCAGGACGATAATCAGACTTAGATGAAGATGTTTTAAGAGAACTGGCGGAATGCTAACTTATACTGTAAACAGCTGCAACGTGTGCATGGAAATCTTTAGATAAAAAGCCCTGCACTTGCCAACATGAGACACGTTGTCCTTCTTCATGATAACGCAAGACCACTTGCAGCAGGAATCACGCAGACAAAATATTGGATTAAGGTTAGTCTGTTCTACCTCAGCCATCAAATTCCTTAGACCTTGCGCCAAGTGCTTTCGATGTTTTTTTGTTAAAAATGTTCTTGGACTCCAAACCGGCTGAATTTTACCTGAGAGGAATCGACAGGTTACCTGCTAAATGGCAAGAGAGGATTCATAAAAGTGGCAAATATACTATTAATTGAAATTATTTAATTGTTCAGCTATTCATGAATAAATATATTTCACAAAAACGGAAATTACTTATGACTCAACCTAATATTTGAATACTCTGGAATACTCATAAATACTTTTCGATTCGTTTATGAATATATTTGAATATCTTTGCATACTCTTTGATGCGTTTTAAAATATCTTTGAATATCCTAGAATACTCCTGAGTATCTTGATGAGTTTCCACTATCCTTTAATACTCATGAATACTCTTCGATAAGTTTTGAATATGTATGAATACCTTAGAATACCATTAAATGCCATTGAAAAAGAAAAAAAAAAGCGAATACAAGTAGAGATCAACTTATGATCGCTTGAATTACGATTTTAGGAAATTAATTATATATTATTTAATATTAGAATTACAAATAACGCTTAATAAACTGTTTGGTATAATAGTACTACACTACCGTACGATAACAACAGAAACATGACGACAACATAGCTGCCGCAGGTCTTGAGTCGTCTGTTGCCATCGAGTCGTCATCGCTCCCGTATCGATTTCTCGTTACTGTTCAAATTATTCACAGTTTTTAATCATTGTGGGGATTTTTAAAATAAAGAACTCGTTGTTATTTATTGTTATTTTTACCGTAACTTAGTTACTCTTTATCACAGTGAGGTTAGCCTACCATTATTTCGAATTACGATTGCATTTATCTCTATCGTAATTTGAGGAGCACCTGTATAAGAGACATAATACCAACCAGTCCATAATTGCCGTAAAGGAAACCAATAAAACCCAATAAAATGATTAATTTATTGATAACAAACCATACAAAGTGGAAAGTTCATTGTTCGAACCCTACCTAGGTATGCGGGTCTCCACTCAAATACACACTAGACAGTGCGACTCGTTGTCAAAAACCATACCAAAAAACAAGTAGGCAAATAAGTCTTGCGTTCGTATATTGGAACCAATGGGCCTCTTTAAACGAACCCGGTCCTTACTACTTAAGGGGTTGATCAACGCTATTTGGTGACCCTTGACTACCTCCATCTTTTTCCATCTCTTTCTTCCATTTTATTTCTTCTTCTGCCTGTGTTTTGTCTGGATTTTCATATCAATCACAATGAATTTGCCCGCATGTACTTGGGAATCGAATGCCGAAACATTCTAAAAAAATGTGACATGACTAATTTGGGGGAAACTGTGTGTTGACAATTTTAGTTGATTAAAACATTATACTCTCTTTGTACTCAAACAGGTAACTTTTTAGTGAGTACAATATCATATTGTACTCGATAAACAGCCGATGTTTATATGGCAATTTCTGCTTAACCCTGTATGAATATCATCGATAAAAATAATTAAAAATCATTCCTTGTCAAATTTCTCTCATAAGATGTATTTATAAAATTATAATTTTATTTCACAATTCTAAAATTGTAAAAATGATCCGGGGAATATTTCTGATCAGAATTTGTATCTACACCGAATTGTAATACACAGATTACGTAGAGTCTAAATGAACCATCCACCACGTACATGTACGTTTCAGCTTTTTGTTTATCCTGACCTGTTTTTGTTTTTCATCTAACACCTCTTACTTTCTTCCCGTCAAATGCCCATACCCAATGGGTGGTCAGCAGACTAGTACATTACCCACACAGGCTGTCTTTATGTGAATAGAGGACCAACAATGTCATTAGAGTCTTTATTAAAGGTAAAATGTACTGTCATCCGATGCTTTATCGGTATAAGAACCCCATACGTGAAGGCCTTGAGTTTTCTTATGTTTGTCACAAGCCACAATGTTATATCGGTATAAGATTACCCCCCTCCCCCACACACACAATTGGAGACCTTGAGTTGTTTGTTGTTCTTCAAGGGGGGCACACCAGTATATTGATATAAGAACTCCACAATCTTAGACCTTGACATGTTTGTTGTTCTTCAAAGAGGTTACAACGTTATATCGCTATAAAAACTCCAAAATCGAAGACCTTGAATTGTTTGTTGTTCTTTAAATAGGCCACAAAGTTATATAACGTTATATCGATATAGGAACCTCAAAATCGTAAACCTTGAGTTGTTTGATGATTTTCAAAAAGACCACGACATATTATCGGTATAGGAACCTAACAATCGAAGACCTTGTTTTTTTTTTTACGTTCTTCGAAAAGGCCACAACCTTATTTAGGTATTAAAAAAAACACAATCGAAGACCTTGAATTTATTGTTGTTCTTCAAAGAAGCCAAAAAGTTATATCGGTATAAGAACCATAAAATCAGATAATTGTTTGATTATCATCAAAGAGGCCACAACTTTATATTAGTAAAAGAACCCCGCAATCAGACAGGTTGAGTTGTTTTGTGTTCTTACAAGAGGCAACAACGTAATATCGTTATAAGAACCCCACAATCAAAGACCTTCGGTTGTTTGATGTTCTTCAAAGAGGCCATGTTATATCAGTATAAGACCCCCGCAAATGAAGACTGTGTTGCTTGTTCTTCAAGGACGCCGTAATGTTATAGCGGTATAACAACTCCACAATCGAAGACCTTCGGTTGTTTGATAAACTTCAGGGACCACAACGTTATATCGGTAAAAGAGCCCCTCAATCGGAGACCTTGAGTTGTTTGATGCTCTTCAAAGAGGCCACAACGTTATATCGGTATAATAACCCCACAAACAAAGAACTTCAGTTGTTTGTTCTTCAAAGAGGCAACAACGTTATATCGGTATAACAACCCCACAATCGGAAAACTCGAGTTGTTTGATGTTCTTCAAAGAGGTCACAACGTTATATCGATATAACAACCCCACAATCGAACACCTTCGGTTGTTTTTTATTTTTCAAAGAGGTCACCATGTTATATCGGTATATCAACCCTACAATCGAAAACCTCGAGTTGTTTTATGTTCTTCAAGGATGCTACAACGTTATATCGTATAAGGACCCCACAAACGAAGACCTTGTGTTGTTTGTTCTTCAAAGAGGCCACAACGTTATATCGGTATAACAACCCAACAATCGGAAACCTTGAGTTGTTTGATATTCTTCAAAGAGGCCACAACGTTATATCGTATAAGGACCCCACAAACGAAGACCTTCGGTTGTTTTTTTGTTCTTCAAAGAGGTCACAACGTTATATCGGTATAACAACCCCACAATCGGTAACCTTGAGTTGTTTGATGTTCTTCAAGGACGCCACAGCGACCTGAAGCAAACGAAGGTTCTTGATTACTTTAGCAAAAGCCGTATCGCTCACCCCTGACCAGTCCTTCAAGAAGATTCCAAACAGAGCCGAGTGGTCACCGTTACTACCAGCCACAAGTCCTTCGGCAACGAGTTCTCGGTATTCCGGTCCCGGTTTTATGCCTCCCAGCAGAGGGGTTCCTCCGGTGCCGTCACCGCGGTTGTGGTCTCCCCCCAAAAGACATTCACCTGGTTCTCCCGATTTCTGGACGCTGAAGAAGCAGGAGCTTTTGTAACAGGGTCCTCGCTCCCCGGTGCAGAGAAGTCTGAACTGGTGCGACCTTTTCGAAGGGGAGAGGATTCGGATGTAGATCCTGCCGAAGTAGATGTCGTCCTTGGCCAGGCTCAAGAAACATACAGGAGTGCTGACTGAAGTGAGAAGTCTGACGGAGCTATACTGAAAAGGAGATGGAAGCAAATGAAAACACCATTTTAACCATCTTTTCAACCTCCATATACAATGGCTGTGTTGGCATTGTACGATGAAAAAAAAGGGAGATGGATCAAACTCGTTTAACACCCTTACTCTGCCTTGACCCCTGCTGTAGACCCTACTCGGTCATGACGCTTGACATTTGAAAGCGTCACGTACTATGGCACCAGTGCCTAGGTACGTCGTTAGAGGTGGCAGCATCTTGCTCTTCTATCCCTCGTGTAATTTGAGACCTTCGGAGGCGATTTTCCGCTATATTAAAGTAAAGGAGTTAATGAAAATTAAGATGTATGATCTTTTTCTTTTGCTCTACCTCTATTCTTCTGCTTTCTTCCTCCTATTTCTTCTATTTTTATACTTCTTTCTTTTTGTCCTTTCTTTTGTTCTATATTATTTTTTCTTGCCGATGCAAGAGAGGTATGGGCTGACAGTTCTCCCAACCTGATCCAAGATCATTTTGCGCATTCATGGAATTATTATACCACAAGAAAGCGAGTTCCTCACAACCTGAATAACCTAACCTAACACCTCCACCCATTTTACGCATGAGGAACCGTCATATTTAATCGCTTTTGCCTTTAATGACGCGCATCTGACACTACGTAGAGTATACGAAAAAAAAGGACGATTAGAAGGTCCCAAATTGCATAAATAAAGTTCAAGTTTACCCACAGGAAAATAAAAAATGCGATTCCAAGTGTCTGAATGAATATTTTGTAAAGAAAAACGAAAGAGCTTGGAATAGCTTTATCTTTTTCCTGCGGGAAATTTATGAAGAAAGTAATACTAGAGAGTAATTGAATTCTAAGAACCTGTTCTTAGAGGTTTCAAAAGCGCCCTATCGGCCTCAAATTAGGTTTAATCAGGCTCATTGGGTATCCGTCTCACGCACTCTTCTGTCTGTTCTTGTTGTTCTGGAGTTACGCGTGCCCACCCAGCCCCAACACCCGCAGGAGGTTCGCGGCTATATAACTTCCACATTTTTTCACTTCTTCCAACTTTACCACTTTATTTACAGATTTCTTTCCGAACTTTCTGATACTGATGCCCTCGTTGGTTTGCGTTTATTTAAGTAAAAATAGCAACCCCTACCTGGAGGGTGAGTGAGGAGGCCGGCGGAGGTCCATCCTCGAGGGCGTGGAGGAGGACGTGACCTCCAGACATGCTGACCCGAGCTGACCTTACGATGCCCTCGTCCCCCTCCATGACCGCGTAGATGCCCTCCTTCTGCTCCTTCGAGTCGTCGTGGCCGACGGCCTCCTCCGCGGCCATGGACAGGCGCAGGGCCGCCGTCCCAACCACCAGTTGCTGCCACCCGAAAGGAACTTCGTTAGTAATTATTATTATTTTTTCATTCCCCTTCTTGTTCGGTTCACATGACGCAAACATCTTTAATCTTGACTTTTAAATAGATTATTATTATTGAGGTGGCAAAAATGGAGGCATCAAATTGGAGGGCAGGCAACTTTTCCAAGAAAGCGGGGGGGGGGGGAAGAATCAGGTTTGTAGTTTCTATTAGAGAGAAAACGATGATTAGCAAATTGGATTATTAGTCATCACTAATTATAGTAATTACTATCAACCGAGGATTATCGCTAATAGAACACTCCGATCCGAACAATAGGAGAATTGTGTGCCCTCCCAATTCGTAGGGTTATGAGTCACCACTTTTAGGTAGTCGGGTTATGTGTGTCTAGCCATTTCTAACTTCTAATCGCTTCTAACTTAGTATCAATACGAACTACTTTTTAAAAACTCCCTGGTCAGTGAGTGCCCCGTTAGTTTTCTCCCATTTAAATAAATAATAATAAGCCTCGATAATGATAAACCATTATAACAAACTTAGGATTTGGTTCGACATGTGGTTTGGATTCCACTTTAATCAGTAGACCTACCCGGATGAGAAAGGTCCCAAAAGTAAATGCAAATCTCTTGGAAACAACCTTATGAAAACATCCTGACTACGACCATAAACTATCTCACGTCGATTTCACTCAACGGTTGTTCACATCGACCATTATAACATTCTCCCAGGTTGGTTTACATATGGTATGGGAGGGTAATATGTGGTTCGGATTTCACGTTAAAAAGTAGACCCGCCGGATGAGAAAGATTTCTCATTAATCCGTTTATGTACATATGTATCATAGTCCCTTCATTTTGGATATAAAAGATAATAATTAGGACCCAATAAAAACATGTGTAATTATAAAAAAAAAACTGGAAATTTGCGCCCCAACGATCCCGAGTGCAATTGTTTTAAGTGAAAACCAAAGAGGAAATATCCCGCAGAATTTTTTTTTAAGGAGAGTTCAGTACAGAAAAGTGGTAAAGATACAGGAAGAGAAAATGTGCAGAAGATATTCAATCTCGT
The DNA here is from genome assembly GCA_963969495.1 of Ceratothoa steindachneri. Classification (NCBI taxonomy): domain Eukaryota; kingdom Metazoa; phylum Arthropoda; class Malacostraca; order Isopoda; family Cymothoidae; genus Ceratothoa; species Ceratothoa steindachneri. Next base: position 140,770,345 of record OZ018325.1, read on the forward strand.
CAAAAATAGAAAACAAAATAACAAAACTTACACTTTTTGGAAAAAAAAACTTGTTTAATTTCCATGAAATTTGCACAGACTATTCTTTGATATTTACCTCTGATAATGTCTACGTTTCCTTTCACGGAACATCGGATAAAATAAGTTATAAGAAAAGTTATGTGTATTTCAAGATAGGGTGCGTCCAAAACTAGAGAACAATACGTATAAATGCAACTAGAACCAGAAAACAACATAATTATCTCATAAACAATTGGAGACAATAATAATAAGAATTATGAAGGCCGTTGTTCTGAAGCACTCATGCGCATCTTCGAAGGGTCGCAGCCCCCCACCAATTTGTCACATTTTTCAAGCGTGTTTTTATTCCATTGTTCTTCCAATCCCTGCCAGAGAACTTCATCATCGGTCGGTATCCGAACCATAACCTTCTCACCGAGTATCTTTCATATGTTTCTATGGGGTTTAAATCAGGGCTCTGCGCAGAAGGCAGTACATTGATGAACAAATTTCAGCAAATCAACCTGCACATTTCAGGTTTTGTACACTTGAGTACACATATTTGAAAGGTGGAAAAGTTATATGAGAAATATTTGGAACACCCCTTTTTTGAGCTCAAGATTTCATTCTTTTAATTTTCGAGTTGTTATAAGTGCTTCTAAATACATTAGAGTTGAGTTTAAACTGAAGGATAATGACAAATAAGTGAGTAGTTCAACTTTTATTATCTAACTGATACATATTATATGGCAACTGATACATTAAAATCAGGTTTTGTCTCAAACGATGGCATGTAGTCATGGGATTTTTTCCATAAACTTCGCCAGAAGCTTCCGTCACCATTCGCACACACCTCTCCACACGTTGAGAATGGCATGGAATGTCAATAGAGAGTGACTCGTCGACAATATTTTTCAGGTCCGCATTAGATAGATGCATTGTCAGTGGTGACTCAAACCTGCACTCCTCTTCAGGGAGAAGTAGATCTGTTAGGTTCTTAGCAGTCTTATCTATTTTCGGTGACCTGAAATCATGTATCTCTTCCTCATAGAAAGGAACTTCTCGGATCTTCTTGATTCTGTTAATAGTTAATTTCCTGTTCTTTTGATCAATGTCTGCCAGCATTGCCAAAAGGACGTTCTCAGGATAGGCCCAGTAGGAATTCCTTCAGATTGTTTGCCATGCTATGGAGTATTTGCAGAAGATTGATCTGTTCCAGGAGATGTTTAGATCCCTCCGTGTAATTTCGGAGAGAATTTGATGTGAAACCAGATGAGCCCATAATGACACACGACAAACCCTGTGAGGACATAAAGTCATTAGTAGGTTTTTCGGTCACCACATAAAGTCGACATATTCTGCTGTCAGTGGTGAGCCATCTTGCATGAGATATTGACCATAGTTTCATATGTAGGAGATCATCGTCAATTACACCACTTCTAATAGCACTGATAATTCTGTATAGGTAAGCTTGGTCTCGACTAAGCTCATTCACATCTCAGTTCTGGAAGAGGAGCTCCTTTAGCAATACATTGAAAGCCATTTGGGGAAACTGCTAGAGATTCACAGGTGGTTAAGGGTTTACCAAGTGGTCCTTTCCATTGAGTCCCACTCTCTGTTGGACCAATATATTTCCTGCACAGGTGCTTCAAAGGAGCTAATTTAGATGCAAGCTTCCGATGATCCACTGTAAAGGACGATGTAATTGACATTCCAGCCCTTTTATAGCTCCATTCTTGTAGCCAGGATTAGTTACCGTGCTGCCAGCTCCCAATGCCTTTATCTCATCTCTAATATCATTTTCAACAGGCCATTTCATCAGCCCGTCTGCAATACCTGCACATATTCCTCGTTCAATAGTTAGATGATCTAAATAGAAAGTACCAGGTTTTCCTACAACCACATAGTGATCTTGAAATTCTTTTGCTCTATACCATTTGTTTCCTTTCTTCTTTTTATTTAGTGTTGTGTCTCTCCTCCCATCAAAAAACAAAGCAGTAATTTTCTTATCTTCCAAACATTCAGATTCGGTGAAATTCCTCCTTAACTTCTGTCGCGCCCTCCAGACTTTCTGATGGTCAATTACACAGGAGCGGTCTTCTGAATTTATAATACCTTAGTCGAATAGGGCTGCACTACTAATAGCAACAGCAGCAGCATTTTTTTTTTTTTTTAGAAGCCCATCTGGCGACTGCCTACTTGGGCATCAGTCGCCGAAATCACGAGAGCCTAGCCCTAGACTACTTTAAAATAAGAATATGAAAACATAACAATGATAAAAATAGGAAAAACTTAACAATTAGGAAGAAATCTCTGACGTCGGGGGAGGTCCCCCTCACTCCGGCGCAGGAGCATGCAACCTACAAAGAAAACGATAACAAAAAATAAAATAAAAACTACTTAAATAAAGGGGAGAAACCTGGCCTTCCCTCAAAAGTCAACAAGTCCACAATTCAATGTGCCTGAACTCGTCCCGAGTACAAGGGACAGGTGGTAGCGACCCCGCCCATCCCGGTACCGGGACAGGTAACGTGCGCGAAGATCACCCAGACTCGGACATTCGACAGGAATGTGCCAAACAGTCTGGGGGACGAGGCAGTCGTCACAATAGGGCGGAGGCGAGCGCTCCATCAAAAGAGATGCGTCACACGAGTGTGTCCGATTCAGAGACGACAGAAAGAGACCTGAAGCCATCGCGGTATTGGGGGATAGGTCCATGGGAACAGTCGCGGCGCAATGGCACGCAACATTAATTTCCCTTCGACCGTCTCCCATCTTCTTTGCCAAGCAGTCCGAAGAGCTGCCCGTATTCCTGCAATGTAGTATGTGTGAGGAAGAACGAAACGCTGGTCCGGTTGCAAAGTCCTCGCGGACCCTTTGGCGCGCTCATTCGCCGCAATTCCTACATGTCCAGGAACCCAGCACAAGATAATCTCGACATCCGCCCGGCTCGCTGAAACCACGGCGTCACGGATATCGCGAACCAGGGAATGCGGAGATTTTAATGCCCCGAGAGCACTCAGGGCGCTTTGTGAGTCGCTATAGGTCACAATCGGTCTCCGAACCAGGCATGTTGCGTAATTTCCCGTACCAAGTGGTGTATTGCCAGCAGTTCGGCCGTGAAGACAGGCGCAGCGCCTGGCAGAGCCCCGCTGACTTCAAACAAAGGGGATACGGCGTGGAAGCCGACCCCCTCATGAGACTTGGAGCCATCCGTATACACTGGCACGGTTCCAGCGTGACACCAGGTGTGCTCCAAAAAGGTCACACGCAATACTCCCGGCACTGTACAAGCTTTATGAGCAGAGGCGTGGTGACAAATAGCCAAATGTCGTACCCTCCAGGATGGCGTCCTGGGCAGAACCAGGGGTGCCACCGCTCGAGAGCTATACTTAGCTCTGGAAGGAGTTTCCTGGCCCTAAGCCCAAAGGGCTTAGCGTATGACTGGCGTCTCTCGGCGGCATAGGCACCGTCGAGATCAGCTGCGGATGCAGTGAGAGCTGTTGGCGACTGAAGGAGGCGCGGGGCTCACGCGTACAGGCGAGTGATGCACTGCATGCGGCGTAGAGCGAGTGGCATCTACCCAGCATCGACTAACACGCTCTCAATCGGGGAAGTGTGGAAGGCACCGGTCGCAAGGCCAAGGCCGGTGCGGTGGATCGAGTCCACCTTACGCAATAAACGCTCGGCTGCGGATGCATTAAACTCGCATCCGTAGTCGAGCTTCGAACGAACAAAGGATGGATAAAAAAGTAAGGCAGTAGCCCTATCAGCATCCAAAGCGCTGAACGTCACGGAACGGAAAATGTCCATGGCTCGGGTACAAGAGACCCTAAGGCTGTGAATATGAGCCTCCCATGTGAGGCGTCCGTCGAATACAAGACCAAGGAAACGGTGTGATTCAACCACATCAAGGCGTACCCCATTAAGAAACAAATCTGGGTCGGGGTGGAGCCGTGGATGGTGGTAGATGTGCCCCCTTTTAGTCTTGGCCAAAGAAAACCGAAACCTGCGCGCTTCCGCATAGCGAGAGACGCAGTTCAATGCCTGTTGGAGTCGACGCTCCAGAGTTGGCATCTGGGCTGCGCCAAAAGAGATCGAAATGTCATCCACGTAGAGCGTAGCGAGAACATCTCATGGCAGCACTAAGGTGATGCCGTTGATGCACAGGGCAAAGAGTGTGACAGTGAGGACACTTCCATGCGGTACACCCTCTTCCTGCTCCTTTGGGCCAAAGAGGGCTCCCCCAACCCGTACGCGGAATCGACGATCTCGCAAAAATTCAGATATAAACATTGGGAGGCGTTCCCTCACCCCCATCGTGTGGAGAGTCTCCATGATACCGTATCGCCATGCGTTATCATAGGCCTTCTCCAGATCGAAAAATACCGTGGCATAGTGCTGTCTACGAAGGAAAGCCTCGCAGACGGCATTTTCCAGTCGGAGCAGAGCATCCGATGTGGAGTGGGACTTGCGGAAGCCGCAATGTGCAGAAGACAGATGGCCTCTGCTGTCCAGGACCAAGGCTAATCTAACATTCACCAATTTCTCCATCAAATTGCACACACAAGAGGTTAGAGAAATTGGTGGAAACCGGTTGGAGTAGAGTGATCTCTCCCCGGTTTGCGAAAGGCGAGCACAGTAGCGATTCGCTAGGAATCGGGGAGGAGACCCTCCACCCAGATCCTGTTAAACAAATCTAATAGAAAGGCCATGCCACGCTCACTCAGGTGTCTAAGTATGGCGTACGGGACATCGTCCGGACCATGGGCGGTGTCCGCGCACGAAGCAAGAGCGGAACGCAACTCACTCACAGTAAACCTGTCGTTAAAGGGTTCTCCGCCTCTGGAGGTAAAGTCCAACCGGCGGCCTTCCGCGACACCACGACGTACATTAAATTTTGGCGGAGCAGCATCCCGGCTAGAGAATGCGGAAAAATCTGTTGCGAAGGATTCCGCCACGGACGCGGGGTCCGAGATTGCGGTCTCATTCTCCTGGAGGACGGGAGAGGGGTCCTGCGAGAACTTGCCCCGAATCCTTTTGACTCGATTCCACACCTATGCTAGAGGGGTCTTCCCGTTAAGTGAAGACACGTATGCCCGCCAAGAAGAGCGGCGGGCGTGCTTCGAAATATAACGGAACCTAGCTCTATCCCGACGAAATTCAGCGACGGTGAAATCGTTCGGGCGAAGCTTATAGCGCATGAGGGCTGTCTCACACTCGGGTGAACACCATGGGAGTGGTCGGCGTGCAAAAAGGCCAGACGTTCTAGGAATAGTAGTCAGGCTCGTGGCGATGAGGTTGTCGGAGAAGAAATCAACGGCCTCATCTACCGACCTAAACTCCTCGACTGAGATAGAGAATTCAGTCATTTCCTGAAATGCAGGCCACTGCGCCCGCGCAAAGCACCACCGAGGTGGGCTCTCAGGCGGCAGTTGGCCTGAAAATGATATTTGAATAGGAAAGTGATCACTACCATAGAGGTCATTGACCACTCCTGAATCAAAATCAGGCTGTGCATCCGAAGAGCACAAAGATAGGTCAAGGCAAGAAAATGAAGCGGTTCTCGGACAGTGATGCGTAAACTCATCCACGTTTAGGACACCCATCTTAAGCTCTTCGATCAGATCGGCAAGTACTTGTCCCCTGGGAACTATCAAGTAATCTCCCCAGAGAGAATGCCTGCCGTTCAGATCTCCAATCAAGGTAAAGAGCCTTGGCAACCGTGCCACGACGCGGCGGAAGTCCCCCGCGTAAAAGTCAACTGTTGGTGGAATGTACGCAGAAATGATAGTATACCTCCTATCCAGGTGCAGCTGCACAGTCACTGCCTGAAAGGAGGTATCTAGAGAGAAAGGAAGAACGGAGATATCATGCCCGGTGTAAATCGCGCATCCCTCAGCCCGGCCATCCCGTGGTGGTGGGGTCGCAAAACCCTTATACCCCGGGAGGGCGGGCAGGGGGCACGCGCCTAGCATCGTCTCCTGCAGAAAAATAGCTAACGGGGAACGGGAAAGGACGAGCCTCCGCAGCTCCTTCCAGTTGGCCCGGAGTCCACGGCAATTCCATTGAAGGAATATGCCCTCCAGGCCTAGCTCGGAGGAGACGCGGGGGTCCTCCTCGAACAGAATACCCTCAAGGGACTAGCTGTACGCTTCCCGGAGGCAGACCCCCGGCGCTGTTGGCCGGACAAAGCGCTGAAGGCGGTGTCGCCTTCGAGGACTTATTGGGGGAGGTAGGGCTCGCCATGCGAGTCTTTTCCTCCCTCCGCCTCGAAACCTTAGGCGGGTGTTGCGGCTTTGGAGGCGGGGGGCCCTTTTTTCAAGGAACCACCGTCTCCGAGCCACTCGGTCCACCACTAGGCGTGGGCGAAGGAGCCGAAGCTCCTTTGAGACTGCTCTGCTTTCGGGGAACAGCTTTAGGAACCCCGGAAGATAGCCTGGCAACCAACTTCAGGAATGTTGCCTCCTGTGAGTCCAACGACTCGGTGGAGGCGTGTGGCTGTTTTGCCTTAAGGGAAACGGTAACGCTGTGGGAAGAGGGGGGAGCCCTGGTTTTAGCCGGGGCTGGGTATGAACCTTTTTTGCCGCCAGCTTTACTAGGAGAGCGCCCGGGTTGAGTAGAGCCCGCAGAAGGGCTCCGAATAGGCGCGGAAACAACCGTGCTCGGTGGACTGGATGGGCCAAGGGCAGAGGGTGCCTTTCTAACTATTGCGGCGTATGACGTCCCAGGCAGAGCCAGGCGCGCACGGACCAAGTCCTTAGCCTCACGGAATGAGAGTCGATCCTGGGCCTGAATGGCCAGGATTTCTTTCTCAAGGAGATATGCACCACATTGCTTCGAAGAAGCGGGATGCGGCTCTCCGCAATTGACACACTTGGACAAACACGATTTAGACTTATCGTGTGCGTCCTTGAAGCGATTTACACAGACTTCGGGTGACCCCGACTTTGACCGTCTACAAGAACGATTCGTATGGCCGAAGCGGTGACAGTAATAGCACCACCGCGGCAGTGGCACGAATGCCTTCACGCGGTAGCGGTACCAATCGGCACGAACCGACTCAGGGGGCTTGTCACAGTCGAACGTGACGAAGAGTGTAGGGGTGGGTCTCAAGGCCCCTCCCTGTTTTCTCATCATACGTTCGACCTTGACCGCCCCATGGCTAGCCAGCTCTAAGGTGATGTCCTTTATAGAGTAGTCAACAAGTTCCCTCGCATAAACTACTCCTTTCACAAGGTTTATGGTAGAGTGCGGCGTCACACTCATCGGGGTGCCATCAAGTGTCCGAAGAGCACTTATCTTGGCCACCTCCATGGGATTCGACGCATTCGCCAGAAGGCTCCCGTCCGAGAAACGGGTCACCTTCGGCTCTCTACCAATTGCACTAGCTAATCCTTTTATTCTGATGGATCATGTTGCCCTTGGCCAACATAGTGCCATCAGTGGAGCGAATAACGAGGAAGCGTTTGAAGCCAGCGGGCTCAAAAACTCCAGGTATCTTTGAATAAGGGGGCCCGATGTTATTGAGGCTCTGCCCCGTGCACTTATCGTCTTAGTCATAGTCAGGTGCTACGCACACGGGGGGGGGTAGAGGGGCCGGATGTGCCGCAGCCCCCGCTGATGGAGAAGAGCCCCGAGTCTTCTTTATCTTTTTTGTCTTTTTAGTCTCTTTCTTTTTTGGAGAGGAGGGCGGGGAATGAACTCGCTTCTCACCTCCGCCGGAAGGGCCTCCTAGGCCAGATTGACCGGCCTCAGCCAGATCCATCTCCGAAATGGAGAAGGTTCTGGTAGTCGTAGGGGCACCGGTCAGGGAAGATCCCTCCCCTCTTTGTACTGCCTCAGAAACCCTAGCCGTTTGAGGAGGACCTTGCATCGGGGCGGATTCGGGTTCGGTGCTTGGCGCCGAGCCCGGATTTCCCCGTATTGAAGGCACTACTGTCTGAGGCTGGGTTTCCTCAAGGATCATGTCTATCACAGGAGGGGCCTCCAGTTGGCCATCTCCTCCTAGGACATCGCAGGTCCCCTTGGCAGCGTCACCAGTCTTGTCTGGGGAGGCACAGGCCTTGCCCCGGCAAGGTTTAATATTCTTGCCAGCAATTCTTTTGAGGGAAGCGACCGAAGGGGCCTGACTTCTCTCTCCTCCCTAAGGGGGTTTGCCCTACCGAGCCGCTTCAATGAGGGGCGGTCGGCAATGGGCTGCCCGCTGGCTTTCTTGGCAGTCCCCTTAGAAAGAAAAGGAGGGACTGCCGCTGGAAATAGGGAGGTGCCCGAAAGCACCTCCAGAGAAGGGGGTGAGGGGGAGTCCCTTACACCCGTAGGCGTAAGAGAGGAGTAAGCCTCCTCTCCGGTTAGAGAAATATGGAGGGTTCCCTGTGCAAGCACAGGGGGGAGGACCTCCATTTTTTTGCTGGAGCTGCCTGAGGGCGGCTCCGTCGTTGGTTCAGGGGGAATTAAAGGGGGTTTTGGGGGGATTTATCATTGGGCATGGTGACCGTCTTTTTATTACGGGATGCAACCGCTCATCACCCCTTGCAGTAGCCCGCACTGCAAGAGGTGCTTACAGGCCTGGCAGAGCCAGGTGCCGCCATTCAGGACCACCCCTCCCGCCTGGTGGCCTGGCAGTCCATCGGCATGGAAGCGTGGGGATGAAGCAGGTTGTTTAAAAAAAAAACATCCCCAACCGGAGCTCAGGGGTTAGGGAACGTTGTCCCCTTTCTGCTCAGCCCCGATCCTAGACGGTTGGCTGAGAAGAAGGTCAGCATCTACCCTGTGAAATTAGAGGCTGACTAGAGAAAGTTGTGGGAGAAGTTGTATGAAAAGCGAGGAAACAAGTGTTTTGAAGGAAGGAGAAGAGGCTAAGCTGGGGTCGGACGGAGTGCTGAGTCTCGTCAGCACGGCGGCCAGGATGGCAAATCGCCGCGCCCCTTACAGTGTCAGCAGCAGCAGCTCTATTTGACATCCAATACCGATCTGCTTTCATGGCAATTGTTGATATTGGTATGATGTTGTTTTCTGTTCTCGCAAAGACTTTCTTCCATTTATCATCAGAAATGTCAGAATATAAGGTTTCTTCATCCAAGGGTCTCAAATTTTAGTTTTCTTTTCGCTCTTCTCTTTTTTGTCCCTCTTCTTCATCTATTCTTTTCTGAATTCGATTTTCTATGATTATCCTTTTTTTAATTAGTTTTACATCCACTCTTCCAATTTTCATGTGACGCCCAGTTCTTTGGTCAATGAGAAATTCATGCTCTCGGCGTGGCACTTTCATGTTCTTTTCACACTTGCATTCCAAGAGATCAGCACACTGGCAACCTACTATATAAAGGAAAGTTGACCCAATGTTGAGATAAATTTCTTATTCTTAGTGGCATATATTCCTTGGTTTGAAACCACAGACGCTTCTTCCATCAAACGGAGTAATTTGGTTTTAAAATTCTTGATCAGCTGAACTGGAATACTGGCTTTTTTTCCAAATCTCAGTAAGGGCCTCGGATACTTCAGGAATAACATCCTTGTTCCTCTTATATTGTCTTTTACATTCTGGATATATCTTCCAACCTGTTATTTTGTTGTCAGCTGGTAATGAGAAAGTTCTGGAAGTGGGGAGCCAAAGACACCGTGACTCGTTAATGTTCTAGTCCTTTACTCAACTTAGACCTGAAAATGAATAATACAAAGACCCATTAGTATAAAACAGAATTAATACATGTGATGAGTGAATCTATTACATACATTCAAAAAAGGGGAAGCCATATCTTTCCATAGGAAATACTCGTAAATTCGTCATACATCGATTAATTTAGGTTGCCCTCCAAGTAGATTACAAACAAGGAATTTCTCAATCTAAAATTGCCTAAACCTTAGATACATAAGGAGTTAAAGTGCACAATTTCTTCCTGTACGAAAATTACCCATTTCTAGCTTCAGAGACGAGAACTATAATAATTAAATCCAAGCAGCCTCGCCCTACGGAAAAGATCATTTTAAGCAAAATTTGACCTCCAAAAAGAGGGTGTTACTATTTTTTTAGATTCTTTTCGTCTTCATTTCCAATTTTGGGATGGTTGCTCTACAAAACATGAAATGTGTTTTAACATTGGTTGCGACACTTCGCCCTCTGCGCAGGCCAGGACATTACGTCAATATTTCTAGCATCCAAGAACTGCTTCATCGTCTTTGCTGTCTGGCACGGAGCAGGTACTCTCGATGTTGGGAGAAAGGGGTCCATATGTTCATCAAGCACTTTCTTGTATACTGCAGCTTTTACTTTTCCACTTAAAAACATATCCTGCCTCGGACGATAACGCTGCCACCTTCAAATTTAACCGTTTAATCATGCATGTAGGATTCAATCTTTCACCTGCACAACGCCTTAAATACTACTTTCCATTACAAATTAAATTTGATTTAATCGCTTAAGAAACATCGCAGTTTTCAGCACTTCGCATGACATGCTCAGTAGCGAATGCTAACCTAGCCGCTTTATTCTTTTTACTTATGAGTGACCTCAAGCGATGTTTGGCCGTCTGGCGAGACACACTCAGGTCAATATCCTCGGCAATTTGACTTGAACTACCAGGTACTCTTTGATATCCGTCCTTCATCGGCATCCGTTGCATTATGCGACATTCCCTGGGAGTTATTGTTCGAGGGTGACCCCTTTTCTTCGTTCACTCTTGGGACCATGAATCCTCATGGGGATTTATTATGGGTAGAATCACACTTTTTGACTGATAATACTTCGAAATGTCAGACAGTGCCATTTCTTCATTCACTGCGTACCCTACTTACTAAAAGATTTGTTGACCTTAACTCATCTTGCCACCCTGATATATGAGTAATATCCATCAGTAGCAGTGTATAATACACGTGGGATAATAGCACAATAAGTACCTTACAAATTTTTACTTGTGAAGTAATCGTTCTTTAATTTTTGGACGTATAAATTCTTCCAATACACTACTTTCTTCATAACATTTTTTTTTTTAGCCGCTGGTCCATGAGATGAAACTTGGAACCTATTAGAGGCAAATTTCAAAAAGATATTTTGTGCAATTTTCAACAAAATATAGATTTTAAAAAATTTTATTCTCTACTTTTGGAGAGTGCTTCATAACCGCAAATACTTCTGGGGCATTGACCCGGAGAGGTCACAAAATCTTCCAGATATCAGCTGCAGCATGATTGCCAATGATGCACCTGACAATCCCTCGCGAGTAACCGAGTGCCACAAGTATTCTCTTCTTAAGAGAAGTCGGGTTATGAAGTTTCCAAACAATTTTACTTCCCCCAATCTCCACCACTTTATGAACCTGTCCTCGCAAATTTCTGGTTGAGATGCCCACGTTGATTTGACTTTTCAGTTTGGAGTAAATAATGATAATGACAAATTTGATCCCTCGAAATTATTAACTTGAATGCCCCCAAGAATGAGCTAAACATTCGGAAGTAGGAACTCTGGCACTCTAAATTAAACAATCCAATAGTAGGAAGTGCGAACATGAATACTTCGAAGTACGAACTCACACGGGGAGAATCGGTGGTTCAAACTCTAACAATTAATTTTTCTATACTTCAACCCAGAACTGCTATGACCACCCAACTCTCCATTTTTAGTAGTTAAAAAGAAATGTCATTGAATTTATGTCTAATAAAGAAATTGCATAATAGGAAGGTTTACAATTAAATAGGTAGCAAAAATATTTTGAGGTATAAAAACGGAGACAAGGAAGAATTGAAAAACTACAAGCTTGTCATGCCAACTACTCAAAAATTGACATTTTATTGAAAATAAAAGAAACTGGCTTAACCCAGCGAGGGTATATTTTATTAGTAGAGGGATGAAGGATAAAGGACACTAAAGAGGGATCGAAAGAAAGAAAATGGATGGTAAAATGTTATAAATGATAAAGACTATCCAATAGCAGACCTAGCTTCAGCCTGGAATCGAACCAGCGACCTATCGGTAAGAAACTCAGACGTTCCCATTCATATATATTTTTTTTATTCTAGAGGTTACTGGTTTAATTCCGGGTGGGGGAGTGGGGTTCAAATTTGCTTCGTATATCTAAACTCCAACCTTACCTTGAGTGATATATTTTTTGTATCTGATTCGTCAAACCCAAAGGCTGACTGGTTGGACCACTCCTCCAACTTCGTGTCCCAGCTTCTTATCTCCTTCAGAAGGAAGGAAAACTCTCTTTGGCTATCGGCAGTTTTTGTCTGCTCGATAGCGAATCCAAGGGCGTTTCTCTTTAGTTTGCCATCTTCCACGGCGTTCTGTAGACGCTCTCTTTCTCCCCTAACTAATCGTATGACCTCGTTCTGTTTTTCGACCAGTTCCATCAAACCGTTTAAAAGGATCTGTTGTTTTTGAAGATGGAACTCTAGTATGGATTCACATTGAGCCAATTTGACTATTTTAGCGTCGTAAAATTTTAAACTGCTCACCCCGACGCCTTTTTGTATTTGCAATAATTCTTCTAAAGCTTGTCTTGAGGATATTACTTTGCACCCTTTATCTAAATGTTCGACTACCAGACACTTACTACACATCCACTCATCACACGAAACGCATCTGTACTGCCAGAGTTCGCCATGGTCGGCGCAGCAATCTTCCGGAGCAGGGGTTGGACACTCAACTATAGAAGGTTTTTCATCCTTTACCTCTGATCGAGCTTCTTCTTCTTCGGGTGTCCCGACAATCTTGAGGATTTCTAAGAGACCGTAATTCACCGCGATTTGTTCGAGACCAAACACTTCGTGCGGTGTTCTGCAAGTGGGGCAAATGAGTCCGTCTTCTTTGATGATGGCGCTGACGCAGCTCGAGCAGAAGGAGTGGCCGCAGGAGAGAGAGCGTGGTCTTCTGTCACCCTCATCTTTGTATAGGTGGAAGCAAACCCCACACTCCATGGGCTTATGGGGTGTTTAACAGTTTCTTAACTGCGGGTTGAGAGAAAACGGACATTAAAATAGGTCGCAGGTAGCTGGTGAACCATTTTGAAACAACCTAACAAAAGCCTAATAATACTTATTGTATTTTGAATACTATTATAATGATATTGTTATTACTTAAAATTAAGAAGGGAAAACAAGCACACAATGCATTAAGTACAAATTCCCAATTGGAATGTTCAAGTTTGAACTTTAAGTACCTCATTTGTACAAACTCGTTCCTGGAATAACGCGCTCTTCCAAACCCCTTATTTAAGGGTAACGGATTTGTTCGTGGTTTTTGTTATGCTTGACCTTGTCCTTCATTCTTGTTCTTTCCACTCATCTTTTTTTAAATCTATTTAATCCTCTAATTAATGAAAATTTTACAATTGGTCAAACCAGCTTCCTTTTTTCTAAAAAATTCAATTGCAGGATCCTTATTAATTTGTTGTTAAATTTGTCGCCCATCTCTGCTCCCTTATAGCACTTGGCAACTCAACTTACAAAATAAATTTCATTATATAAGTCGACATAACGCCTTTGAATATAAACAGACTAAACTTTAACAGTATAACTAAGTATGCTTCGTAAATTAAGTTTACGAAGCATACCATCGTCAAGTGTTGACACCGAGATGAGTGTAACATCTCAAACCATATTCACTTAATCTTTTCACCAGAAAGATGTGTCAATTCGCATTTTTTAGTATTGATGCTCTGTTGTACGACCTGTTGCTGGAGGTTGGAAACCTCATCCAATTTAGCATTTAGACCAGTAGTCTCGCTTTTCTTTATTATTCTTTTATCCCCTCTGACTAAACATGTGCTCGACTGAGTACACATTTTCTTTGCTATCCCATTGGGATTCAGGTGTGTATTTTGGGATATGTATTCTCTTCGTAGGAACTTGTTCATAAGTATGTAGGATAGATTATCCTGACCCAAAGATATATTTATCTTTCATTTTACCATACTTTTTTTCAGTTTTTCCATTTTCCCGATCTATTTTCTTTTAGCTCTTCTAAGTGAAAAGACCTCCTCTGGTTACGCCAGTTTCCTTTATCTTCAATAAAATATGACTTCTCTGAATAGTTTGATTATCGCTGATAGAAGATGGATTCTCCTGTAGTTCGCTAATTCTTTCCTTTTTTGTTTTTTTTTATCAATAACTTAACACTTCCGCTAATCATTTAAGTGATAGACTTCAACATTATACATTTTTTTTTGGGGGGGGGGAAGGATTGGACTCAATAACACTTAGTTAATTTTTTGAAATGGAAATATAATTGGGAGTAATTTTGCTTGGAAAAGAATAAAGGATTATTTAGAAAAAGGAAAACAAGCAAATGGGCAGAAAAGGAATAACAGCGAAGGCGGTTTGCGATAAACACTCTCACAGTATGTACAAACTCGGCCCAAAGTTTTTATTTGCATATCATTATGTATCTAACAGTGAAATAAGAAGGAATAAATATCAATAAGTTTATATATATGCTACAACCAATCAACAAGAATGAACAAAATACAAAATTTGCCAAAACATGTAACATCAGCAACATACAACGTATAAACAGATAAACTGTGTGAAAATTACAGCAACACCAAAACTAATGCAGTAAGCTCAGTAGCTTGTCGAGAGTCCCTTGGCAGTGATAAGAGCCTTTATTCTTTGGAACATGCTGTCCACGAAGGTGCAACACCTGAGGAGTGGGATGTTGGGCCATTCTTCGGCGATGACTGCTTTCAGTTGCTCATCGGAAGCTGGCTGACGACATCTTACAGCCTCTTTCATGTCTGCCGGAGATTTCCTATTGTAGTCATATACGGAGACTGAGGTGGCAGGTCCATCACCATAATATGGTTATTCCAGAACCACCTTATACTGGAGGTAGACTTGCGACATGGGGGATTGTCCTTATATAAAATCACATTCTGGGCATTTTCGGGCTGAGGGTGGCATGTAATCCCTAGGAACAGCTTGCTACTTCTCTGAATTCATAGTGCCATCACAAACTGCGAGACTAATTCATCCTCGAACTTGACATGCAGCCCCATAACATTCACAGAGCGTGCAGGATGCTTGCTGTTGACACTATGCCCTTTCGATTCCATGGCCCTCCCGCACACTCTAACAATGCCTGGGGACGAGAACAATTAGAACGTGGACTCGTCGGGCCATAAGAAACGTGACCACTAACAAAAGATCGAGTTGCAGTGAGCACGTGCCCAAACCCCTCGACGTCTCTCTGCTCAGGGTTAATCAGCGCCTTCTGGCGGGTTTTCCATGACTTCAAGCCCTGTGCAAGCACTCTGTGATGGCTGTTATGACGGATGCATTAACCCGGTGGCCATTTTTCCATTCATGTTGCAGCTGGACTGCGGTTTTCTTACGATCCCGAAGGCTCATGCCACGTAGAGAACTGGCGTCACGTTGCATACGAGGTCGGTCTTGGATGTTTCCACTTTTTTGGATACTTTTTAACACTTCTGCAACGCTGGAATGTAATCCGCAGACCCTCCGACCATTTTTGACAGCTGAGACCCTATTAGTGCAGCGTGTGTATCAGCCATTTTTCCTTCACTGTATAGTTAAGTGTTTACGCCATTATCAGATCCTATCGACATGGGATATCATATTAATAAACAAATATGATGTGTTTATGAAGGAATTGCCCCCCCCCAAACATACTGCATTCTGATCCAAGAATTACATAGATTTCAATAGCATCGCCATTTCCAAAAAAAAATTATAAGAAAGTAGGTACTTTTATTTTGCTTTCGAGACATACCCAAGGAATAAGAAAAAATTTATGTGTCTGGAACTACCACGGATATATATATATATATATATATATATATATATATATATATATATATATATATATATAATTGAAAATCCCATGACACGTGATATATAGTTGTATTTAAATGCCTAAGGAAATGGAAATTGGTAACACAACCCGGAAAAACGCTAAGGAGAATGTAGAAAACGGAAAGATGGGGAAAACTATTTTAACCGTTATATGAAAATAAATAAAGAAGTTGGATTTGAACCTGTGTCATCAAGCGCTCATCGCTTATATGATCACGATGTTCATCGCCAGAGCTACCATCTTCAACCCCCGAAAAAGTTGATTCAAGAAGCCTTTTGAATAATGAAGTGTAGATTTTTATCCAGTGAGAGACAAGACAAGTGTTTTTCTAGAAGAAGGGGTCACGGGCTTTTTTGTTTGTAATAATTGAAAATCACATGACACGTGATATATAGCTGTATTTAAAGGCCAAAGGAAATGGGAATTGGTAACACAACCCGGAAAAACGCTAAGGAGAATATTACATGCACCAATGAAAGCTTAAGAAAGAAAATAGGAGATGTAGAGAACGGAAAGATAGGGTAAACTATTTTAACCTTCAAATAGAAAAACACTTGTCTTGTCTCTCACTGGATAAAACCTACACTTCGTTAATCAAAAGGCTTCTTCAATCAACCTTTTTTGCGGGGTTGAGGATGATAGCTCTGGCGATGAGCGTCGTGGTCATATAAGCGATGAGCGTTTGACTATACAGGCTCAAATCCAACTTCTTTATTTATTTTCATATAACCGTTAAAATAGTTTGCCCTATCTTTTCGTTCTCTACATCTCCCATTTTCCTTCTTAAGCTTTCATTGGTATTTTCCGGGTTGTGTTACCAATTTCCATTTCCTTGGGCCTTTAAATACATATATATATATATATATATATATATATATATATATATATATATATATATATATATATATTGATATGAGAAACTCATAAAGTCGCGCGTGAGTATAGCAATAAATGCTAAAAATCCCACAGGAAAATGAAAGATGGATTTAAGTATTTTCAAACTTGTTCAGTTCATTATCAAGGAATAACGAATAACGAAATATTTTACAAAGGTGGTATATATTTATATATATATATATATATATATATATATATATATATATATATATATATATATATATATATGTGTGTGTGTGTGTGAAACAGAAAAGCAATGCCACGCCCATGTACAACGAAGGGACTCAAAATAGAAAAATAATATCAAAGACGGATATGAAGTATAAAACCAAATAGATAAGGTCTACTTCCGGAAAATTCCAACCTGTACGCAAAGAATGTAGACATTTATGTGACTAAACTAAGTCATACATATATCTGTCTTTGGTATTATTTTTCTATTTTCGGTTGGGGCATTGCTCTTCTGTTTCACATATATATATATATACCACCTTTGTAAAATATTTCGTTAATCGTTATTCCTTGCTTGATAATGGACTGAACAAGTTCGAAAGTACTTTGAATCCGCCTTTCATTTTCCTGTCTGATTTTTGGCATATATATATATATATATATATATATATATATATATATATATATATATATATATATATATATATATATATATATATATATATATATATATATATATATATATATATTATATATAATTTGAAGGATGAACGAAAGGACGCATAAAGGGAAATTCATTTCATTTTCTTGATACAACGTTTCGGGTGAACTTTTCACCCATCTTTGGGTACTGGAAATACAATGTGGAAAATAATTTAAGTTAAGAACCAAACAGATGATCAAAATGACGAATTTATGGAACGTATTTAATGTTAATTAAGGAGGGGGATAGCGATAAATTTACAGGCAATTGATAATTTCTGGATTATTATGTTACGAGTTAAAAATTAACGATTGGGGAAACACAGAAAACACATCCAAAAAAACCTTAAACAATCAGCCGTTAGAGGATAACTGGGGAGAAAGGGCGAGGAGCGTAGGAAGAAAGAGAAGGTTAGGGGGTTGGTAATATTTTTGTTTCGAGTAGAAGTAGTGGGTGAGAAGAGGAATCGGAATTTAAGGAAGGAGAAAGGTATTTAATATACATGGATTCAAGAATCCTTAGTGATATGGGATCAGGGGTGGTTTTCAGGATTTTAAAATCGTCCGTTGTGATTTCGGTTTTACAATCAATAAAGTGAAGCCTAACAGGTGAGAATTCTTTCGTAGAGAGAACCTTTCCTGTCCTGTGGCTAACACCCAAATGTGAACAGAACCTCGCCTTCAGCGAGCGCACCGTACTACCGATGTATCTCCCCAGTTTACAATTGGGGCAAGTAACCTCATAAATAACGGAGCACTTCGCTTCAGGCGGGATTCTGTCCTTACAATTGAAGTATAATCCTATGTGGTGTCTATTTATGAAAATCAACTTAAAGTCGGTATGGAAAAAGAATTTATTTAATACAGATGTAATTTCTTTGGAAATTTTTTTGTTTAAAAAACCCAGATCCGGAAAGATTATGTAACGGATATCTTTGCAAACAGTCGGAAATTTAAATTTGGGGTGGAAAATATTGTTTAAAAATTGGGCCGTAATTTTTTCAATCAGAGACACAGGAAAGCCGTTTTGTTTGAAAAAATTAGTCAGAAATGCGACTTCTTGGTGAAACCAGAGTAGGATGAACAAATATTAAAAGCCCGGAATATTAGTGTTTTGATGGCACTTATTTTGAAAGAAAGGTCACAAAAACTGAAAAAGTTTTGGCCTTGACCAGTAAAGGTTGGCTTACGAAAAACTTTTATTTTCAAATCCAGTTGGGACACGGAAAATGTGGATATCCAAAAATGAGATGAAGGAATTGAGCTCCTTTTCGCATGTAAAGTTAATATTAGGATGTATATGATTGGCATATTGCAAGAATTTATCGCAGGACTCCTCAGTATTAAACAGAATGTATGTATCATTGACAAAGCGGCGGTAAAGTAAGGGTTCAATGCTTCCAAGTTCTAGGTTGAATAGTTGTTCCTCAAACCAGGACATGAAGATATCTGCGAAGACAGGGCCCAAAGGACTGCCCATGCCCACCCCATCTATTTGGTAGTAGGTTTGGTTGTTAAAAGTAAAGTAATTGTCCTTAACGGCTAGTTTCAGCGTTTCTTTTAATAGTGGAGGGGTAAATCCATGAAAATTGAAGTTGTTAAGGGAAATGCACGTCGGACAATTATGTCAACTGGTTTGAGGAAAGAGGGTTTATTAAAGGAGCCAATAATTTAGCTAAGTTATAGGAAGGCAGATTATAAGATGCTAAAATGGGGCGAAGGGGGATACCCTCCTTGTGACATTTGGGAAGTCCGTATAGAGAGCCTAGGTAGGAACCTGAAACGTGCAGGCGGTTGTAAATAAATGAATCCAAAATATTAAGGCATATTCGCCTTCGGTAGTTCACGTGGGACCCATTTTCCAATGGCGTAGGACAGTCGTATGGATTACGCTAAATTGTTCGACGAGTTTCCTAGAAGTTGCAGCAGGATTTGCTGTGATAACAGCTTCCAACTCTTCGGATTCAAGTTTTTTGGTGGGACGACCTTCTTTTATTCGGTCTTTCATATTGAAATCCACACTTCATAAAGGGTAAAACAACCTCCTGCAACTTCTTTCATTTACTGCATCATCCACATAAGTGCTCTGAATGGATTTTTCCGCTGTACTTGCATTCACACCTTTAGATGGGACGAACATAGGGGCATAGTAGCGAAGAAGATTATGAACAATATTTTTATAATCTCAAAGTGAAAGATACAAATTACTCATTGTAGCATTCATAAACGATAACATTACTTTCATTCCAACCTAATTATATATATATATATATATATATATATATATATATATATATATGTATAACTGAATCACGAAAATAAGGAACGTGAGGAATTAATGAATAACGTTACAGCCACGAGGAAAAGGAAACAACGGAGAACTGCGAGGCCTTTCGACTAATGGTCTGCTAAGTAAAGGACCATTAGTCGAAAGGCCTCGCAGTTCTCCGTTGTTTCATTTTCCTCGTGGCTGTAACGTTATTCATATATATATATATATGAGGAAAATTAATGCAATATCGCAAGAAAAGATGAGGAATTAAACCACATTCTCCGAAGACAATTTAATTCAGAACAGTTTCGGTGTATCTCACACCCTTTTTCAACTGACACTGGATAGAAAATATTAGAAAAGTGCTTACAAACATAACACGGGGTCAGGTCGTGAAAGATCCCCTCTTTTTTCCCCCATTCTTCTACTTGTGGCTAATCAGGGGGCGGGGTTAGGCCTAAACATATTGAAGGGCTGACATTTTACTATTTTGTTTATTTGCTTTCTTATTACAGGATTAAAAGAAAATTGCCCCTCAGATAGATTTAAATTAGGAACTGACGATATCAAGCTCTATTCTACGATTCTTCTCTTTACATAGTTGGCCGATTTAAATACCATTTTACTTCCATTGAAATCGGCCAACTATGTTAAGAGAAGAATCGTAGAATCGAGCTTGATATCGTCAGTTCCTAATTTAAATCTATCTGAGGGGCAATTTTCTTTTAATCCTGTAATAAGAAAGCAAATAAATAAAATAGTAAAATGTCAGCCCTTCAATAGGTTTAGGCCTAACCCCCCCCTCAGATAAGCCACAAGTAGGGGATTGGGGAAAAAAGAGGGGATATTTTACGACCTGTTATGCTTGTATGCATTTTTTCTTATATTTTCTACCCAGTGTCAGTTGAAAAAGGGTGTGAGATACACCGAAACTGTTCTGAATTAAATTGTCTTCGGAGAATGTGGTTTAATTCCTTATATATATATATATATATATATATATATATATATATATATATATATATATATATATATATATATATATATATATATATATAATATATATATAGTCTTCCCATAAGAAATGCAAAGAAGGGTTAAAACATTTCGAGTATGTACTTAAAAATGACTTTTGCTTCCTTGTAGTACATAGACGTGTCGATTACGTTGGATTATCTCGTGTGGGCCTATGTTAGGGTGTGTGAAACTATTGCATATTTGAGTGTCTCTTGCAAAGTTTGAAGATCTAGAATGAATTGATTCTTGAAGGGATCATTTCTCCAGGTTGATAATAAATCGTCAGGAAGCCTCAAGCAGCATCCATACACAATTTTGCGGGGAATACAAACGATTTGCATTTGGAGAGTTGCATATGGCTAAGAGAACGGATGGGAGCTTCTCTAACCATTTATTGAAGATATCTTTCGCGAAGAGAGACGTTTTCGACGTTCCATTTAAGCGTTCAACGAGAGCATTTCCAAGCGGATTTCTCCGCGTAATATACACATTCTCTTTTGCTATCAATTGCAATAGTTAATTGAAAGGCCCGAGTGGAACTGTGATGCATTGTCTGTTACGACTTTCGGCCCCGCGCTGAATCGTGATATGAAGCCATAAATAAGGCTTCATTGACAGACTCGGAAGTTGTGTCTTTAAGGGTGGAGGTTTCTACGCACTTTGAGTATCTGCAGATAGCTCTGATACACAACGAAATCTATCGTCTGGGGCTACAAATTGAGCGAAAGGTGGCTTCGTGTATTGGTGTACTTTCACTTTCTGACTGGCAGGGCAACTCTTGACCCAATCTCGGACTTCCTTAAAAATCCCTTTCCCTAAGAAGAGGTCTAAGATTGATTTTAGAGTAGCTCTGAATCATAAATAACCCAAGTTGAGTAATTGGTCGAACCCCAGTTTGCGAAAGAAGGAAAGTTAATGTCTTGTAATTTGAATGAAGTTGAAGTGTCTGCTAATAGACTAGTCAATTCTTCATCTAAAGATTGGACCCTAGCAATAGCTTCGTAGTTCATTAGGGAGAAGGATGGGATAGGTGAAGAAATCGGGTTAAGATCCGTAGGTCTAGGACCTTTCATCGAAAGCAATTATCTCTAAAATCTTTCCCTCTGAACATACTTTGGTCCAGAAATACTTTTGCCTAGAGAATCATTCGCTTAATGCATTTTTTGTACAATGACAGTATATGAACAGTACAGAAAAGATTTCAATTTAACATTAACGGATTATAACCTTCAGAAATCTTTTCTGTAAGGTTATCTGAATAGATTTCAAGGTCAAAGGTTACCTTTTGTGTCATTCTTTATTTTATTTTCAAGAGAGGTGTTATTTTTTCAGAATATTAAACCTCAGATAGATAGTGACATTAGCTTCGTTAAAATAAAGCGAGAAAAGATAAACTTTGCTATAATAGTTATTACTGTGGGAAGAATTGTCGGAACCACATTGTAATATGGAGTAAGAGACTCAACCAAACCTCAAAAATGACCCCTTTGAAATGTTTTATGAAATCTTATAATGGGTTCACGTATAATCAAAATATCACTGGATGTAAGGGAATCCGAATGCATAAGTACTCCGAAAAGAGCACTGTTCCCGAAAAGTGGTACCTCTTTTGGGGGAATAGTGGACAGTGATCAGGTGACCGGGTATTTATTGTTGTGCCCTAAGCTGGTATGAGCTGTGCAGGCGATGCAAGTTGCAATTGATAAATATACAAAACTGCAAAGTAGTAACGAGCGCCTAAGAATGCTGTCAGACCGCTTGAAGAAGTGAAGAGAGGTTGTGCTGGATTTTGGGAAGTTTGAAGCTCGAAACTGAAATCACAACTCTCCTGGAATTTTTGAAATGAAAGGTGGTGGGTGGAGAAACAGAAAATGATTGCCAGCCGCGTCCCCTCCCACTCCAGTCATCCTGAGATGACTGGATGGGGAGGGAAGGAGACCTGGCCCCACAGGCGTACTCTCCGCCCATCCAGAGCCGTTTCGAGACTACCAGAGGAGCGAGAAGGGCAGGAGATAAAGACGGAGAAGAAGAGTAAAAAGTAGAGATATAAAAGGTTGAAATAGCATTCAACGGTCGCCCGAAAGGCAATTATTAAATTTTATAACAGTAAATACCGTCAATATTATAATTTATATCTCCTAACGTAAAAAGAATAAACAGCTTAATCATATTTTTTTCAAAATTACTGTCATTTTCGTAAGCAGTTTCTTATTTGTACCACTAACTAAAGCATTTATCTTTCTGTTAAGTTGAGGAACTTTAGTACCGTTTAAAAAGAGAAACAAAAGTCAGAAAGATGATATTTTTTCGAGAAATGGATGGTTGCCTAGTCGTATATGTAACACTCCCGAATAGGGTTGAGGAACTCCAGGAGCCTTTTCTAGCGGATTAAGGAATTCTTATTATTACCCTTACCTTACCACATTGACTAGAGTGTTATTGTTCGTTTTTCAAAGAAAATTTGAAGGGGAAATTTACATTCGCTGTTTTCTGTTAAACTGAAACGTCAGCTTATACAAAAGGCTTCTTGAAATTTCTCTTTTTAGAGAAATTGGCGGTTGCCTAGTCGTATATGTAACGCTGGTGAAGAGGGTTGAGGAACTCCAGGAGACTTTTATAGTGGATTAAGGGATTCTTAGTATTACCCTTACCTAAATGCATTGATAGAACGTTATTATTCGTTTAAATATATAATATATATATATATATATATATATATATATATATATATATATATATATATACATATATATATATATATATATATATATATATATATATATATATATATTAATGTTAGTCTATGACAACAAATGGAGAGGGAGAATAAGAGAAACCAAGAAAGGTACGAGGTTCTTTATTATTGACGTTTCGCTCCGCAGGAGCTTCCTCAGAGTGACAAGAAACAATGACAAGAAATTTAACTTTAACTTTATTATCAGAAAGATAAAAGCTCAGCTCCCTCCCCCTTACCCCCACTCTCGTGGGTTGAGGTACTAGTGACAAGGTAGGAAGAAAAATTTAATAAAGGTTAAATACAGTTTTAGATATACACTTGCCCGGGGTGGGACTAGTCAATTCCTTAAAAAATTACAGTAACATTTTTGATAAATATTAAATTGATAATTGCATATTATTGTTGTCCCGTTGATTAGTAAAATGTGTTTAGCACGATAAGTTACCTCGTTATGTTATCATTTCTTTCTAAAACTTAGTTACTACACAATTGATTTCAAAAATTTGCACAATGTTAATTTACAATACTATGTTTTTATAAATTTCACTTCTCTTAACAATATATTTCTCGCATTTAGTCGTCGCTTTTATGAAATTTCAATGTTAATTTACATTAAAAAATATGTATGTATAAATTATTTGCTTTTATCCTAATATTAACTTTCAAACTTTTTGCTATTTTACCCACGTTTGCTACCACCGATAATTTTTCTTTATACGATTAACTCATGACACTCACTTTAAATTGAACTATTTATGCTTTTATTCACTGTTAGACTTCTTGTTTTTAATTTGAACTTTAATGCTTATATTCCCTGTTAGACACTTTTGTAACTTTGGGGAATATTTCACTATGCTTTTAATTTGAACTTTAACGCTTAAATTCACTGTTAGACACTTTTATACTTTTTTCTTTTTTGGTTATTTCACTATGTCGAGGGTTTCTGGGCGCGTCTTTGTCCATTGCTGATTGTCTTGTATCCGGACATGTTGACGACGCGGACACATGTATCAGGAATGAAGATTGCGTCATCTCACAACCTATCCTTCACTTCCTCTGGAGAGTACGGCCCCTCAAACGTCCATTTGTATTTCCCTTTACGTATGCCCTCGACTAGAAGCCGGATGTTACCGCTAGGGGGTACTCAGACCGGTGTTCCGTACACCTTGAGGGACAGTTCTTCTCCGTCAAAGAAGAAGCCTTGTTTAAGGACTTCTTTTTTTCGGTAAGTGCTACCACTCCTTGGAACAATGTGGACATAGTTTTCTCTTCTTGCTTCTTAGTTTTCGCTTTTTCTACTATTTTTTATTCTTCCACCTCTTCCTCCGTCGTTGGAGCGTATAGCTCTACTTCTTGTATGTCATTCTTTTTCTTCTTTCCTCTTTGTTTCTTTTTCTTCTTCGAGTTTACCTTGGGGTTTTTGTCTGCAGTGGCTTCTTCGTCTGCAGACTCTTCTTTTTCCGTTTGGGCTTCTTCTTCATTTTGAGTTTTTTCTTTTACGTGGGTTCTGTCGGTGAGCTGGATTTTCAGGACGTCTTGTGGGGCGGGGCTAGGCGGGAAGCAAAACTTCTTATTAGTCCCGTTCTTCTGCAGAGGGGATTCAATTCCTCCGAAAAAGTGCCGGGATTTGCCAGATTTGCGAGGTGGGCAAAAATGACCATGGTCATTATGTCCCTGCCCTCGCTTGTCATCACCAGCTTCGACGCCATGATTCCATGTTTGTGCTCCGTAGCCGTTTTAGACTGTTCCCAATTTGACCGAATCGCTTCCTTGCGGATGGGACACTCCATGGCTAGCTAGCGTTCTGTGGTCCCCTCCGCATTGATGCATTTTAGCTTTTCAGCCCCGCATCCTCTCCATTCGTGACCAGACTGGGCACAGTTGGAACACGTGACTTCGATTTCTTTGCATTCACGCGTTGGGTGCTTCTCGATGGCGTAGCATCTGAAGCAGCAGTACACGTGAACGTACTCCTCTGCCTCGACTTGCTCTGGGGGCCACACGAAGGTAAAAGCCTAGGAGGTCTTGCTTTTTGGCCCTGTCAGCCATCTCGATGGTCTCGAAGACGATTTTGACAATTCCGTTTCCTTTGCTGAACTTATCTACCTTGGTAATCTTCGCCCACGTCTACTGCCTCATCAGCTCTTTCCTGATTTCTTCGCGGGAGTTATACGAGAAAAACGGGCTGAGCCTTCTTAGGATTATGGTCTGGCGAATGAGGATGTCCTGTGGTATGGACGTTTCTAGCCCGATTTTCTGAAGCACATTCTTAGCCTTTTCAGATACGAGCTGCTCCACGTCCTCCATCGAATGGCATATGGCGGTGTATCCATTTGGGGTATCTATTAGCCTCATAATTAGGAGATTAAGAACTCTGAACAGAAATTCCATGACGGCCGGTCTTGCAGGTTTCGCCCCCCCCCCCCGTACAACGCGGAGGGGAACCAGTCTGTTCACTCTAAGGGTTGACCCCTGGTGCTTCCCTCGGGTAACGGGATGCTACCCTTTATGGGCGCTCTTCTGTTCGTGTGAAGAGAGCTTCCCCACAGTACGGTGTTTACTGTCTGGAGATAGTGTTTACGGTACTTAGCCTTCACTTTTCCTCCTTTGTCACAACCAGACTTGACTAGCGCGAGTTTTTCCTATACCTAACAATCTCCATCATGACAAGAAATCAAATTCGAATTCAAGTTAATGAAAGTGATAAAATGTGCAGTAGGTTTTCATAGGTGTGAAATTGTTAACTAGTTTGCAATGGTGTTGAGGGCATCACTAGCATACTTCTTCTTATTGTTCGTTTTAATTTTTCTCCGTCAATAATATTGCTGACCGTCTATGATGGCGAGTTTCTTCCATTGTTTAGTAACTTTGGTTTATTCCTTTATTAGGTTCTTCCGTCGTGGCTTTCAAGCCTTTCAAGTAGTTTTTCTTTGCTAACTATTTTGTTCCTAGTTTCGTATGGGCATTTTTGCTTCTTTTATTTGTACTTTTTAACTTTGTTATTTATTTATTCTTTGTCTTGTTTCTACTTAAATTTTAACTTTTATTTTAACTTGGGCACTTTGCCTCTTTTTTATTTGTGTTTGTTTTTATTGTAGTTATTTTATCTATCTCTTCTTTTTATTTTCGTTGACTTTGTTATTTAATTATTTAATTCTTATTTTTAATTCAAATCTTAATGTAGGCACTTTTGATTACGTTTTTTATTAATGCTGTTTGATTATCTTCTTTTTCTTATTATTTTAGTTAATTTTGATAATTATTTCATTCTTTGTCTCTTCGTTTTGTTTTAATTTGATTTTAGCTTGGACTTTGACTCTTTTTTTCTTTATTCTTTTTACTGTTCTTTCTTTTCTTTCGGCTTTAGATAAAGTTAATTTGGGCACTTCGCCTCTTTTTATTAAAGTTTATTGTCTTTTGTTTATTATTTTTTGTTTGATATGTCTCTATTTTTGCGTTTTTGTTAGGTGTAGATTGATCTTATATTTTCTCTTGCACAGTTTCTTCCTCTTGGGAATAACGCTGTTCTTTCTACTGTGCGTTGTCTGAAATAAAGTATGTCTAGATTATTGTTGGTGTTGGGAGTATTTCTTCTTTTAGTTTGTCCCATGTCTTTCTCCCTAGCCTCTGGATCTCCAGATTGATCGGAGTGAGACCGGCTCTGTCGTTTAGAGCCGATTGTCGAATACGGTCAATCCTTTTCGTGCCAGTTATAAGCAGTGTGGCTTGATTCTATACCCTCACCTCTCCATGACATAGTCACAAAAGACCCTTTGCAGGATTGGGTTTAGCTGGAGGTTGAGGATTTTGAATAGTAGCCCTCTCAACCGAACCTTATCAAAGGCCTTCTTTATATCCCGCAGTACCACGTCTACGTACTTTCTCCCAGCTTTGCCGCATGCGGGTTTTTCTGTTAGGAGGGCGAGGGCTGTCACTATTCCTCGTCTCTTAAGGAACCCGTGCTGCTGAGGGGGCTAATTGTTCTTGAAGCTTGTCACCCAGGAGCTTCTCGTAGACTTTCGCAACGAATTCCAGCAGGGAGATTGGCCTATAATTGACCAGTTGATCAGGGGTTTTTTCTCCCTTAGGTATGAATATTATTTTAGCAATCTTATTAAAACCACCAGGGAAATAATCCGTGTTCAGGGAAGTGTTATAAATTTTTGTAATTCCCTGAATGATCTGTTGTGGGGTATTTATTAAGTTGATTTTGGTGATGCCCATCCAGCCTGGTGCTCTTTGTTCAAAGGATCTTACAGTGAGCATGACCTCATCTAGTGTTATGGGACGGCCATCGCAAACCATCTCCTTGTCCTCGTCTACTTGATGTTGTGGGTGCGTGCGGTGTATAATCTTATACAGGTCTTCGATCAGTTGGCCTTCGAATTCCTGGTCGAACTCTTCATTATCTTCTGGGGTGATACTGAAGATGTTTTTCCAATAATTCCTAAATCTGTCTTCTAGAACCGCCGGGTCCTCTATATACTTTCCGTTCTCTTCTATTCGAGCCTTAGTTCTTCCGGTTAGTCCTTTTAGATTCTTGATTTGACGCTAGAATTTAGCCGGGTTCAGCTCGCTATCGATTTTTGCTATCAGGCTGTTCCAGGTTTCCTCTTGTTGGAGGTTGATAGCCTCTTTTAGCTCGGTGCTTAGGCGCGGAAGAAGCGAACTTCTTTCCCGGTTAGGACCCTCCCGTCTTATCTCTTCGTACACTTGCCTGTGAACACGAGCGATCTCCCTCATCTCATATGTCCATCTGGGCTAAGGAGGGGTTTTGTACCCAGTCTTGGGTACGCACTCGCGGTCCGCTTCTAGCATGGACGTAGTTATCTTCTCCAGTTCTTCTTCTATCTCCTCCATGGTTGGATTGCTTAGATCAGCTGGGGTGTATTGGCTGACTCGTCTTTTGTAACGTTCCCAGTTGGCAAAGGCGTAGTTTTTGCGAAAAGAGACTGGAAGCCTGATCGCGCGCGAGAGATATTATCGTGAGGATGGTTATGTGGTCACTTGGGACTGTTCGGCCCGGCTCACTATGGTAGTTGAAGGGAAAGCTTTTACATGTCAAGATTATGTCAGGTTTGGTGGCTGATGTGGAAGTGATATAGGTCGGAAAATCCGGCCCTATTCTTTGGATGTTCTTTCTTCCCATAATCAATTCCAAGTTTCGGCCTCTTTCGTGTGTTGTACCATAGCCCGCCGCACGGAATCTGGCATTGAGTTCGCCTAATAAGATTGTAATTCTGCGGTGCCCAAACAACGTGTAGAAGTTATTTATTGGGAGATATGATCGACGAGGGGGTTGATAGGCTGCTGCTATAACGAGTTTTCCTACTAATGTGTGGAGTTCAACCACTACAAAGGATTAGTCCAGCTCTGGCAGGAGTTTGAACGCGATATTCCCCTTTACAGCTATAGCAGCACCATCAAACCTTTCCTGTGAATGACTTTTCATGACAACTCTGTACCTTGGTATTTTAATTTGACCAGATGTAGTGTCAATACCGTGTTCTGTTATTAATATGATGTCGGGGTCCAGCACACGGAATATGTTTCCATATGCTATTGTTTTCCCCTCCCACCCGTTTACGTTGAGTGTCAGGATCCTCATTCTATCGCTCACTCTCTCCATATTTTCCTTTTAGTCTTTCTAGGTAGTGTTTTTCTTTCTCCCGTTCCTTTTCTTCCTGAATTCAGCATTTGAGACCTGCTCACACGTATCATCATGTATAACGACTCTGTGGTAGAAAATGCTTCTTCTACTGTTTTTGCGTTGATGTCATTATCGAATTCCCACTTGTATATTTTGGATTTAATACCTTGGAAGATTTTCCTGTGCTCCATATCCTCGGGGAAGGGAAACTGTTCGCACGCGTAGATAAATAAGTTTATTCTATCTGCATCCAGTTTCTTGTTTTTACCTTTCTTCCCCTTGGCTTTCTTAGTTTGAGGAACATCTTCCGAGTCCAATGAGTCTAAGAACTCCGAGGAGTCTGATGTCGCCGTCTCTGTTATTTCATTTTCCTCTTTGTAGTTTCTGTGCAGGAGTTTTTACCATTTCTTTTGTCTTTTCCTTTTTGGTTTTGTGGTTTTGATTTCTGATAGCGTCTTGTTCCACTTCTTCTGACTGTCGCTTTGGTACCATCTGCAATTGCAGGACATCCCCGAAAAGGTTATTGTCTGGAAACCACATTTGGTCCATACCGTTTTTCGCGAGCATTTCAATCAGTTCTTTTGCGAATGTTCCCAGTTGTGTTAAATTTATGACGTGCACGTGGAGAATGCACGTCAGAATCTTTATCGAATTCTCGTTTATTATATTGAGGTAGGTTTTCTTTGCGTCTACTTGCATAAGTACCGCCTTTGTTGCTTGGGCATATGTTGTATTAAACCTCCGCGTCTCCTCTTGTTTCTTTTCTTGCTGCCTCTTTTTTAAATACCTTTTTCTTGACTGGACAAGCAATAGCCATCGATCTATGTCTCTGTTCGCAGTTGGTGCATCTTTCGAATGTGTTTGTACATTGTTTCCAGTGATGGCTCTTCTCGCTGTATTTGGAGCACGTCTCCAAGGGTTCTTTGCAGTCCATGGTCGCGTGTTGCTCCATCTTATATAACAGGAAGCAGAACTGAACCGGAATAAACTCCTCTCGCTCGATTTGTTCACCGCTAACTTTAGCGTTGAACATGAGGAGTCCATCTTCTTTGGCATTCTGGGCCATTGTTGTCTCTTTGAAGACTACTTTGAATACATGTAAGTAGTCACTATTCTCCCTTCCATTTTTTAATTTAATCACCTCGACTATTTTGGCCCAGGATTGTCGAAGTTGTATTTCTTCCTTAATTTCTTCTTTCAAGTGTTGTCTGATCCATGGGTCGAGCTGCCGGCATACCACACTCCTGTGGGGCATGATCTGAGGTGGTATGGTGGGGTGCAGTCCTATTCCCCGAAGGACCTCAACTGCCTCTTCTTTGGTGAAGGCCTCAATGTTCTTCTTCTTCTCACAGATAGCAACTTATCCCGAGGCCACCTTCAGCAGTCTTACCATGACAATACTCAATTTGCCATAAACAACCTGGAATACTTTTTCTCTGCTGGGCTTGGGTTGTCAGTCGATTGCCCGCAGGGGGATTCTGGTCGTGTTTGTTATCCTCGGCCATCTTTTCGTGGGAGTGTCCCCTCAGGGCTATATTCTTCTTATGCTCTCTAATCGTTGGTTGTAGTAATGTGGTTCGAGGTGAAATGATCCGTACTCTCTTTCTTCTCGCGGTGATACTTTATGCTCGTTTGGGGTGACTCCCTCTTCTTCGTAATTCAGCATCCTTGAACGTGAACTGCCAAATTGGTGGATGAATGATGATGGGTGAACCCGGGGGTCCCTCATGAGGTGTGATTGTATGGCGGACTTTTTGTTGGTTAGTGCGGAATCAACCATCGCTAACCGGAGGTGCCCCTCGAGGGTTTGGGTATCAGAACTGCAGCCGGCAAACATAGAGACGGGTGTTACTTCCCTCTATGGTCGTCGCTGGGCTTCCGGGGTATAGGAAAGGGGCTACACCCCTTCCCCGGAAGTTGTAGTCTTGCCCCTTGTCCAGGTGCTTCTGATGCCGAGTTCCACAGTGGGCTACTACTCAAACCTGCTTTCCTTGGCGCCCACAATTATGTCTATGATAGTAAACGGCATAGTTGGGACGAGGGGATATAAATGGCAGTTCAGCTCACTTCAACTCCCTTACCCCGGTAAGGGGGATGCGGGGGAAGTTTAGTACGACATAAGTTGAATACTCAGGGCTCTCTTAAATTTTATTTCTTCAAATCCCCATAGGGAAAAGTGAATACAGATTCACGTTCTTAGTGTGCCTTCTTTATCGGCGAAGAATTCTTCTAAATAAGCGTAAATTTTCCAACTCCGTTTGACAAATCAGAATGGTGAATTGAATTGAATTGATGGATATTAGTTAAGAAAAAAAATTGTTGTGGAAGATAAGATGATAGATTGTGAGTGAAAGGAGTGTGTAGTGTTTGCCTTATTAGTGAGGGCTACGCTCTTCATTTTTCTTAGATTTTGTTTTTGTTGTCGATTACCTTAAATCCTGTAATTTGTATTGTTGCGTGAACATGAGTTTCTTTTATAACGCCTTCAAGCTTTTCTTTTATACTTATTTTGCAACCTTATTTTTATTTTCCTTAACTATGAATTAATTTTTAAAAAGTATAATATATATTTATATTTATTTTATTTTATTTATTTATTTTATTTTTTTTAGTTGTTTATAGTATCTTTCTTCTCTGCCTTTTTTATTTTATTGTTTTTTTATAAATTTATCTCCTTAGTACTATACTTATTTTAAGAGAGATAAGATTTTGAAAGGTAATAATATAGTTGATCACCCATTCTAAATCTTCTATACTAATTTAAGAATTAGTTTTTGTTTTGTCTTTTTTTTTCTTTTTCCCTTAATTACTAGTTATATTGACATATATACAATTATTTTTATTTCATTCAAACACATTCATTCATGTTTGTGAGTGTTTTGTTAATATATAGTATGTGTAGTTGTTTGTGCAAGAATGGTGATGATGAGGGTGTACTCAATTTTAGAAGATGGTGAGATAGTGGTAGATAATAGTGGGTGAAAATTAAAGCGGAGAGGGGTATTTTGCCCTAGTAGGACGGCATTATTTTATGTTATTCTTTAGATTTTCCTTTTGTCTTATATTTGGTAAGTCGTCTTTTTCTATGTTTGTTTCTTTTGTGTTATTAGCGTGTTCTTCTTATTGTTAGTGTTCCAATTTTTGTGTACTTATTTTTTTGTTAAATTCTTTAACCATTAATAGCTTTTGGCTCAGCAATTTTCCTTTTGTTGTTTTAGTGTATTGTTACTTATTTTCTTTGTTTTGGTTTGGGTTGTACTGAGTTAGTATCTAGTGTTCCTGTTATGTGTATAGTGATGTAATGTTTTCCTGAGAGCAAATCTTAGTACTTAGGAACTGGCTACGATGGGAGACTTTTTCCCGTAGTCGTGCAGGTATGTTAAGTCTGCCACCAGTTCCTTGTAGTTCCGGAATGACTACATTCGTTAGGGTTGACTAGACCTTTCTTCCCAGCTTTGGGGTGAAGATGTTGATAGGGTCCAGTCGTTTTCCTCCTATGCACATCCCTTTGCCGATGGTAGTCACTCCTTCTGGCTTTGTTAATTATTAGGGATGCGGAGTTTTGGACACGTGGAGTTTTCTCATTGAGGTCTTGCAGGCCGCTTGAGTCACTACTGTAGGGTAGATGAGCTTATCCCGGACGTACATCAGGTATATTTTCCTAATGTTGGCCGAGCTAAGATCTCTAAACCTGAATAGCTTGGAGATTTCTCTCTTTGCCAGATTGCGCCTTTCCGTGTAGTGTCTCGAGTATTTGTGGTCGGAGATCTTTAGGCCCAGGCCAGTTCCTTCGGCGGAGTAGCCGTATCTCCTCTCATCGCTGATGATGGGTCACGTCGACCTGCGGCTCAGTGGCCGATTTTGAACTTGTCCCTATTTGTTCTAATCTTCCATCGTTTCTGGTACCAGTTGATGTTATTGATTTCCACTATTGTGCGCATTGCCTGATACCTTGCTTTCTTCTCCGGACACGGAACGATCTGGGTGACGTCATCTGCGAACTGCAGATACATCGTGTCCCTGTGCACCGGGGTTGCGAGGTCGATGGTAAAGACCAAGTAAAGCAGTGGGCTCAGGTAACTTCCCTGAGTAACTCTCGCCTTGAGTTCGAATTCAGGTCCTCTGTATCATTCGATCATGAGACATGCCCTTCTGTCCATGACAAAGTCACAAAGGATCCTTTCCAGGATCGGGTCTAGCCGGAGGTTCAGGATCTTGTATTGAAGTCTTTTCAGCCAGACTTTATCGAAGGCCTTCTGTAGGTTCCCCAACATAATGTCTACATATTACCCATTCGCTCAGCAAAAGGCTACTTTTTTTCTGTTATGAGCGCCAGGGCTGTTTCGGTGGCCCGTTTTTTAACGTAACCCATGCTGTTGTGGGTTATGCGCTCCTAACTTGCTCAGTTGAGCTTGTAGCCTATTAGATATAATCTTTTCGAAGATCTTGCCGGGCATCTTCAGAAGAGAGATCGGGCGATGGTTAGCCACCAGGTCTGGGGGCTTGTTTCCTTTCGGGATAAAGATGATTTTTGCCATCTTGTACCCGTCAGGAAAGTAGCCTGTATTCAGGGCGGCATTCATGGTATTTCGCAGTCCCTGAATAATTTGCCTCGGGGCATACACGAGGTTGTTTTTTGTTATCCAAGAGCAGCCTGGTGCCCTTTGCTTGAAGGACCTTATGGTGTTCATAGTCTCTTCGATGGTGATTGGACACCCGTGGTCAACCATCTCTCTTTCTTGAGGTACTTGCGGGTGGGGGTGGGTTTTATGTATCACTGTACCGAGGTCATCGAGCAGTTGGTCTTCGAAGTTCTGGTCAAAGTCGTCGTTCGCCTCAGGGGTAATAGCGAAAATCTTTTTCCAGTGCATCCTGAATGTTATTTCGAGAGACTCTGGATCCTCAATGATATCTTCTCCATCTTTTATTTGTGTTCTGGTTTTGGCAGGTAATCCCCTAAGTCTTCGGATGCTGTTCCAAAAACTTACTGGATTGCCCTCCCTGTCCAGCCTACTAATGATGGCATTCCAGATTTCCTTCTGTTTCTCTGTGATTGTGTGTTTTAGCTCCTCGCTTAGTTGTCGCATTCTGGTTGACATTTCCGATTTGGGTCTGTCTTGCCTATTTCTTCGTAGATTTCTCTATGTTCCCGGCGACTTCCCTCATCTCGTTCGTCCACCTAGGTTGTGGGGGCAATTTATAGGAGATCCTGGGGACGCATCTCTCGTTAGCTTGAATGAGGAGATTAGTGATGGTGTTTATCTCCTCATTTATCTCTTCGAGATTGGCGTCTCCCAGGTCAGCTGGTTGGTATTCGCTGAGTATCTCTCTATATAGTTCCCAGTTAGTTTTCGCTGAGTATCTCTCTATATAACTCCGAGTTAGTTTTGGAGCAAGCGAGATTGTTGTGATTATGGGGATGTGGTCGCTCGGTACCACAGGTCCGGGCATATTTCCCTTGTTAAAGGGTAAGTTCCCGCTCGCTAACACTATGTCCAGTTTTGTTGCTGAACGATGTGTTAGGAAGGTCGGGAAATCCGGTCCGACTCTCTAGAGTCTGTCTATTTCGAGTAGTAGTTCCAGATTCCTTCCCCTTTGGTCGATGCGACCGTAACCAGACGCTCTGCATCTGGCGTTTAGGTCCCCGCCCAGCAATGACATTTTTCTGCGCACGAAGATGTTGAAGAAGTTGGGAGTCGGCAGGTAGTTTCGGCGGGGTGGCTGATAGGCAGCTGCCACGGTTAGGCTTCCAACCAGGGTTGGGATTTCGACAGCCATGAAGGATTCTTCCAAGTCTGGTAGTGTTTTGTATGCGATGTTTTTCCGGATCGCGATTGTTGCGCCGTCGTATCGATCTTGTGTGTTTTCTTTTGTGATCACAGTGTAGTTTGGTATTTTTATTGTGTTAGTATCTGTGTTTTCACCGTGTGCAGAAATGAGGATCAGATCGAGATCCATTGTACGGAATATGTTTCTGTAGGGAATGGATTTCCCTTCCCATCCGTTTACATTTAGGGAGAGTATTTTTAGTGTGTTGTTTGTCTTCTCCATGTTTTGTTTGTTTAGATGCTTGTAGTTTATGTGTGTGTACTACCCTTTACTTTTTATCGCGTCTCTTTTTGCCGTTTTTTTATTC
Source organism: Ceratothoa steindachneri (assembly GCA_963969495.1). Lineage (NCBI taxonomy): Eukaryota > Metazoa > Arthropoda > Malacostraca > Isopoda > Cymothoidae > Ceratothoa > Ceratothoa steindachneri. Next base: position 140,805,519 of record OZ018325.1, read on the forward strand.
TTTTGTACTCTGCTTCACTTATGGTGAGGTAGGAGCCCCTATGCAGTTTTCTTTTGGCTGTCATGAGCGCTTCGTCTACTATAGCTTCTTGTGCAGGCGCATCGTAAGTCCACTTTAGTTGTCCTGTCTTTGCCCCTTCAACAATCTCCCTAATGCTGGGGTTGGCTGGGAATGGGGTCAGATCAGTTTTGTAGAACTGCATTCTCAGTTCTTTTCCATCAAATTTGATGGTTGGGGGGGGAGCCTTTTCCCTGCTTTTACTCCTCGATCTCTTGTTTTCTTTGGGGGGTTGGGCGTGTTCTCCTTCTTCAGAGAAGGAGGATGCGGAGCTTGAGTGATTACCCTCATCTTGCTTTATTCTCCTGGCAGATTTTTTAGCCTTTATCTCCCGCTTTCTTCCGGCCTCTATTCTCGGGTCCCTACTTGTGTACTTTAGAGGGGCTTGTGATGTTTCCTGGTGTTTGTTCTCTTCCGCTCTTTCTTCATCTGCTGGAAACGGCGTCACTGGGGCATTTTCCTCGGGCTAATATTGTAGTTGCAGGATGTCCCTCGATGTAGGGTTGTCCGGGAAGCACATTTCTTCAAGTCTATTCTTCTTGAGCATGGTGTTAAGCTAGGTGGCGAAGCAGCCCGGGTTGGTAAGGTTCCTCACGTGAGCGTATACAATATACGTGGAGGTTTTTGTGGAGTTTTCATTACCATCCTTCAAGTATGTTTTTGGAGCGGCACAGTCTCTGGTCCTTGCCGGGGTGGCTTTTGCTGCTTGGGCGTAGGAGGTATTAGCCCTCCTAATTCCCTCCGCCCTTTTCTCCTCTGCTTTCCTTTTAAATATTTCCTTCTTCCTCGGAAAAGTCATGGTCATTGCCCTGTGCTTTTGTCCACAGTTTGGGCATTTTTCTTCGGCTACCGGGCATTACCGCCATCCATGCCCTGTTCCACTGCAGCTGAAGCAGGTCAATTTCTGCTCCTTGCACTCTTTTGTGGTGCGGTGTTCGAGCTTGAAGCACCTGAAACATATTTGCGCTTGAGTAAACTCTTATCTCTCAATTTATTCCCTGCTTATTTTGGCATTGAAGAGCAGCAATCCACTCTCCTTCGCCTTAGCTGCCATCGTTGAGTCTCCAAAGATTATTTTGAACACGTGATGGTACTCTGTGTTATCTCTTCTGTTCCTGAACTTTAATATTTGGCTTATATTAGCCCATTGCTGATTTCTCTCTTTTTCGTTTTTAATTTCTTTTGTATGCTGGTCGATCCACGGGTACAGCCTTCGGCATATTACACTTCTGTGAGCCTGGATCTGGGTTTATTTCTATCAAGATCTTAATTCTTGCATCCTTTGTGAGGGTTTCAATATCCTTCTCCTTCTCGAATATAGCGACATATCCTGTCAGGGAGTCGATTAGGCGGAGGATTGCCACATTTAGCCTGCCGAATAAGGTTTCATACACCTTTCCCTTATTCGGTTTTCCTAGGCCACTTATGGTTCTCAGCGGGGCCCTTGCGGCACTGGAGTCTGTCATTTCGGCCTGTGTGCAGCCCCTTGAAGAGGGGGGTTGCACTTACTTTCTCGCTTACCTTATTTTTTGTTTTTGTATGGTGACCTACAAATGTGTATGTTTATCAGAGTTTTTAGGTTTTTTCTTTATATTTTTGTGATTTATTTGCCTTGGGGAGAAGATGCATTTCCCCTCGCTTGCCCGCCCCCTCGATGGATGAAGGATTTGCCTTTTAGAGTGAATGATAACGATGGAAGAGATGAATCTGGGTGGGATCTTCTCAGGGGTGTGATTGTATGGTGGACTTATTGACAACGCCGCCACCCCCGAGGGTGTTTTAATCACGACCGCATCTCAACATACCATAGAGACGGTTGTATGTTTCTCTATGGTCCTGGAAGGGTCTCCCGCTGTGATAAGTAGCGGAGGTAGCAGTCCGTCCCTTGTCCAGAATTGTTACTGACATTGTTATCGGCTGTGGGCTACTCCTCAAACCAGCTTCCTCCAATGCCCCCAATTATGCTATGGCAACCGCTCGGCATAGTTAGGACGAAATATGAATGGCAATCCTCCTTCACTTCTGGCGGCAGTTCACGTAGGTGGCAAGGCCGGGCACTTAAGTAGTCATCTGCTTAAGTGGGATCGGTAAAAAGAAAGATGAATGATTAGTGATGAATGGTGAGGATGAGTACAACCGTATTTCTCTCTTTTGTAATAGCTGGTTTCTAAAGAAATTAGAAACCAGAAGTTTCGAAGGCATTTGGCAAAAGATTTCATCAACCGTTACCTCCTTTGTCGGGTAACGTAGGTAAATCTGCCAGAGTAGTTCAACCAAGAATTCCGACCTAGCACAGAAATGGTGAATTTGATTTGTTGTCTTTTTTTAGGCCTCTAGTGTTCCCACTGTTGACATTTTAGCCCGACACAGCCGGTCTGAATCTTCCTTTTAAATATATATATGCATTTAATTTTATTTTTTTCCTTCGTCGCTTCTGCTGTGGGATTGCTATTTTGATGTTGTCGAGTGTGGGTATAATAGTTTTCTCTATCTTATCCCAAGTCTTTCTCCCTACCCTTTGAGCTTCCGTATTAATTGGCTTAAGCCCTGCTATTGCGCGCAGGTCTATTTGCCTAATACGGTCTTTTCTTCTAGCTCCAGCTATTAGCAGGGTGGCTTTATTTTGTACTCTACATCGTCCTGAGAGAAGTACAACTTGCCATCTGCATTATCACTGCCGGGTACACCAGGATGGAGCATACCAAGGCAGTGTATAGTTTCTTCTTGTTTGGAGCGTTAAGGTTCTGGAACCTGTATAGTCTCCGAAGATGCCTTTTGGCTAGGGGGACACTGATGTCGATGTGGGTTTTGTACTCAGACTTGATAAACCGTAAACCCAGGGCGTTACCTTCTTCCGAGTACGGATATAGGTCGTCGTTCACGATGACGTCATCTATTTTCCGGCGGTTAATTGGGGTTATTTTGAATTTTTGGCGGTTGGTTTCAATTTTCCACTTCCTTTCATATCTTTTAATGTTGTTTATTTCGGCATCTGTATCCCTTGCTTGAACTCCGGCATTCCTATAGTAACTGGGGACGATTTGCGTGATGTCATCTGCAAATTGAAGATACATCGTGTCGTCTGGCAGCAGATCAGGGAGGTCTATCGTGTACACGAGGTACAGAAACGGATTCAGACAGCTGCCTTGTCGAACTCCCGCCATGAGTTCGAATTCGGGTCCTGAAAAGCCCTGGATGGAGATTTGGGCTTTTCTTTCCATAGAATACTCACAGAGGACCATTTCCAGGAATGGGTTCAGCTGAAGGTTCAGGATCTTGTATTGGAGACCCTTCAGCCTAAACCTTATCGAAGGCCTTTTGTACATCGCGCAGCACCACATCGACGCATTTCACCTCTGCTTTGCAGTGGGCTATTTTCTCCGTTAGGAGGGCGAGGGCAGATTCCGTTCCTCACCCCTTTCGGAATCCGTGCTGCAGGAGGCTGTGAGCTCCCAGTTTGGATAGTTGCTCTTGAAGCCGGTTTGCTAGGATTTTTTTCGTAGATTTTACCCACGAACTAGAGAAGAGAGATTGGCCTGTAATTCACTAGTTGATTTAGGAGCTTACCATCCTTGGGTATTAAGATGATTTTGGCCACCTTTAGACCGTTGGGGAAGTAGCCCGTGTTCAGGGAAGCGTTAAAGATGTTGGTGATTCCCTGAATGATCTGCTGTGGGGCATTTTCCAGGTTGCTTTTGGTGATGCCCGTCCAGCCTGGTTCCCTTTTGTTTGAAGGATTTCACACTGGCTATGACGTCCTCTATTGTTATTGGACGACCATGGTTAACCATCTCCCTTCTCATGTCCGCGTGGTGGTGTGGATGCGTGCGGTATGTTATCTGATTCAGATCGTCAATCAGACGGCCTTCGAATTCCTGGTCGAACTCTTCGACCAGGCGCCAGAATTTGGCCGGGCTCAGCTCACTGTCTATTCCGGCTATAAGGTTGTTCCAGATCTAGGCCTGTTGGATGTTTATTACATCCTTTAGTTAGGAGCTTAGCCGGCATAGTAGCGTGCTTCTTTCCTGGTTTTGACCTTCTCGTCTAATCTCCTCATACACTTCTCTATGCACACGTGCGAAGCTCTTCATATCCTCTGCCCATCTGGGCTGAGGTAGCGTTTTGTATCCATTTCTGGGAACACACTCGCGGTCAGCTTCGATGATAGAAGTCGTTACTCTTTTAAGTTCATCGTTGATCTCCTCCAATGTACCCTCGCTCAGGTCGGTTGGGGCGTATTGTCAGAGTAGAGTCTTGTATCGGTCCCAGTCGGTGGCGGCGTAGTTCTTACGTGGTGTGAATAGCAACTGGATCGGCGCGAGTGAAATTGTTGTTAATATTGCAATGCGGTCACTTGGAGTTATTGGGCCCGGCTCGCTATGGTAGTTGAAGGAAAAGCCTCCGCTTGTCATAATAATGTCAGGTTTGTTTGCTGATCTGCAAGTGATGTAGGTCGGGAAATCCGGTCCTATCCTTTGGATGTTTTTCCTGTCCATTATCATTTCCAAGTTTCGGCCTCTTTCGTTGGTTCTACCATAGTAGTTCGACATTCGGCATCTGGCAATGAGGTTTCACATCCAAAGAATAGGGCCGGATTTTCCGACCTATATCACTTACACATCAGCCACCAAACCTGACATAATCTTAACAAGTGAAGGCTTTCCCCTCAACTACCATAGTGAACCGGCCCCAACAGTCTCTAGTTATCATATGGTGATCCTCACCACAATATCCCTCACGCCGATCCAGCTTCCAGTCTCTCTCCGCAAAACCTACGCATCGGCCAACTGGGAACGTTGCAAGAGACGAAGAACTGGAGAGGATAAATACGTACATTATAGAAGCAGACCGCGAGTGCGTTTAAAGACTTGGTACAAAACCCCTCCTCATCCCAGATGGACATAGGAGATAAGGGAGATTGCTCGTGTTCACAGGGAAATGTACGAAAAGATAAGACGGGAAAATCCTAACCGGGAAAGAAGTTCGCTTCTTCGGTACCTAAGCACCGAACTAAAAGAGGTAGGAATTATTGGAAAAGCGTCTTCAGTATCACCCCAGAAAACAATAGACAGTTCGACCAAGAATTCAAAGGCCAACTGATCGAAGACCTGAATCAGATTATACACCCCACGCACCCACAACATTAAGTAGAGGAAGGCAGGGAGATAGTGTGCCATGGCCGTCCCATAACACCAGAGGAGGTCATGGTCACTGTAAAATCCTTTAAACAAAGGGCACCAGGCTGGAAGCGGATAACCAAAATCAACTTAATAAATGCCCCACAGCAGATCGTTCAGGGAATCATAAATAATTATAACGCTTCCCTGAACACGGGTCACTTCCTCGGTGGTTTTAAGATGGCTGAAATAATCTTCTTACCCAAGGGAGGAAAAAACCCAGATCAACTGGTAAATTACAGGCCAATCTCCCTGTTGGAATTCGTTGCGAAAGTCTACTAGAAGCACCTGGGTGACAGACTTCAAGAACAACTAACCAAGCTAGGAGCACACAACCCTCAGCAGCACGGGTTCCGCAGGAAACGAGGAACGGAGACCGCCCTCGCCCTCCTAAAGGATAAACTCGCATTTAGCAATGCTGAGAAAAAGTACGTAGACGTGGTACTGCGGGATATAAAGAAGGCCTTTGATAAGGTTCGGGTGAGAGGGCTACTATTCAAAATCCTCAACCTACAGCTAAACCCAATCCTGCAAAGGGTCTTTTGTGACTATGTCATGGAGAGGTGAGGGTATAGAATCAAGCCACACTGCTTATAACTGGCACGAAAAGGATCGACCGTATTCGACAATCGGCTCTAAACGACAGAGCCGGTCTCACTCCGATCAATCTGGAGATCCAGAGGCTAGGGAGAAAGACATGGGACAAACTAGAAGAAGAAATACTCCCAACACCAACAATAATCTAGACATACTTTATTTCAGACAACGCACAGTAGAAAGAACAGCGCTATTCCCAAGAGGAAGAAACTGTGTAAGAGAAAATATAAGATCAATCTACACCTAACAAAGACACAAAAATAGAGACAAGTCAAACAAAAACAATAAACAAAAGACAATAAACTTTAATAAAAAGAGGGGAAGTGCTCAAATTAACTTTATCTACAACTAAAAGAAGAGAAAGAACAATAAAAAGAATAAAGAAAAAATAGCTAAAATCAAATAAAATAAAAAGAAGAGACAAAAAATAAATAATCAACAAAGTTAACTAAAATAATAAAAAAAGAAGATAACCAAACAGCAATAATAAAAAACGTAATCAAAAAGAGGCGAAGTGCCCAAATTAAGATTATAATTAAAGATAATAGATGAATAATTTAATAACCAAGTCAACAAAAATAAAAAGAAGAGAAAGATAAACTAACTACAATAACAACAAGCATAGATAAAAAAGAGGCAAAGTGCCCAAGTTAAAATTTAAGTAGGAAGAAGACAAAGCATAAATAAATAACAAAGCTAAAAAGTACAAATAAAAGAAGCCAAAATGCTCTAATGAAACTAGGAACAAAATAGTAAGCAAATAAAAGACTACTTGAAAGGCTTGAAGCCATAACAGAGGAACCTAATAAAGGAATAAACTAAAGTTATAAAACAATGGAAGAACCTGACCGTCATCGACGGTCAGCAATATTATTGACGGAGGCAACAAAAATTAAACAAACAATAAGAAGAAGTATGCTAGTGATGCCCTCAACACCAAGGCATACTAGTAAACAATTTTGCACCTATGAAAACCTACCATACATTTCATCACTTTCATTAACTTGAACTTGAACTTGTACTTGCATCGTCAACCTGCGCGACAGCTTTTTAGAATTGCGGTGAACGCAGTCACCGACATTGCACGAGTATTCATACAATAGGTTGGCCTCTTCTAGGGTGTTCGTCGCGGGGAGACATTACCGTATGATATGCTATACTATACTAGGCAAGTTTAGGCTAGGCTAGGCTATGCTAGACAATACTATGCTATGCTATGCTATTTTAGTCTATGCTATGCTATACTATGCTATAATATACTATGCTATGTTATACTATGTTGTGCTATATTATGCAATGCTGTGCTCTGTTATACTATGATATGCAATAATATTCTATAATTTACTATGCTCTAATCTGCTATGGTATATTATGCTATACTATGATATGCAATAATATTCTATAATTTACTATGCTCTCATCTGCTATGGTATATTATGCTATACTCTGGAATACTGTGCTTTTAGTGTGTGTCAATCTTTTCAACATTCTAATTGCATAAATGAGAGCTGCTCAAATTTTGTAGCCCTACTTATGATTGTAAAGTTGTTGTTTTTTTATTTTAATATAATTTTAGTTCTACTTGGTTAGCTACTTAAAAGTGTGACTTATTTTTGTCATCTTGCGGAATTAAATGACTATTATTATATTAATAATTATATCTATTTCACTTTTTTTTCTTATTTCGCCGTTTGAAACATATTCATCAGTGTGCTGAAGATTACGTGGCTTTCAGTACTACAATCCTACCAGTGTGATTTGACCTACAATTCCTTTTAAAATTAGAACAAGACTGGCGACATTCACACATTTGAACAACTAAATTGAAAATAGCTGAGTTGTTGCCATTTCAATTCCAAACTCTGGTTGAAGTTCTGAAATGTGGATGTGAAAAACTACCCAGCAGCCAATCTTTCAAAGGATATTTAACCTAAAGTACTTGGAAAGTGGCAACAAGGAAACAGTTCTTTTCTACCCCCCGTTGTAAATTCAAGAGTCACAATCTTAAACAGATCCAAAAGAACTGGGAGCAGGCCAAAAACATATCCCTTGTGGGAGGAGAGCTACAAGCCTAAGACACTTTCATTACAAAACTATACAACCTGTTGATATCCTGAGGCGCAAATGTAAAATTGTTTGTTGCTGTGAATTTGGCTGCCCTGGTTGCAAAAACGAAACTCCAATTAATTTAAATCCTCAATGGAGATGAGATCTGTGTGAAGGAACGTGCTTTCATTAAAGGTCAGGGGAAAATGATCACTTCTTTTGGACCACATCAGGTTTTCTTTCGGATTTACTTGAGTAAAATAGACAAGTCAATAAGTAAAAGTGACAATAAGGTGAAGGAAGAAGGTTTGCTTACTATGAGTAAGTAGGCCAATGTATCAATGACATCAAGTTAAATAATTTTCTCTTCTGAAGAAAATGAAGAACAAATAGCTGATGCTCAAGATGGAAAGGATTGAATTTGTGAAGGGACATTAAAAATACCAACCACGTCTTCAAATTCTATTAAAAAGCAACCCGGGAATTATTTGGGGGGAGGGGCAATAACATCATAACTATTCGGCTGATTCTAACGAAACTTGAGAATCTTAGATTGTTTTACATTCTCTTTCGAATGATATTAATGTCAAAGTCCCCCCAAGGTTAGTCCGGTAATTATTTTGTTTTGGCAATAACATCATAACTATTCGTCTGATTCTAACGAAATTTGAAACCCTTAAGGTTCCTTACATTCTCTTACAAATGATAGAATTGGCAAGGTCCTCCCAAGGTTACTTCGGGAATTATTGAAAGTTTTGAAAGTCGTAAGGTCATAAATCAGAATAAATGAGGGAACGCGACTTTTTGGTCAGCAGACCTTGTTTTATAACATTGAATAGCGGGGTAGAGCAACAAGTAGTCGAATCCACATTAATCGATTCACTCCAAAACTTTAATCAGTTTAATTCTCAAAGTCCTCAGTTTTATAGAAATGGTTTAAATGGATGGTATCATCGGTTGCAAAAGTTTTTCAGCCTCAAAGTGCTTATGTTGAAAAGTAAAATTTAGACTCGTCTTTGTTTTAATTTTATTCCATTTTTCTAAACTTTTTGAAGACCCTCTCGTAAATAGATGCAGGGTTTGATGGGTAATTTCTGCCGTTGGCAACTCTGAATATTGGACATGCGTGTTGTCTGGTATCGGTTCTCTCTTGTTCCTATCATAGTAGACTCAGTTGTTCATCGTTTGTGAAGAGAACAATACTATGGCTGAATTCAATTCTCCGAAAATTTGAGAAAGGCAAGCTCTGCTACTTTGAATTCACTACTAGGCCAGTCGACATAGTGAAAAGTCCGAATAAAGAAAAATCAGGGGAAGCTGCAATAAGTTTTAATCTTCGTAATGCGGTACTTAATAACATATTAATCTTGCACTTCCTCTACCGGCCTGGATTTGGCCGCCATCTTTAAAACAGTTTTTCATAAATATCTCGCTTAAGACCTACTTTTAAGAAAAATATTTATCTAACTATATATATATATATATATATATATATATATATATATATATATATATATATATATCAGAGGCGACTCCAGGTCATCAGCGTCACTCAGGCTCATTACAGATTTCGCATAAGACACATGTATAAAAGAAGGTAAGAGACGTAATGTACACCGCAGACTTATATGTGCACTGATAACTTAATAATAAGACAAATATAGTTTTAATATAAAAATTACTTACTTCATTTATACATGAACTCCAGTCGTCTTGGTTTCATGGCGAACTCGTATAATAATATCCTGTCTTGCAGCTCCTTCTTCTTGTCCAAGTCGTTCAAAATGCTTTTCACGATTGAAATACGAGCCAGTGAAGACAGCCATTCTTGGACCATTGTGCTTTTCAGGTATGAGCGGATTCTATCCAACGTTGAGAAACTTTGCTCATTAGCGACAGATGTCTTATTTTTTATATATCTAGCACTATGTTTTTCTCCCTGCAAAACACAACTGATCCTTACACACAGATGCACAGAATAACATAGGTGGGCGTGATAACGAAAAAATGTATCACGATCACCGATAAATCGATAAGGATAACCTTATCGGCGATAACTGATAATCGATAACTAGCGATCAATTTATCGCTCAATAGGGTGATAACCGATAAATCAATAAATCCAAAATTATAATACAATATTGATTATTGACTATATATATCGTTATTTTATAATACAATAGTAAGAATATTTGAATACTGTTTCTTAGTTTCTTAACTGGTGAGGCTCTCCTTCATCTCCTCATAGGTTTTGAGAATCCTCCTCCCACCTCTGGCCTACCTATTTCTGCCTTCAAGGCACGCGGCTCGCTCCTGTGCTAAACTGGAACCAAAACCTGAAATTATCGATTATCGCTAGTTTGGAACCAAAAGTATCGGCGATACCGATGAATCGATAACGCGGAAAAAAATATCATATAACCGATAACCCGATATCCTTATCGCGATAACGCCCACCTATGCAGAATAACAGAAATCGAATAGGACGAGAAGTCGAACGAGCTCTTGCTTCTCTGGAGGGTATCGAAGCTTAAGTCTGCGGCAGGTGTCGCATGCTGATACATTGCTCCTAACTTCTTGTAAAGAGAATGACAAATTTCTTATTTTCACAAAATGTCTCAGTCGTGCAACACTTGGATGATAGAAGGACCGATGTAACTCAGTGAGATTACGTGCAACAGCGGGAATGATAGAGAAGCAAAATCCACGCGAACAGGCATCAGTGGCTAGTTCTGGGATCCAGGCCTGTATACGACCTCGTATCGGAGAGGCATAAGTTCCAAACGTATCCAGGCGATTTTCTTGTTCTTGATTTCGCTTTGGTGCAGGGTATCAAACATGTAGGAGACCGAACGCTGATCTGTGATTACTTAAGGTAAACTCGCGTCTGAAAGGGAAGGGCCCCCATCGTTTAACTGATTCATTGATTACATAAGCTTCATTTTATGGTACCCAGTACCTTCTCTCAGACGAAGTCATAGTTCGAGTGAAGAATGCGACAGGCTGGCCACTCTCGTTAAGTAGCTCCGATAGCCGACTCAGATTCATCAGTTTCGAGAGTGAACGGCTCTTTTTTCCGACGATCATCACACTCATTGCTGATCTAATGGCAGTCTTTATGTCCTCAATGGCAGCTTTAGCCTCATCTGACAAGGGTCGTAATCTTTGTAAGAAAGTGAACTAGATTAGAGTCATGCTCTTCTAAGGTACGCCCGCAAATCGTGATATCGTTCAAGTAAGCAAATGTTGATTTGAGCCGGTTAGAGCGGATGAAGTCGTCCATGATTTTTTGAAAACAAGTCACCCCATTTGTAAGTCCGAAGCTTAGTCGCCTGAACTGGAAAAGTTGTCCTTAGACCTCTAAATCAGTGTAGATTTTATCCTATGGGTGTAGGGGGATTCAGTGGTACGCAATACGCAACTCGATATTGCTAAAGAACTTGTAGCCCGAAACCTTGTTGACAAGATCGTCAAGGTTCAGCAGTGGGTAAGCATCGAGGTAGGTAAACCTACTGATAGTTCGAGAGTAATCGACGACTACCCTTTTCTTTTATGTTATTCACGACATGCACCTGTGCCCTCCAAGTCAAATCTTGTGGCTCGGTGATCCCTTCTTCGAGCAAGCGAGCAATCTCCGATCGGACTCCTTGTGCCGCTGGTACTCGGTAACAATGGGATTAAAATCGGGAGAAAGATGCGAGAAGACACTCGGGGGATCTCTTGAAATTGCTGCCAAACAGCAAACTTCAAGTTATAATGACGGCCACCAAATTCAGACCTAAGCGACGAATACTGATGGAGGAAAGGGATCCTGAGGATGACACCCGAGTAACAGTCATCCAGTACAAAAAAAAAGAGAATTTTCTCATAGTTTCGATCTTTTTTTAACGTCAAGATATCAACAACTATAACGTGGGTTACCAGTTTATTGGATGCCAGAGTAATTGCTCTATCAAATCTGATGATGGAGAGATTAAGACTGGGTACAACTCTGCTCGAAACGAAATTATCCGAGTTCCCTGTGTCCTTCAAGGTTCTCCTTGTCACCACGGTGATGACCACCTTCATAGACGATTCCAAGAGTGAAGAGGTCACAGAAGCTGGCAGGCTGGATAAAGACATTTTAGGGTTTTGAGGGCTTAAAAGTAAGTCTGACATTCGACGATTACCTAGAAGTCCCCAGGAGAAACCTAGATTGCAATGACTCACAGCTTCGCGGAGTTTGTCGCGTCACTCACAGTCTCCACATAGCGATTTAAGATGAAGAGACAGTGCTGGAAGAGTCACGCAGCTTCTGAGGCAGTCCGAGACACCTCCAGCTTTTCGGGCCGCATGCAATTTCCCAAGTCTGCCATCTTGAATTCAATTGAATTGTTGCAACCCAACCTTTGTGAGGTTAAAGAAACGCCATGCGACATTTTGTTTTAATTAATAAAGAGGGAAAGAAGAAAAAACAAATTACAATAAGGCAAGAAGAGCATGTACGCTATTGTACTCAACATTTAAACAAAAGAAAGTGACTTAAAGCTACATTTATTAAAAAGTTTAATTTAAGATTTTCGTCTATATAACTTCTGAAATAATAGAGAGAGAAAGAAGTAACAAACCAATATATATATATATATATATATATATATATATATATATATATATATATATATTAATAAAACCACTGTACATATAGGTGCGAAATAAATATTTATTCACGACACCATTTTCGGTATGGAGTTTATCATACGATCTTCAATCGAATACTGAGAATAGACATAGACTTCCGAATGATTTCGCGACTGCAACGCAAGCACTGGTGCCAAGCAATTATTATTACTCCTTACACTTAAGCAGTGTCAACTGACTCTCAGCCGTGTCCAACATATTACTCCCCATCGCTTACGGAACAAATTAGAATGGCTGTTTCAAAATTGCTTTCGGAAGAATTCTTCCAACCCAAGCAAGAATGTTCTCAACCTCTCCTCTTACAATTTCTCCTCGGACCAAGAAACGATCCTCGCCTATGGCCTCTCTTGCCGCTCAAAAACTGTGGCGCATTCTCCTTTAATCATTCGAATCTATCAATCAATTTTGTGAAAGTGATCATTTAGCCGGAGAGAGGTTCCAGTTTTCGGCAAACCATGCATTCAGTTTCGAGAAATAGTTTTTCTCTGAAATTTCGTCTTAACAACTGCATTGTTTCATTCGATGTATGTGATGTTTCACCATATTGCTGTAAAAACAGTTGTCTATTTCGAAGTCTTCGAAAGTTCGGTAAAAAATATTCCTCAATCATGTGTCGGTATCTTTCGCCATTCACAGTGATTGAATTTTTATTTTCATTCTCATAAAAATACGGCCCAATGATCTTCCGAGGTGTTATCGCACACCACACAGTATTTTTTTGCAGGATGCAGCTCTTTCTGGGGTATAGCTTTTGGGTTATGATCTGGTCATATTCTGTTGTTCTGCTTATTATTGTATCCGCTGAGGTGAAAGTGCGCTTCGTCAGACATTATCATGGCGGTACATCAACTTCCCCAAACTTTCGTCTAAATTCTTCTGCATACAATTTTCTTTTCGCGAAATCGTTGTCTTCTTATTTTTGTACAACCTGAATCTTGCATGGCTTAAGTTTCAGTTTTTTCTCCACTACATTTTATGTTGCACTTTTTGACAATCCCACTTGTTCTGATCTTCTTTTCAATGATTTCTGCGGTGGCCGTTCGGCGTTTTGACCCGCAACTCTTCAATTTTATGTTGTTCTACGCCTTTTCTGTCAACACGCCCTTTTCGTACATCTTGTACACTAAGGGTATCTCGATTTTTTTTTAATTATTCTGCATAGCAGTTGTCGTGACGGTACGTCTTGAGTTCCTTCACATCTCATCTGTTGTTGTGTTGAAACCAATGAACAGTTGCATCTGAAGAATGTTTGAAAAAATTTATTTTTCATCCAATCATTTCCAAGAGCTTCCATGTCTTCAGTTTGAAAATTTCTTAATAATAATTTTTGCTATAAAATTTTTCTCCTTTTATAGTCTACGAATGACTGTGATGCTAATAAATTTGTTACTTCACAATTTTGCTAAAAATCGAGCATTCCAAAAATCGCTTGTGAAAAAAACTTTTTACGCTTTCTGTTTCTAGCAAAAAATGACCGATTTACTAAAACTGGAATAACTACTAAAGTCATAAATGAATCAATTAGTTATTTGAAGACAAAGAACTTACAACTATTACCAACAACTTCTGCAAGTTTCATATTGACCACAAATTTATTCTTGATTTTATTAAACTTCAAAAGTAGGGACATGTGGAAAAAAGACCCTGTATAAACATAAATGCGTCTGAAATTCGGGGGAGAGGAGCTTCAGCCCCCTCACATACTACTGGATGCGCTCTTGACAAAGAATTAAAAAGAGTTCTTTGCCACAATCGTTCTACCTTTAAATACCCTTCGACCATCAAAAAATCTTTCCACTAAACCTAAAGAGAAAGCTAATGAAGCAGCTGTCTACTTGATCCCATATAAAGACACTAATTACCCTTAATTCTACATAAGGAAGAGTGGGAGGTGTTTTGAAAAGAGGGTAAATGAGTGTGGAGAAATGGCTACATTAAGCATCCTGGAGGAGTATAGGGACATTAAAGCCCCCCTCCCTTATGAGGAGAAGCGTGGGAAAGGTAGCCGGAGAAAATGCTTACCATGTGTGATCTCCCCGCCGCTGTGGGCAGTTGGAGCTAACATCTGTTTTAAGGCGACCACCTAAGGTCCTTAAACGACGCTCTAACGATCGAATTACCTACGAGACCCATAAACCCGTGGTTATGGAAAAAAAAGCGGTGCGAGTCAGAAGGCACGCCAAGTAGCGGTGCGGTTGCGAGCTGACTTGGGCACCCCAGTGCCACCTCAGGAATTCTCGCTCTCCCCAGATGCTAACTCACCACTCGCCCCCCCTCCCTTTTTGCTTCTGTGGCCTGGTCACCTTCCCCTTTAGATGGGGCGGCAATCCGCCTATAAATAAGCCCCGCAAAGAAAGAGAAGGAGATTATCAGAAGTCGATACGCCAGAGGAGGATTAGTTCGTGAAGATCGATCCATCGGCCAGACAAGAAGATTATTAGTAGTCGGTTCGCCAGAAGAAAGATTAGTTCGTGAAGATCGATCTTTCAGCCAGACTAGAAGATTAGAAGTCGATACGCCAGAAGAAGGGTTAGTTCGTGAAGATCCATCCTTCAGCCATACAAGACTATTTCCGTGAGAAACGATAGGATCAGATTGAGAAAATCGATCCCCCCTTTCAGGGCCGTATTAACCTAAATAGTCAAGCTTTATATCGGTGCCATACCGAAAAAGCCTTTGCAGTCTGCAAAGAAGTCCGACTGAAGAGAAGTAAAGCCGCTCACACTCGAGCGACTCTCACCTCTCAGGCTCCGTAAGAGTGAGAGGAGAAGAACCCAGCCCCAACGAGCTCCCGTTCTTTAATTACGTGGAAGAATCAACCCCCGTCACAGGCGACAAGCAATACCTCCTTGACGAAAATTTAACCAGTGGCCTCAACACTTCAAAGCGAGAGATAACTCCTCCAGCGACATCCGGCAATCCCTAATACCTACCTGTAAGTTAAAAATAACTTTTATATCTCTATTGCGATAGTAGAAGTTTAGTACGTCCCAAGTTTTAAAGGAGAGTAGAAACCATTGTTCTTGAACCTAGGTCATATGTGTTTGTAGACGAGAGTACGTTAATTTAATGTTTAACGCTAATCAAATAGAGTCGCGAAAAAAATACTAATCGGCAATTGGTATGTTTACGGGAAGCCTATTTGTTTAGTTTTTGTCATTGAAAGATCTTTGATGCCA
Source organism: Ceratothoa steindachneri (assembly GCA_963969495.1). Classification (NCBI taxonomy): domain Eukaryota; kingdom Metazoa; phylum Arthropoda; class Malacostraca; order Isopoda; family Cymothoidae; genus Ceratothoa; species Ceratothoa steindachneri. The sequence continues at coordinate 140,821,252 of OZ018325.1, forward strand.
AAGATAGAAATGTGGTAACTGTTAGTTTGTAATAGTTAAGTGTTTCGTTTAAAATACATGTTTATTTTGGTAGATTCTGGTGTTTCCTCTTATCCTTATGTGTTTAAAAATAGCTCTTCCTTAAGAACAAAACCACTGAATAGCACTCTTAGAACAAAGCCTACTTCATCATAGAAGTAACTCACGCCTCTTAAAGCATACCACTACTAAAAGGGTGTCAAAGAGTATAGTGATCAAAACCAAGGGTCATTACACGACATATTATAAAAGTGGTGACAGGTCTAGAGGTTTTATATTTGAAAGAACCCAGCAGTGTCTATTTAAGGAAGAGCTAACACATAAAAGGAACACCAGGAATAATAGAATATTTGACGAGTGGGAAATTGGTAAAGTTAGAGGTGGATGCCATCTAAAGGTAATTGTTAGGCTAAGTAGTAAGTTTCGGTGGTGGAGTAGGTCAGGCTTGATTAAAAACAAGGTAGATGACTGACATAAGCACGATGGCATTGTTTGACCTTTATCGGAAGCAAGGTCAAAGCCTCGGACTGGAAGGAACCATGCTGAACTCGTTTATTCAGGAGAAAGAGAGAAACGAAAGAGAAGAAAGAAGAGAGGAACGTAAAATGAAAATGGAAGCTGATGAAAGAAGAGAAAAGGCGAAAATGGAAGCTGATGAAAAAGGAGAAAAGGCGAAAATGGAAGCTGATAAAAAAAGAGAAAAAGCGAAAATAGAAGCTGATGAAAGAAGAGAAAAGACGAAAATGGAAGCTGATGAAAGAGAGAAGATAAGGGCCCACGAAAGAGCTCTTAGCAAAGACGAGTTAAAGGTGCAGTCAGTGTCATCCAGAACAGGAGTGTCACCAGCAGCCAGCATGAAACTCCCGGAGTACAGGGACGATGAAGATTTATGCTCATATCTCTCCTATTTTGAGAAAATATTTGAAGTCAATAATTGGGACCTAGAAGAAGATGGGGTCGCCAGACTGTTACCGCACCTCAATCGTAGGATGAGAGAGATATTCGTATCTTTACCCTCAGAAGCGACGGTGGACTATTCCACTGATCAAAACCAAGGGTCATTACACGACATATTATAAAAGTGGTGACAGGTCTAGAGGTTTTATATTTGAAAGAACCCAGCAGTGTCTATTTAAGGAAGAGCTAACACATAAAAGGAACACCAGGAATAATAGAATATTTGACGAGTGGGAAATTGGTAAAGTTAGAGGTGGATGCCATCTAAAGGTAATTGTTAGGCTAAGTAGTAAGTTTCGGTGGTGGAGTAGGTCAGGCTTGATTAAAAACAAGGTAGATGACTGACATAAGCACGATGGCATTGTTTGACCTTTATCGGAAGCAAGGTCAAAGCCTCGGACTGGAAGGAACCATGCTGAACTCGTTTATTCAGGAGAAAGAGAGAAACGAAAGAGAAGAAAGAAGAGAGGAACGTAAAATGAAAATGGAAGCTGATGAAAGAAGAGAAAAGGCGAAAATGGAAGCTGATGAAAAAAGAGAAAAGGCGAAAATGGAAGCTGATGAAAAAAGAGAAAAAGCGAAAATGGAAGCTGATGAAAGAAAAGAAAAGACGAAAATGGAAGCTGATGAAAGAGAGAAGATAAGGGCCCACGAAAGAGCTCTTAGCAAAGACGAGTTAGAGGTGCAGTCAGTGTCATCCAGAACAGGAGTGTCACCAGCAGCCAGCATGAAACTCCCGGAGTACAGGGACGATGAAGATTTATGCTCATATCTCTCCTATTTTGAGAAAATATTTGAAGTCAATAATTGGGAACTAGAAGAAGATGGGGTCGCCAGACTGTTACCGCACCTCAATCGTAGGATGAGAGAGATATTCGTATCTTTACCCTCAGAAGCGACGGTGGACTATTCCACTGATCAAAACCAAGGGTCATTACACGACATATTATAAAAGTGGTGACAGGTCTAGAGGTTTTATATTTGAAAGAACCCAGCAGTGTCTATTTAAGGAAGAGCTAACACATAAAAGGAACACCAGGAATAATAGAATATTTGACGAGTGGGAAATTGGTAAAGTTAGAGGTGGATGCCATCTAAAGGTAATTGTTAGGCTAAGTAGTAAGTTTCGGTGGTGGAGTAGGTCAGGCTTGATTAAAAACAAGGTAGATGACTGACATAAGCACGATGGCATTGTTTGACCTTTATCGAAAGCAAGGTCAAAGCCTCGGACTGGAAGGAACCATGCTGAACTCGTTTATTCAGGAGAAAGAGAGAAACGAAAGAGAAGAAAGAAGAGAGGAACGTAAAATGAAAATGGAAGCTGATGAAAGAAGAGAAAAGGCGAAAATGGAAGCTGATGAAAAAAGAGAAAAGGCGAAAATGGAAGCTGATGAATATTGAGAAAAAGCGAAAATGGAAGCTGATGAAAGAAAAGAAAAGACGAAAATGGAAGCTGATGAAAGAGAGAAGATAAGGGCCCACGAAAGAGCTCTTAGCAAAGAAGAGTTAGAGGTGCAGTCAGTGTCATCCAGAACAGGAGTGTCACCAGCAGCCAGCATGAAACTCCCGGAGTACAGGGACGATGAAGATTTATGCTCATATCTCTCCTATTTTGAGAAAATATTTGAAGTCAATAATTGGGAACTAGAAGAAGATGGGGTCGCCAGACTGTTACCGCACCTCAATCGTAGGATGAGAGAGATATTCGTATCTTTACCCTCAGAAGCGACGGTGGACTATTCCACTCTCAAAGCCGAACTTCTCTCAGCAACAAACCTTAACCCGGAAGAATATAGGATGAAGTTCAGGCAGTCTCGTATAAGACCTGGACAAACATACAAACATTTTGGCTTTGAGCTTCGTTGAAGCCTACAGTTTTGGATGGAGTCAGAAGGGGTAGAGAACGAAGTCGCTGCGGTCGTCGACTTCATGCTTAGAGATCAGTTACTAAGTACACTACCCCAGGAAATCCGTGCATTCGTTAAGGACCGAAAAGCTTCTACCTTCAACGAGTGTCTGGACGAGGCTGACCTCCACGCGGTAAATCATCGGTTATATCCGAGGGAGTACAAGAAAGAGAAGGCTCCCTCCCCAAAGAAAAATGGGCCGCCACCCAGGCATGTGCAGAAGAAGCCCTTTAAGTTCTCAGTAGCAAAAGGAACTTATAAGCCAAATTTTGGAGGAGAAAAAATCAAAAAGAAGTTAATTCCACAAGGATCCTACCCTAATACCGGCACGTATCCCAGGAGGCCCGTCACTTGTTATACCTGCGGGATAATAGGTCACCTTAGTTTCCAGTGCCCACAGAACTCCCGGCTGAGGGAGACTTCGAGACAACAGGTGTAAAACCTGACTGCCGCGATCCCAGCAGGACAAGCTGATTCGTCCTACGTCCCCGCGCCAACATCCGAAGTGCCCCAGCAACAGGTAAACTTTCTATTCAACAAAAGTTCGCCACGCGGCCTACAATTTGAAGAGGGCACTGTTAATGGGTGCCGAGTATCCACTTTAGTCAGAGACACCGGATGTACGTGCATAGTGGTATCCGACAAGTTGCTGCCCCCAGTAAACCCTAACCATAAGAAATTCCAATCGTCCACGACTTTTTAGGACGCGACAATCGATTCCCCGTCGTGAGATGTCATATACAATGCAGATATTTCACTGGTTGAACGGACGTGGTAGTAGCCCCGATTAAGTTTTGCGCAGTACTAATCGGACAAAACCCCCTAATTCCCCAGCAAGAAGTGGCCCAACAAGTAGTCACCCGGGCACAAGAACCCCAGAGGAAAGAGTAACCTGCTAAGTTGACCCCGAGGATTACCCTCGAAGACAATGGAATCAAATTGACTTCCTTCGCCAGTGCTCAGAAGGAATGCCCCACTCTTAAACCTCTATGGGAGAAAGCTATTAAAGGTGAAATTCTCCAAGTGAAAGGAAAGAAGCCTATCCAGTATATCATAGAAGACTCACTTCTCTACCGTACTATCAGCGAGGAGGATAAGGAGAACAAGAAAGCACTGTGTGTACCTCAAGAATACACGCAAAGAATTTTGAATACCGTGCATGATGGAATATTAGCCGGACACTTTGGGCACAACAAAACGGCGCAGCAGATATTCCGACACTTTTATTGGCCCCAGGCCGCCAGGGAAATTGTGGTCTATTGCCAATCATGCGACGTGTGTCAGAAGGATCCCTCCAGAGGACGGGTACCTCCCGCTTCCTTACAAAAGGTGCCCGTTATAACCGAACCATTCTTTCGAGTGGCTATTGATTTGGTGGGACCAATTCACCCCCCTTCAAGTGGAGGACACTCCTACATCCTCACCCTAGTGGATTGTGCCACCCGGTTCCCAGATGCCGTGGCCCTACGGAGGATTGACACTATTTCCTGCGCGGAAGCATTAATTTCAATTTTTGCACGAGTAGGCCTGCCTAAAGAAATTCTATCGGATAGAGGGCGCCAATTCACCTCAGAATTGATGGAGTATTTTAATAAACTACTGTTAGTCAAGCCAATTTTTACGAGTCCATTTCATCCATCCGCTAACGGAATCTGCGAAAAATTAAACGGGACACTCAAAAATATATTGAAGAAGTTGTGTCAAAACAACCCTACACAGTGGCACAGATACCTGCCTGCAGCCCTTTTCGCCTGCCGAGAAATACCTCATTGGACGTTGGGATTCTCGCCCTTTGAGCTATTATACGGGAGAAATGTGCGAGGTCCTATGAGTATTCTTAAGGAATTATTTTCCAACGTGAAGCTCGACCAAGAAATCAAATCGTCTAACGCCTACGTGATGGATATGCGCGAGCGCCTAGAATACTGCTCTGGCTTAGCTCGAGAGAACGCCGAGAAAAATTTAGCCAAATACCGGGACTACTTCGATATGAAAGCAAAGGCTCGAAAACTAAAGGCAGGAGATGAAGTCTTATTATTACTCCCGACCGAAAATAATAAGTAATGGGCCCAGTGGAAGGGACCGTTCGAAGTAATCAAAGCACGGGGTCCAGTCGATTACTTGATAGATACCCCAACAGGGCGAAGAACCTATCACATAAACATGCTAAAAAAATATCACCGCCGCGCGTGCATAAAGAATATTACCCTTCTAGACGAAGAAGAACCGATGGATGCCGTTTACCCGGGTACGCCTCTGCAAGTCATACACACCGTGTGTGTGGAACAAGACGAGGAATACGAACTTCCCTCGCTCTCACCTACCCCGGAAGACCCTCGGGTGGATTTAAAGATAAATCCCCACTTAAAGATTCAACAAAAAGCGGAAATGTTGAACTTGCTCATGGAATTCCCAGAAGTCATTTCTGAAAACCCCGGATGTGCCAAGGATTTTAGCCATGAAATAAAACTAAAAACTAATTCAGTGGTTCGGAGCAAACCATATCCTTTACCGATCCACCTACGAGAAGCCTTCAATAAGGAAGTCCGGAATTTACTAAAATTGGGAATTTTAGAGCCATCGGAGTCCGATTATTGCTCCCCCATAGTAATGGTTAAGAAACCTGATCAATCATTTCGGATGTGCGTGGACTTCCGAAAATTGAATTCAGTGACCGTTTTCGACGCCGAGCCCATCCCACTAATAGATCAAAATCTCCATTTATTTAAAGACGCTAAATTCATCACCGAATTGGATTTGTGCAAAGCGTACTTTCAAATACCTCTCGCTAAGGAGTCCAAAAAACTGACGGCTTTTGCGACTGAGAGAGGTCTGTTACAGTTTACCAGGCTACCCTTCGGACTACTTACAGCCGGTAGCAATTATAATAGGATGATGAGGCGAATTATCGCTGGACTAAGTGACGTGTCGTTTTACTTCGACAACGTGTACGTAGCTACCCGTACATGGGAGTCACACTTACACGCCTTACGCTCATTGCTGGAGAAATTGAAGGAGCAAGGTCTAACCGCCGGGCCGACCAAATGTTATTTTGCCTACGAATCCATTGACTACCTGGGATTCAAAATAAGACAAAAACACTTGACTACCCAGCAAGAAAAAGTGGACGCCATAGTCAAGATGCCCCGGCCGAAAACAAAGAAACAACTCCGATCGTTTATGGGAGCGGCCTCGTTCTATAGGCGTTTTGTACCACACTTCGCTTCCATTGCGGCCCCACTTAATGATTTTTTAAAAAAGAGAGCGTCAGACCCTGTCACGTGGAACCCCCATGCAGTTACTCAGTTGGAGGTTCTAAAAGGAAAACTCGTAACTGCGCCCATTCTTCGCTTACCAAATCCCAACAAGATCTTCGGGCTTCGCACGGACGCTAGTCAGGAGGGGTTAGGCGGAGTATTGCTTCAATACGAAGACGACGAAACAGCCTATCCCATAGCTTATGTCAGTAGGAAACTGTTGAGTAGAGAAAAAGCCTACGCTACTATCGAAATCGAAGCTTTGGCCATAATATGGTCCATAGGTAAATTCAAATATTATCTAATAGGGCGCGAGTTTAAGTTGGAATGCGACCATAAACCGTTGTCATACTTAAGTAAAAATAAGAGTAAGAATGGAAGACTCCTGAGATGGAGTTTACTCTTGATGGAGTACCAGTACTCCATTCACTATATAAAAGGGTCCAACAATTGTATGGCCGACTCGTTAAGTCGGAACCCTGTCGACGATTAAGGAGCAGCCCAACTATTGTATTATAGCAAAGTTAAGTGTAAATCAGTAGAATTGTAAGTAAGTAGGGGCGAGTAACCCCCTAGTGGTAGGTAAGAAGATCCTAAGTTGGCACAGTAATATAGAAATTAATGTAAGCTCAGGTGAAATGTTATCGAGGCATTCCCGGGTGAACTAGAATTTATTGTATAATATAATGTTCCGTAAGTTACCCATGTATATTATTGTAAGCGTCGGATTGGAACCCCACCCCCTCCCGTTATTTTCTTAAGGAGGGAGGTAAATGTGGAGAAATGGCTACATTAAGCATCCTGGAGGAGTATAGGTACATTAAAGCCCCCCTCCCTTATGAGGAGAAGCGTGGGAAAGGTAGCCGGAGAAAATGCTTACCATGTGTGATCTCCCCGCCGCTGTGGGCAGTTGGAGCTAACATCTGTTTTAAGGCGACCACCTAAGGTCCTTAAACGACGCTCTAACGATCGAATTACCTACGAGACCCATAAACCCGTGGTTATGGAAAAAAAAAGCGGTGCGAGTCAGAAGGCACGCCAAGTAGCGGTGCGGTTGCGAGCCTCTAATTTGCGAGCTGACTTGGGCACCCCAGTGCCACCTCAGGAATTCTCGCTCTCCCCAGATGCTAACTCACCACTCGCCCCCCCTCCCTTTTTGCTTCTGTGGCCTGGTCACCTTCCCCTTTAGATGGGGCGGCAATCCGCTTATAAATAAGCCCCGCAAAGAAAGAGAAGGAGATTATCAGAAGTCGATACGCCAGAGGAGGATTAGTTCGTGAAGATCGATCCATCGGCCAGACAAGAAGATTATTAGTGGGCGGTTCGCCAGAAGAAAGATTAGTTCGTGAAGATCGATCTTTCAGCCAGACTAGAAGATTAGAAGTCGATACGCCAGAAGAAGGGTTAGTTCGTGAAGATCCATCCTTCAGCCATACAAGACTATTTCCGTGAGAAACGATAGGATCAGATTGAGAAAATCGATCCCCCCTTTCAGGGCCGTATTAACCTAAATAGTCAAGCTTTATATCGGTGCCATACCGAAGAAGCCTTTGCAGTCTGCAAAGAAGTCCGACTGAAGAAAAGCAAAGCCGCTCACACTCGAGCGACTCTCACATCTCTAGCTCCGTAAGAGTGAGAGGAGAAGAACCCAGCCCCAACGAGCTCCCGTTCTTTAATTACGTGGAAGAATCAACCCCCGTCACAGGCGACAAGCAATACCTCCTTGACGAAAATTTAACCAGTGGCTTCAACACTTCAAAGCGAGAGATAAGTCCTCCAGCGACATCCGGCCATCCCTAATACCTACCTGTAAGTTAAAAATAACTTTTATATCTCTATTGCGATAGTAGAAGTTTAGTACGTCCCAAGTTTTAAAGGAGAGTAGAAACCATTGTTCTTGAACCTAGGTCATATGTGTTTGTAGACGAGAGTACGTTAATTTAATGTTTAACGCTAATCAAATAGAATCGCGAAAAAAATTCTAATCGGCAATTGGTATGTTTACGGGAAGCCTATTTGTTTAGTTTTTATCATTGAATGATCTTTGATGCCAAAGATAGAAATGTGGTAACTGTTAGTTTGTAATAGTTAAGTGTTTCGTTTAAAATACATGTTTATTTTGGTAGATTCTGGTGTTTCCTCTTATCCTTATGTGTTTAAAAATAGCTCTTCCTTAAGAACAAAACTACTGAATTAGCACTCTTAGAACAAAGCCTACTTCATCATAGAAGTAACTCACGCCCCTTAAAGCATACCACTACTAAAAGGGTGTCAAAGAGTATAGTGATCAAAACCAAGGGTCATTCCATGACAATGAGTATAAACGTGATGTTAGGCGAGCCACTCATACATCAAGTATTTTCAATCATAGTAATAAATTTCCCAATGTAATAGATTTTCCCCAGACCCAAATAATTTAGCCGAGTAGCGATTTTCGTAAATGAAAAAAGATAGAATTCCCATTGATTAAAGAAATCCCAAATTTCGACTTTTCGGAGAGCACAATTTAAATGCAGCCGCTTTGCCCAAAACCTGAACTTAAAAAACATTCTTATTCAACTTAATTTCACACACTCTGATTAGTGAAAGAAATCTGATTTGTCATATTTCAATGTTCGGAAATCTTCGTCTATTCTCAGTATTCGACGGAACATAGTAAAATAAACTGCATGTCGAAACTGGTTTCGTTAATAAATATTACGCTCCTATACAGTGGTTTTATTAGCATATATATTTAATATACATATATATATATATATATATATATATATATATATATATATATATTTATATATATATATAAATAAAATCTGCGAGGCCTTTCGACTAATCGTCCTTTACAAAGCAGACTGAAGCAGAGAGAAATAGAAGAAGAAGAGGCAGCACGTGTTTCGTAGAGCTCTCGGAATATTTCGATTATTTTCTATACTTTGGTGTTTGATAGAAGTTTTTACGCAAAATAGTATTACGTATAGTCTAGTGACATAGCAAACATAAATATTAAGTTATTAGATCGTATATTTGGTTAATATAACGAAGTTGTTTAGTATTGTTAATTTTTCAGCCAGGTTTTTTTGTTTACATTACTTTGCGCGGGAAAGTGCGTAGTAGATAAATTAAATTAGTGTTTTGAAACCTCGGTTTCTAGGTTGACGGTTTAATTAGCGACTGATTTGGACTTGTGTTGTGCCTTAAATCTCGTTTCGGTCTGTTGATTTATTTTTCAGATTATTCTAGAGTTCTTCACCACAGAATCAGCGAAAGCTAAGTTGCTCTTTTTTTTCTTATTACTACTTAAGTTCTTTCTTTGTTTGAATAAGTGATGGAGTTCAGGGATAAGTGTCGGAATGTATGCATTGATTGTGGGGTAGTTGGTGAGGGGTATACATGTGTTGTATGTGGGCTGCGTGAATTACATTGTAGAGTTAGAGGGGATGAGAATGCAGGATTTAGATAGGATATGTAGGCTGGAGGGGTTAGTTTCTGAGCTCAGGAGGGAACTTAGCGTTAGGCCTAGGGCTGGGAATAGGTTAGGTGGTGAGGTAGGCCAGATAGATATTTAAGGTGAAGGTAGAGGGCTGGAGGAGGAGGAGGCAGGATATGATAGTTCTAGGGATAGTGAAGTTAGCCCCCTTAGATTAGTTAGAAATAGGGCTAGTGAGGATAAGGAAGAGTGGTTAGGAAACGTGTAGCTAGGAAGGCTTCTCCTGTTCTTTGTGAGAATAGGGTTGCCTCTGTTGAGGTTGTTAGCCAGGGGGAGAATAGGTGTGTGAGTCAGAGGGACACAGAATCTATTAGCTTGACTAATAGATTCAGTGCCCTAAGAGAGGAAGTGATCTGACTGATGGGGGTGGGGGTGGAGATAGAGCTACAAGGAAAATAAGTACCCTAGAAGACCTTACGGTCCATACAAGGAGGGTACTTTTGGCGCAATCTTCGAAGGTGTTCGTTGGCAACCTCGAAGATCACTCCGAGGATCTTAACGACGATTTCGCAAGACTTTATCTAGTCTTAACTTGAACTGGTCAACAGATTCACTGTTGAAAACTTCCGTCGGAAGTGCGTTCCACTACCGCATATACTGTAAGTGAAGAATTTCCCACACAGACACGGTGGTATCGCTTCAGTTCAAGTTTAAAGCCGTGATTTCTTTTTCTCCCCTCGCTGAGCTGGAAAATATCCCCGTAGTCCAGTCTGTCGAAGCCTCGAAGTATTTTGAATACTTCGATAAGCTGACCACGAGGTCTCCGGGTCTCAAGCGAGAACATATCTAATTCCCTTAATCTATCTTCATAACTTTTATGTCTGATAGAGGGAACCAGTTTAGTTGCCCTGGCTTGTACGCGTTCCAATCTCGTGATGTCTTTTCGGAATGAAGGACTCCAAAATTGTACGGCATACTCCAGGTGTGCGGCCGAACGAGGAAGTTGTACAGACAAAGTACTATCTCCCTGTTACGGTATCCAAACTGGCGCTTTATGTAGCCTAACATCCTTTGGGCCTTTTTCTCCGCCTCAATGCACTGTTTCGAGAACTTGAGGTCACTCGTGATAGTTACACCCAAGTCCTTCTCAGTGTCGGTGGATTCAATAGCAGTGCCCTTAAGGATGTACTGAGATTGAGGGTTTCTGTGGCCGATATACATCACTTTGCATTTGTTTACGTTATAAGGCATTTGTCACGTATCAGACCACTCCCCAATTTTCCGAAGATCTTCCTGCAGGCTTGCAGTATTTCCATCCTTTGCAACGTTCATACCAAGCTTGGTATCGTCGGCAAATTTGGAAATCTTGGCAACCATGTCACCGTCCATGTCGTTGACGTAGATGATGAATAGTAGGTGTCCCAGGACAGAACCTTGAGGCACCCCGCTAGTAACGGGCACCCACTCAGAAGCCTGTGCATTACCACCACCCGTTGCCGTCTGCAACTTAGCCAGTTCTCGATCCAGCCGGCTACTTTTCCGTCTATGCCCAGCGCTCGCACTTTCCGGAGAAGGCGGCGGTGTGGTACCTTATCAAAGGCTTTCTGAAAGTCTAAGTACACCCCATCCACCGCCTTGTCCCGATCATGCTCACTGAAGACGAAGTGGAAGAATTCCACAAGGTTCGTCAGGCATGACCGTTGCCTTCGGAAGCCGTGCTGGGAACTCCTCAGTAGCAGGTTTGACTCTAAATGCGAAGTCATTTTGTCCACCATGATGCTTTCCATGAGTTTACCGACTATCGAAGAGAGACTGATAGGTCGGTAGTTCGACGGTTGGCTACGGTCTCCTTTCTTGAAGATAGGAGTCACCTCCGCCTCACGCTAGTCTCTAGGAACGCATTCGGTCCGGATTGACATGTTGAAGATTGCGCTCAGGTGTCGTGACAATTGATCGCGCACCTCTTTCAACACTTTAGGTAAAAACCCATCCGGGCCAGGTGACTTATTCGTCATTAGGTCAGTGATCTTTTTGATTTCTCCTTCGGTGAAGTCCATATCCTCCAGCTTTTCCCCCGAATAGGAATCCGTCGGCTGGGGGATGGGACCACACTCTTCAGTAAACACTGAATGAAAGAAATGTATGCGATGGATGGACTTCATTTGAGTAGGAGGGGGGTAGATGTGTTGTGGGAGGAGTATAATCGTGTTATTAGGTCTTTGCGGGCGGGAAACTATATATTAATAGTGGTCAGGGAATTATGAGAGGACATTATAGTACTGAAAGTAGAATGGACTTGGCAGATAACAGAAATAGGTTCCAAGGCGATAGAGGTGAGGTCATTCAGGTTTCAAGAGGTGCTTCAGGGATAGGGGGGGTTAAATTGTTTCTATACAAATGCTCGTAGTCTTAGAAACAAGAAGGATAAGCTATTTAGTTATATTAGCGATGAGGATATAGATATATTATGTGTTACTGAATCATGGGTTAATGAAATAGAATTTAGTGACACTATAAGTGGATTTGATTTACAGGGCTATAATATGTACATTAGTCAAAGGACAGGTACGATTGGTGGAGGAATAATTATCTATATAAAAAACAACATTGTTTTCAAGTTTAAATAATGGAGTTGAGTCACTTTGGAAAGATATTAGGTTCAGTAAAAATAGAATAGTGCATTTGGGAGCTTTTTACAGACCACCTGGGCAGACTGATGATATGGATGAACTAATGATAAGGGAAATAAGTAAGGGATGTAAAACAGATGCAGTTATTATTGGGGACTTCAACTTAAACTCTATGGACTGGAAAAATATGATAGGTAGGGATAGAACAAGTGGCAGGTTCATAGAATGCTATGAGGATAATTTTTTGAATCAATTTGTTAATGAGCCAACGAGGGGGGGACAATATATTAGATTCAGTACTTTCTAACAGTGATCATTTAGTTCAAAAATTGACTGTTGGGGAAGCATTGGGAAATAGTGACCATCAGATAGTTCGTTTTAACTTGGGAATTGAGGAGGGTAAAATAACCGAGAATGCTGTAAAAGTTCCAAATTTTCATAAGGGAGATTATGTAAAACTCTGAAGCTTGCTAAATTTGGTAGACTAGGATGTAGAATTCAGAGGTAAAAATGCTCATGGGATGTGGGATACTTTCAAGCATATAATAAATGTAGTCCAAGAGCAATGTATCCCAATGAAGGCCATTAGGAACAAAAGTAGGAAACCATTATGGTGGAATCAGGAGATAGCTAGAAAAATTTCAGAGAAGAAAAGGGCATACAAAAATTACAGGTAGAAAATAATAATCAAAATTTAAGTGATTATAGAATGGCTAGGAATGAGTTAAATAAGATTATAAAGAAGAACAAAAGGGTGTCAGAAATTAAATTAGCTCAGGTTGGCAACAAAGATCTTAGAAAGTTCTTTAGTTACTATAAAATTAATAAGAAGTCTGGCAGAGTTAAAATAGGACCTATCAAATATGAAGGGGTTGGGAGAGAAACTGATGAAATAGTTGAGGTACTAAATGGTCATTTTGCATCAGTATTTACAAAGGAAAAACTAAATAGTCTTATTTATAGTACTCATGGGTCAGGAAAAGAGGTGTTTACTACCATTAGTGTCGATTGGAGGACGATAAAAGGACTAATAGGTGAGTTAGATGCTACCAAGGCCTCCGGCTCTGATAATATTCATTCTAGAATACTTAAAGAAGGGGTAGAAAGTATCTCAATAGCTCTGGAGAAGTTGTATACTAGGTCACTGGAATATGGAGAAATACCCGATTAATGGAAGAGAGCGAATGTAGTCCCCATTTTCCAGAAGTGTAGTAAAGAGGATCCAAATAACTTTAGACCGGTTAGCCTAACTCCTGTAGTCTGTAAAATTCTTGAGAAAATAGTTAAAAAAGGGATTTGCCAACATCTAGAGAGGGAGGGGTTAATCAGCGATGCTCAGCATGGGTTTAGATCAGGTAGATCAGGTTTGACTAATTTACTAGACTTTCTGGAGTTCGTAACAAATCAAGTAGATAAGGGAGAGAATGTAGATGTAATTTACTTGGATTTTAGAAAAGCATTTGATAAGGTACCACATAGGAGACTAGTTCATAAATTAAAAATGATTGGGATATGTGGGGGTGTTTCAAATTGGATAGCTGAGTGGCTGAAAGATAGGAAGCAAAGGGTAGTGCTAAATGGTGTAAAGTCAGAGTGGAGAGATGTTATGAGTGGGGTTCCTCAGGGATCAGTTCTCGGTCCATTATTATTTTCCACCTATATAAACGATCTTGGGGAGGCAGTTAATAATAAAGTGTCAATTTTTGCGGATGATACCAAATTAGCAGCTGTAGTTAAAGATATTGATGATAATTTTAAAGTGCAGGGGGACTTAAATAAATTGTTATCCTGGGCACATAAGTGGCAAATGACTTTCAACCTTGATAAGTGCAAAGTTATTAACATGGGAAAAGATAATAGAGAATTTAACTATGAAATGGATGGGCATTGGCTGAGCTCAGTAGAGGATGAGAAAGATCTAGGAGTAGTAATAGATGTCATTAAGGTTTTCTAAGCAGTGTATTGAAGCAAGAAATAGGGCAAATAGAGTGCTGGGTTTCATTAAGAGAAATGTCAGTTACAAAAGTAAGGAGGTTATTCTTGAACTCTATAACTCTTATGTTTGGCAACATCTAGAGTACTGTATACTGGCATGGTCCCCACATTTTAGACACGATATTAACCTTCTTGAGTCAGTGCAACGGAGGGCAACAAAGATTATTCCTTCCCTGAGGCACCTTGAATATATAGATAGACTGAGGGTATTAAATATGTTCTCGTTCGAAAGGAGGTGTGTGAGAGGGGATATGATTGAGCTGTTTAAAATTTTTTCCGGGATAGATAAATTGGATGTTAGCAAGTTTTTTGAGTTAGATGATGGAAATCGGACTAGAGGTCACCACTTGAAAATTAAAAGGCAAGGGTGTAGGTTGGATTTAAGAAAATATTTTTTCACCAATAGAGTGGTAGACTTCTGGAATAAATTGCCGCGGAGGGTAGTAGGTAGTCCAAATCTAAATGTATTTAAGAGTAGGTTGGATGAGTTTATGGGGAGGGAAGGTTGTGATAGTTCCTAAGTTTTGTATATATTAATATTGTTGGTATATATCTATAGCTGCATGATTTAGTTCTTGACAAGCCTTGATTGGTGATACCCTTATTTCTGGACGCAATCCTCTGGATGTAGTTTTCTTGGGAGTTTGGGTGCCTTAAAAAAGAGGCTGTTTGACTCGGATGACCTATGATGGGCCCTTGTGGCTTTTGTCATCTGTTATATCATAGTGTGGGGGACTTTGATTTTGTCTTCCCCTAGCGAAAGTGCTTTTTGTGGGTGGGTTTTGACGGATGCCGATGACCTTTGATAGGCCCTTGTGGCTTTTGTCATCCGTGAAATTATGTTATGTTGTTTTTAGAGGACACACACACGTACGAGTATATGAGAGATGGAGACATTAGGATTATAAGGGCATTAACAGGTGCCTGGAAACCAACCCTATTAAAGAATTAAGCCTGCCGAAACAGAAGGTGACCATTGAAAAAAGGGGTTTACAAAAAAGAGGTGGGCGACTCAAACCGTCCAAACTAAATTAAAATTGCAATTTCATTATTCTTCTATTTGAGAAGCAATAACAATTTATAAGAGAGGAAAATCATCAAGAATAAAACCCAAAATATATTAAACATAGGAATAACTAGAAAAGTATAAACGCGGATATATTTGACAAATGCAGAATATAGGGAGAAATAAGCCTCCCGAAAAAAAAACAATTTCTAAGAGGTAAACAGTATCATGAATAAAACAGAAAATACATTAAACCATAGGAATAACTACAAAAACTCATTATTAATTAGGTCAGTGATTTTATCTTTAAGGTCATTCTTGAACATTTTTGTAATACAAGGGTCAAAAAAATACATGCCGGGGTTGAGGTTAAAATTACAATTAGACGTAAGCTGTATAATCGCAGATTCTAAAAGATTTCGTGAAAAGAAATCTTTCGATCTGGCGATCACAGAACTCTCGGTTCAATTTATCCGATGAGAGTTTTCGCTCAAATGAATAAATATTGCATTTGCCCAGTATTTACAGAATAGTTATGCTGTTTAATACGTAATAGACATCAGTAAAGTCGTAGACATCGTCACATCCTCTTACAAAAATTAATACTACAGTCTCTACCAGACCTAAGATAGGAATTGGATAAAAAAACTTCATCCCCAACAGACAGCAAGTTATCCAGCTCATTGTGTCAATCCAACTTAATAAAACTTCACAACGCGATCCCTACCCCACCTCCTCATTCAATCTTTCCATGTATGAAATAACTCCACAATACTCAATATGTCCGTCTAAACATCTCCACAGATGACCTATCTATAACATCCCAATTCACTTCCGTACGCCAAGACTACAGAAACCTAAGCAAGTACCTACAACTACAACCAAAGCATGTAACTAACACTACAACCAAATACGTACGTACAAATACAACCAAAGCACGTACCTACAACCACAGGCAAAAGCACGTAGCCACAACTAAAGCCTAAGTCCGTACCTACAACTACAAACAAAGCACGTACTTACAACTAAAACCAAAGCACGTACCTAAAATTGCAACCAAAGCACGTACCTACAACTACAGCCTAAGCACTACCTATAACTGCAACCAAAGTACGTACCTACAACTACAACCAAAGCAACACGTACCTACAACTACAGCCTAAGAATGTTCCTACAACCACAGCCTAAGCACGTACCTACAACTATAACTTAAAGCACGTACCTACAACTACAACCAAAGCAGCACGTACCTACAAGTACAGTCTAAGCACGTACCTACAACTATAACCAAAGCACGTACCTACAACTGCAACCAAGGCATGTACCTACAACTACAACCAAACATGAACCTACAAATACAGCCTAAGCACATACTTACAACCACAGCCAAAGCACGTACTTACAACTACAGCCTAAGCCCGTACCTACAACTAAAACCAAAGCATGTACCTAAAACTTCAACCAAAGCACGTACCTACAACTACAGTCTAAGCACGTACCTACAAATATAACCAAAGTACGTACCTACAACTACAACCAAAGCACGTATCTACAACTACAACCAAAGCAACACGTAACTACAACTACAGCCTAAGAACGTACCTACAACCACAGCCAAAGCACATAGCTACAAATACAGCCAAAGCACATAGCTACAACTACAGCCTAAGCCCGTACCTACAACTAAAACCAAAGCACGTACGTAAAACTGAAACCAAAGCGCGTACCTACAACTGCAGCTTAAGCACGTACCTACAACTATAACCAAAGTACGTACCTACATCTGCAACCAAAGCACGTACCTACAACTACTGTCTAAGCACGTACCTACAAGTACAGTCTAAGCACGTACCTACAACTATAACCAAAGCACGTACCTACAACTACAACCAAAGCACGCACCTACAACTACAACTAAAACACGTACCAACAACTATAAACAAAGCTCGTATCTACAACTACAGCATAAGCACGTACCTACAACTACAGCCTAAGCACGTACCTACAACTACAACCAAAGCACGTAACTACAACTTCAACCAAGACATGTACCTACAACTACAACCAAACACATACTTACAACTACAATCAAAGCACGTACCTACAACTACAACTAAAACACGTACCAACAACTATAAACAAAGCTCGTAGCTACAACTACAGCCTAAGCACGTACCTAAAACTACAACCAAAGCCCTTAACTACAACTTCAACCAAGACATGTGCCTACAACTACAATCAAACACGTACTTACAAATACAGCCTAAGCACATACTTACAACCACAGCCAAAGCACGTAGCTACAACTACATCCTAAGCCCGTACCTACAACTACAACCAAAGCACGTACGTACAACTGCAACCAAAGCACGTATCTACAACTATAGCCTAAGCACGCACCTATAACTACAACCCAAGTACGTACCTACAACTACAATTAAAGCACGTACCTGCAACTACAACCAAAACAACACTTACAACTACTTACTAAGAACGTACCTACAACCACAGCCTAACCACGTACCTACAAATATAACCTAAGCACGTACCTACAACTACAGCCTAAGCACATACCTACAACTACAAACAAAGCACGAACCTACAACTACAGCCTAAGCACCTACCTACAATTACAACCAAAGTGCGTACCTACAACTATAACCAAAGCAACACGTACCGACAACCACAGCCTAAGCACGTACCTATATCTATACCCTAAGCACGTACCTACAACTACAGCCTAAGCACGTACCTACAACTACAGCCTAAGCACATACCTACAACTACAAACAAAGCACGTACTTACAACTACAGCCTAAGCACGTACCAGGGGTGGGCGCGATAACGAAAAAATGTATCACGATAACCGATAAATCGATAGTGATAACCTTATCGGCGATAACCGATAATCGATAACTGGCGATAAATTTATCACCCGATAAGGTGATAACGGATAAATCGATAAATCCAAAATTATAATACCATATTGGTTATTAACTGTATATAGCGTTATTTTATAATACAATTGTAAGAATATTTGAATACTGTTTCTTAATTTCTTACCTAGTGAGGCTCTCCATCTCCTCATAGGTTTTGAAGATCCTCCTTCCCAACGTCCTCCTGGAGGGTACCTCTTTCTTAGAGTTGAGGGTGCGGACCATGTCCCTGAAGCTCTGACTGTCCACAATCTGCAGCAGCAGCATGTTGTCCACACAAACCTGACAATTGTCTTGTCGACGGTGGACTGCAGGACAGCGCTGCGCTGGGCCATGATGCCAAAGGTTTCGGCGATAGACATCTGCCGGTGCTTCTTACGGGTTGACCCGCCGTCGTCTGACTGACCGGACCGGTTCCTGCTGCGGCCGCTAGTCCCAACGTTGGCCTTGCAAGCGTCATTAACTTGTTTGGCCTTGTCAGGATGAATCCTGTTGAAATGGCTCTTCAGTTTGGCTTTGGTGCCCTTGTTCACCTTCACCTCAGTGATCTTGGGGAGGTAGGACAAGCACTGGAATATGTAGCTGTCGCCAACCATGTTCTTGTACTTCACCCACTTGCCAAGGAATAGCCAGGGTGACTGAGGCTCAGCCTCAGTGAGCTCAGAGTCAATAGACTCCGCTGAGGCTCTTTGGCTTGATGCGGGCACAGTCTCTTGCGACGCCATCACTAATTCAATACTATAAAATAGCAAAGCATTGCACTACTAAATTACAATAAAAATATGATAAGTTTAGAATAGGGGCGTTACTTCGTAAGTGTTTAAAACGTTAATAAACGGATATTAAAGAATAGCACCGAATAGTAAATGAATTCATATACACGTGCACAAAAAAATTAGAACGGAAGAAGCACGGGAACATAGGGAAAAATCATCAAATAACGCGTAAAACCGGTAGCGCGCAGGAGCAACAACTCGTGACCTATCGTCCGACAGCTGGTGAGAGACTGAAGCTGAGCGAACGTTTTGAGAAGACGTTAAGACCGGCCGCCCCGCACTCCGTTCAGTATACGTTCAGTTCCCAGCTCGGACCTACCTATTTCTGCCTTCAAGGCACGTGCGGCTCGCCCTGTGCTAAACTGGAACCAAAAACTGAAATTATCGATTATCTTATCGCTAGTTTGGAACCAAAAGTATCGGCGATACCGATGAATCGATAAGGCGGGGTAAAAAAATAACGCGGTAACGCCCACCTATGCCTCTACCCTACCAATGAATCGTGCTCTACTGTCAACCTTCCCCACACAAACTCAGCCTACACTACTGGGCATCGCCATAGACCCAAACATGATCTTCATTCCCAACACAAACAACATTAGTTCAAAGGTGTTTTTCAAACTTAATACATTCAGAACACACACAAACACCAACTTCGGACAACACAAAGAAACTCCAAACATACTACACGGACAGTTTATCCACACCACCCTCTAATACCTATCCCCAGCCTGGGTACCCTCCCTACCTAACAAAGCAGTGTCCTCCGTATCACAAGTGACTGACTAAAAACCAATCATACACCACATCCACGCTGAAACAAAATAGTCCCCATTAAAAACCACCTAAACATAATAGGCAGACGGCTTTTAATAAGCTACTCTGCCTCTTCCATCCACTAAACACCCTCCCCACTCCTACTCCTTTCCAAGAGAAAAAATAGCACCACTACACCCAATTATTAGCGAACCTCCACCAACCCCACAGAACTAAAACATTCCCAGTTCACCCGCCATATCACTTTAAAATTATCAGCACAAGGCTCTACTCTAAAGTTCCCAACCTCACATCCACTCATCCAAATTCACCGTGGTTCGACTAACCAGAATTTCTCTGGCTCTTTCTTAAGGCTACCAACCCCTCCTTAGAAGATACAGAAAATATATAATAATCTCTAAGTTCACCTGTTGCAGCCTCCGGTAACCCGAAAACATTACCAATCTCACCCTCTACTGCCTTTCCATCGATCATCTCAGAACATCTTTCAATATAAGCTCTCTAGGAGACCTCTAGGAAAGACCACGTGACGTGGCATCATTCCGAAATGTAGCCGGGGTTGAGTAAAAGAGCCAGGGGACTACAAAAGTAGAGTAAATATGGGTCAGTTTTGGCCATAAATGTCTTTTTTTTACGCAAAAATAATCCTTATTTAAACATGCCCGAGGGTATCAGAGCTGTTCACGCTCTTTATCACCCTTAAATTGGGGTCAGAATCTTCCTGTACGCTCGCATTCAGACATCAAAATATCAGCTATGCGGCATGTCCTATAAAACGCCCCTTGCCTTTGTTTCGTATTAGATATGTGGCGTTAGACTCAGATATTTTATAATGGGTGAAGTCGGATATTTTTCAATGGCGGAATCTGAATCACAAATAAAGTGAACCAACTTCACAAACCTTGCTTGCAAAACGGCCAGAAGTTCTAGGAATGGAAGCAAAACTTGTGGAAAAAGGACCTCTTCAACCGATTTATGATTCAGCAGAACTTGACTTGATTAAAGTCGGCGGACGACAGAATGTTGACTAAAAGGACAGTTGATTTTCAATCCACGTATAGCTGTACGGCGACCGCCATAAATGAGATATCCAGGTGAAAATACAGAATGAAGAGATCACACCGGGCGTAATTCGCACTCCCACAATCTTTAACTCTATCTTGAGGAAGGAGTAGCACAAATCTATGGTAACGCACGCACCTAGAAGAATCACAAGAAGACAGAAATAATGGGTTACAGAAGAGCAAATGCCTACGTAGCTCCTCTCAATTATCCAGGATTCATCGACAATTCCTGTGAAAGAATATACCCTCTGGACCCATTAGTAACATGTTAACCGGGCACTCATGGAAGGTGGCTCTACACACTACCATGGTCGCAGTTATTTCGGAGGCAGATCTATTAGAACGCCGTTAGCCGGCAAACGCGATGAAGACGCTGTTGCCTTCGAGGACTTATTAGAAAGATTTAAGGTTTGAATGCGACTCATCTTCCTTTCTTGCCTCGAAAAGTTTGATCAGCCGGGCCTAGACGAAGCTGAGCGTCATTAGAAGGCTCCAGGGTTATTGGCCGAACTTTCCCCATCCTTGGGCACAACGAGGTGGCCAAAACACCCCCTTGCAGAGGAAAACCTTGGGACAGCCTAAGAGCAGAGGCAACACTTCCTTCCTAAACGACGCCGTTTCTATCATACAATTGCGAGACAGCAACAGAGAGAACAGGGAGGGAGGGGGGTCTAGGCCAGTACAGAACAGGAACTCATATTGACGTTATGGTAGCCATGACGTCACAGGTTTCTGCAAACCAGGGAGATTTCAATGCCCCGAAGGCAGTTAGCGTGCTCCGTCAGTCGCTGTATTGCAAAACAGTCTCAGAACTGGACACCGCGTGTAATCTCCCGTACAAGGCGGTATATTGTATATTTTAACCATATATATATATATATATATATATATATATATATATATATATATATATATATATATATATTTATATAGTATGTCTAAAAATAGAACTAACTACAAAAAAAAACGGGTGGTTTATTATATTCAATGCAAAATTTGGATCAAATATACATTGGCGAAAGCAGCAGGTCTTTAAAAGAATGAAGGAACACAAATGCGACATGCGCCGTGGAAGCCTATCTTCAAGCCTGTTCCTCCACATGTCAAATGAAAACTATTCAATTGACATTCATAATGCAAAAATAATTTATAATTCCCACAACTATATACATAGGCTTCTAATAGGATCAGCTCTTATAAAGGAAATTCCAAACTTTAATAATTTCGATGGGCAATTCAACACTAATCCCTTGATAAACAGAAGATTTGTCCTTCCTTTACTAAAAAATGCCGCTGATCCCCCATAACCAACCCCCTTATTTACATTCCGACTTGTAAATTTACTTGCCGCTAGGTTAAACATTTCTGTATTTATTAGTTTACCAGCGATTGAAGATGACGGAGGTCTCCGTCGAAACCTGGTTTCGCAAATAAATCGATCCTAACACTGTGGTTTCTTTACTGCATTTACCTGTACGTTACTGTACTTCTTTGGAGTATATAGTAGCGGCCATAATATAAGAGTCAGTGAGAACAAATGTATTTAAATATTTATTATAAAAGTTTAACAGCACATTGAGAATATATATTATACACATATTTAGATATATCTAATATCTATCTTTCGTGAAAATGTCAAGTGAATATTTCGTAAGTTATGAGGAAATAAACAAACTATCTTCCAAATTGCAGCAGCCAAAAGTTAAGGGTCACTTAGAAAAAATGAACTACCAACCGAGGTATTTGTGTTTAGGAGACTGTTGATGGGCTAACAGTTTCTTCTTATGATGATACATTATTAAAACATTCAACTGTCAGTCAACATGGCGGCTTGTGAGAGACAACCGGTGTCCTGTGATGAAAAACAAAGGATTGTGTGTGTCGAGGAATAGGTCACCTCTCCCTACAATACATCTATATATACATATATGTATCTATTGGTTGGGGGGAAAGAGATAAAAGCCACGAGAATATGTATATATATACAGTTATATACACACATATCATCTAATGTACGTACGCGTCCTTCGCTACGTACAAGTACGTTCACTTCGTAAAAGTAATCCGTTGATTACGAGGTATAGGAGTCCGATTTTAATACAGGGGCCGATAGCGTTTAATGAGTTTACCAAATTGCAGTTCAAGGATATATTTAAAGAGTGAAAACAAAAAATATAATTTTAATAAGTCACTAGTTAACATATATATATATATATATATATATATATATATATATATATATATATATATATATATATATATATATATGTACATACGGGAAATATAGGAGATGTAAATAAGGATAATATTGACAGACTATAAAAAATTGGCAATCGGGTAACGTTAATTACTTGTTAATTAGCTTTTAAATCGGATACTATAAATCAGTTATACAGAAGGGATATTTAAAAGTCGGAGAGCGGGTCGATTAACGGGAGATGCAATCGTTTTACCCTAAAGGGAGTCCTCGAGGAAGGAAACTACTTTAGCGAGTCGGCGTGGGGGAGTGGAGACGGAAAATGGTCGTGATTCTCGGCCGAATATCCTGATGGTGACGAGGATGCTGGGGGGCGGGGGTGGGGGCAGAAGACGAGTTCACGATCCTCCTTGAAGACGGACGAAGGCACCTTTGCTCCAAAGAAGTGCAACCTCCAAAAATCGAGACTCTGACGCAGCTCGGCGCGAAATCTCACATGGGAAACTGGAGATCCTTAAGGAGATGAAGGTCCTAATTATTCGAGAAGAATCCCGGCCAGTCCTTCGGGGACAAAACGATTCGAGGCTTGCTCTGAACAGAGTAAGCCTTCACAAAAGAGATGGGGCTGCCTGGGGAGATCCAGCCTCGATGGTATACGCGAATACCAGGGACTTGGGGAAACAGACACACGATCTGAACCGAAGACGACGAGATCTCAAACTCAATCTGCCGATCTTTGAAAAACCCAGGGTATTTATATCACGGCCATTTTTTTGATGCTCAATTGATGGAAGGCACAGACGTCTGAGAGAAAGCTTCCAGCGCCTAGAGGGATTAGCTTTTCTCGCTCGACACCGGTCTTAATCGTCTCCAACGATGTGGGTCGGAACTTTCGGCTATCCTTTTCCCGACTACGGAGATTAGCATTTCATCGGCGAGGTGAAAGCTGTTAGCGCCCAGCTTAAGTACACCTGTGAGGCGATGACCGATATTTAAATTCTTTCTTCTTTTATTTTTCTCTTTGGAGGCAGAGCTTTACTCCACGTGGAGTTATACTTAGGAGACATAGGGAGGGAAGGAATTCAAGAAACAAATGAAGGGGGTATTCTTCTTGGCGTCCCTTTTCCCTTACAGTGTCCTTCACCAAGAGGAACGGTAGACCTCGTAAAACGTCACCAGGACAGGATCGTAGAAATGGTTAATGTATCACTGAAGGATAGGTTTAGAAGTGCTGATGAGATATCCGGCGAGTTCAGCTCCACCTCCGATGTCAAAGTATCGCGCAAAACAGTTTCCCAGAGGTTACGAGGTTCTGGGTTGATGGCTCGGGCACCCGCAAAGAAACCTCTGATTTCCAAGAAGAATCAAAGAGCCCGTCTTCGTCACGCTCACGAACATGTTGTTTGGACAGAAGAACAGTGGCCCAGGCTCATTTTAGCGATAAATTGAAGTTTAATGTGATTGGTTCCGATGGTGGGATGTACGTCCGACGAAGATGTAGCGAAATGTTTTCTCGTGCATTTGTGAAGAAGACTGAACTATGTAGGAGGCAGTGTAATGGTATGGGGAGTGACGTCTGCTGCTGGTCCTGGTCCACTTATTCTCCTACAAGGGACTGCCAATGCTGATATCTAAAAGCAGATTCTTAGACAGCATGCCCTTCCACATCTAATATCCTCGTCAGTTCAACCTCCTATCTCCGTGTAGAACAACGCTCCCTGCCACACTGCAAAGAGAGTCAAAGATTTTATGAGTGGTGAAAGGGTTGATCTCATGGACTGGCCACCTCAAATTCCCGATCTCAACCTTATAGAATACGTTTGGAAGATTATTGGAGATGAAGTGCGAAGTTGAAATTCAAAGAACCAAGATGAACTCTGGGAATTATTGAAAAATGAATGGAACAATATTACTCCATCATTTTGCAAGAAATTAATTCAGTCCTGTGGTAAGATATCGGGAGGTCATTGCTAGTAAAGTGATGTTCACAAAATATTAATAGTAAGGGTTTCTTTTTTTTCTTGTACCATATTACATTGTTTTTCTAAGTCACCCTTAACTTTTGGCCGCTGCAATTTGGAAGATAGTTTGTTTATTTCCTCATAACTTACGAAATATTTAATCCATTCACTTGAGAATTTCAGGAAAGATAGGTATTAGATATATCTAAATATGTGTAAATATATAGTCTCAAAGTTTTGTTAAACTTTTATAATAAATATTTAAATACACTTGTTCTTACTGACCCTTATATTATGGCCGCTATTATATATATATATATATATATATATATATATATATATATAAAGAAAGCAAATACAAGTTCTGCGGGTGATAACAACAACCACCACAGGGCTTTCGCCATATTTTTATTTTCTGCCTTTCAAAACAATTTTGAAGACAGAAAGAAGGATGCATAAACCTTGTAGAGCTGACTATATATACATATAGTACAAGAGAAAGAGAAAATTGGACGCGAATGAGCAATGAGACAAAAAACAGGAGTTTTTAGAGGTAAAAGAAAGGAATATTAGAAGAACACTAGAATCAAAGAGAGCAGAGGGTGGCAGGCCCGGGTTCGAGTCCCGGCCAGGAATTTACAAAAACCTTTTTTCCCCTGGCGTTATTTCTGTCTTTTCGGTAAAGGATTGCCTTCATTGTGCCGCCCTCTGCTTTCTTTGATTCTAGGTTCTTCTAATGTCCCTTTCTCTTACCTCTAAAAAAACCTCCTGTTTCTTGTCACATATTGCTCATTCGCGTCCAGTTTTCTCTTTCTCTTGTACTATATATATATATATATATATATATATATATATATATATATATACAGTCGCCGCAACGGAAGTCTGGACCCTTGCTCATATTATATACATTGATATAGATCCAATAATCGTTGCGGGGAAAATGCTATAATTGATTAATGTTTTGTTGCGGTTTCTGGCAACGTCTGTTAGGTATATATGCGCATTGTGTCCGCTGTATCATTCAGTACGCGATCAGACTTGGTCGTGAGTGGACGCTCATTTTTTTGCGATGTTACTTTCATTTTGGTGGTTTCTGGAAGATATTTGGCTGATCATATATTTTTTAACTAGCACTGCAACCATGGGTCCCAAGCCTCACAAATGAGGAAAGGGTCCGTATTATCCCTTTGAGGGAAGAAAATGTTAAGATAAGTGAAATATGCCTGCGAACAGGGCGGGCAATATCTACCGTAATGGCGCTCCTCTATGCTGCCCGTGAGCTTCCCCCAAACACCATACCCCAACATAAAAAGCGCCAGAGACCAGAGAAAAAGACTACACCGGGGACAGATCGCTTGCTAAAGAATGCTGTTATAAAGAACCCTAGGATAACAGCCAGACAACTCAAGGAAATATACCCTAACCTCGTCCAAAATGTCTCGGAACGGACCGTACAGCATCGTCTTCTGAAAGATTTGAAACTCCCCAGCCGTACTACTGCGCTCAAACCGCTGTTGAATGACCGCATGAGGAAGAAGAGGCTTCATTTTGCAAAGCAGCACAAGGACCGGACAGTGGAACAGTGGTCAGAGGTCATGTGGCAGATGAAAGCCCATTTCAGGTCATAAGGTCACACAGAGTAAAGGTGAGGAGGCCAGTTGGATCAAACAGGTACAGCCCCCAGTACACAGTGAAGACTGTAAAACACAGTCCCTCAGTTATGGTTTGGGGTTGTTTCAGTGCCAAGTTAGGAAGAGGTGGTTTATATTTCCTGCCCAAGAATGTTACCATGAATACTCAGCGCTACAAGGAAGTTTAGGAAGGTCATCTATTTACTCATATGGAACTTCATGGAACATCCATCTTTATGCATGATTCAGCTCCTTGTCACAAGGCTAATTTGATCAAGCAATTGCTACAGAGAAAGCGCATCAACTTGTTGGACTGGCCTGGGAACAGTCCCGATCTCAACCCCATTGAAAACGCAGGGAAAGTCATCAATGACAAGGTTAATGGGGCAAATGTGTCATCAGTGCAGGACCTTCAGGAGGTCATCAAGAAAGTGTGGTGTACCAACATGGACTTAAATTACTTGAAAAATCTTGTTGCAAGTATGCCCAAAAGGATGCAGGATGTCATCAAGGCCAGGGGGGGGGGGGATCATAAAATATTAAAAGTATCAACAAAAGTGTTTTTTTAATTATATTAACCTAACCTAACCTAATGGAGGTAAGTAATATAAAAATAACATAAAATAGCGAGGGTCCATACTTCCGTTGCGGCGATTGTACAGTAAACCCTCGATATTACGAACTATATGGGGCGGGGAGTCGTTCGTTAAAGCCAAAAGTTCTTTAAACCCGATGGGCGTTAAAAGCAATGGAAATAACGAACCAAGTTTGTTATGGATATGTAATACGTATGTAATTACTAATAAAGTTAAGTGGACTACAACATAGTATTGATACGAACCTTGCACTGTAGGAGACATGTGACACACCAACACTCACTCAGGCTGGTCGTAACGCTCGCCTGTTAAACCCAATGGAGTTCGGCTGGGAAATTTGGTTCGTTATAACCGAAATTCGTTATATAACAATGGTCAGTAATTTGTTGATTAAAAAGTTTATATTTAATAAACAATGTTTTCGTTATTTTGAAAAAAGAATAATTTCTACTGAAATGAATATCACTTCTGAAATGGAGATGGGTGGGACACATTAACGGAAGAAACGTTTAGAAAATAGATTTTTTTACAACCTTTAACACCCTCTATCACCCTTTGTTGGGTCTAAGCAGGCGCGAAAAAGGGAGGAGATTTAAAAGAGGTGGAAAAGACGACCCGAGATGGAGGGCCACTTTCTCTTAGGGCACTAATGGCGGGAGTGCGTGCCACTACGTTTGTTGTAGCAGGGGGACGGGCATTGCCCCTGCTCACCATTCGCCCCCTTGTGGGGAAGTGGAAAATGGATGAAATAATAAATTGGATACCTTTATACATAACAGGGACTAGAATACCTCGAAGAGTGAAAGATGAATTTATTCAATGAGTAACATGGCAAACTCGAAGGTTAGATTATCATAAATGGAAACTTCTTGGTGAGGTTTTGGTGGCAGGTCAGCGGATGAAAGAGCTTTAACCATTTTTTTTAATGGTGATAAACTTCTTGTTACCACGAACTTGGTTTTAGCTATAAACAAATTCTAGAAACAAGAACAATGATGCTTATAGAAATTTGATACATTGGAAGTTAGTACAAACCTGCAAAAATTCCTGCTTGACCTCATGCATTAACGTTACTCGAGAAGCCGATTGAAATGAACAAAATCGTGACACACGATTGTTGAAATATTAAGGCGTCTGAGAAAACTGCTCATTTTTCATCTATATTTTAACATAAACATTGAATTCACATTATATGTTTGTTTATCGCAAATATAATACCTTTCCAATAGGAAAAAGAAACCTTAAGCTTATTCACCAACGTGAATACTGGCAAATTCCTCAACATTGTTTGACTCTTGGAAGTTGGAAACGTATATTGATAATTTGATGTCAACTTCCTCGTGATTGGCTGATTTGAAAAAGTCCACCATGACGTGTCACGGAGAGACGGTGTCTGATTGGTTAATACACAGGGTGGGGTTTCGTGACTTTTCGGTTGTAAAACTGAACAAATTGTTCATATATTTGGTGCAATTACAAAAAAAATCGATGAAACACATAGCTGCTACCTTGGAATTCTCGTAGTATTAACCGAAACAATGGCTAAATCCCGTTGCAATGTTACGAACTTAAAATAACAAATTCCTTAGTGAGTAGATGCGAGCACCCATTACTTTTTAGCACTTTACGGGTTAATAATGCTTATTATAGGCGTCCTTTTCCTAGATATTTTCACATTCAATGATTCACCGTACTCAACTCTTTTGTGCTTAGTTACCCCATTAGGGAGTCAAGCCTTACATTTAAATAATTATGTTCTTATATGAACATGTTTCAGTTTACATTCCTCCTTCGGCCCAGATTAGCTAATTAAGGCTTTAGTTAACTAATTGTTATTGAGCTTTCGTATTTAGGTTTTTGGTTTAATTTTCTACTATTCGTGTTTTGTTTAATTACTTTTTCCTCATTTATTGCCCACTCTTCTTTCTAGATAGTGAAAAGGGATTCGTTGGTTACACTAGTTCATTTTTTTAATATTTTTTTTATTGAGAAGCAAAATAAAAGTGTAATACAACGGAGATGATAAGAGAGAGAGAGAGAGAGAGAGAGAGAGAGATAATAAAAGAAGTGTATGGAATGAGGAAGCGTAATGTACCTTATCTCAATTTCCCTAATTCGTTCTTTCTCCCACTAAGCACCTTCTTTCACTGCCATTCCCCCGCAAGTGGGCAGATAAAGGAGAGTGCGCGCCGTCTAGCTCCCCAAGGCGCCTTTCTCCTATAGCTAATCACGTACCACCCATTCATTTTCGCACGCCCCAACTTCACCACTTGTAGGAACTCTTCTCAAGAACTTTCAGATGGATATGCACACGTTGGTTCTCGCCATCCGGGGAAGGGGTAACGTAACGCTCACAAACGTACACATCGTCAGTTTTTCTTGTTTCGACGGGTTATAAAATGCAGTTTTTTGCTCTTATGAATTTTTCCATCGTTGCTGATATGATTTGGGGAAATTCTTAACTAGGATTGTCTAGGATGAACTAGAAATTGAGAAGTTTTTGGAGTGAGAACAATAAAAAAACAGGAGTGTGGATCATAATTTTAAATTGAGTAAAAGAGAGTTGTAGGTTAGATGTTTTTTTCTAATCATAAGATAATTTTGGAATAATTTGTCTGGGGAGATAGTGGTTGGTGGTAGTTTGAATGCTTAAGAGAAATTTTGGATTATAGCACGATTAGCGAACCTTTGCTATTTTGTATTTTGACTTTAGTATTTTGGGTTCGTTATTCGTGACATATCAAAAATGGGCAAGAATAGGTTCTACGCTGTCGCCCGTCCTTTGCTTGGGGAGGATCGATTCCCATTTGGGCTTGGAAATCTCCCCCCCCCCCCTCCAATTACAAACGATTTAAGACCTGGCTCTTTTTCCTTATTAAAACACCAATTAAGGAAATGAAATGTTATGTATTAACGGTGTGAGTAAATTGGACTAAGATCAGCCAAGCAAATGGGATTTTCGGTTAGGTTTTAAGTTAACATCACCCCTCCTCCCCAAGCTTTAGGGGATGATTTTACAATGTTAATATTGTTAATCTATTCTTTAATTAATAAAATGAATATTGATTATGTTCAACCTTTTCCTTTCGACGACATTTAGATTGAGTTCGAATTCGTGACATGAGTAATTTGGGGTTCACTATTCTTGATATGATCGCAACTTTGGATAAAAATAGGAATGAGAATTTTTTATATAAAGTTCATTGAGTTAGGAAATTAGGATCTAATTAAGAAGTATAGCAATGAGTATCCACCTTCACACTACATCGCCCCGTCCCCCTGTGGGACGTTCTTCATCCACGCCAAGCACCTACATAACTGTGGGTGAAGAGCGTCCCCCAAGCGTATGCGATGTAGTATTAAGGTACTAATTGCGATAGTAACCGCACACCATCACAGCGTGCGTTGCCGTTTACCATACTATCTCATTATGAATTCAGAAGTGAATCGTATAAAATCACTTATTATTGTTTTAAGGACCTATATTGCCATGTGTAACCACAATTTCAAGACACTCTTAATATATATTGATTTAAGGGTTATATATATATATATATATATATATATATATATATATATATATATATATATATATATATATATATATATATATATATACATATACACTTGTAATTGATTTGTTCCTTGGGAATCTGATACTTAGTAAGAATATGAGACCCAGGTAATTACACTAATCATTTATTTGCAGGACGTTTCAGGCCAATAAATGATTGGCTGAACCTTCATATTTCATATTCCTAATATATATATATATATATATATATATATATATAGTCATAAAAAAGGCCAAAAGGTCATATTTTATGCTATAAAACAGGCTAAAAACCCAAAGTAGTAGCCAAAATCCCTGTAAAATTTTAGGGATTAAGGGGACACCCCTTTTTTAAAAAAAAATATAAGGAGTATATTTTGTTTACTTGTGAACTGAAATAAAGTAGAGTCCATATTATATTCAGTTGTAATTTGGTTGTGAATACTTTAATATTAAAAACGTTATGCTTGTTTTTGTTTGTATAGATTTATGGAAAAAAATAATCCTTATTTTCGGCTAAAACGTCGTTTTTTATACAGACTAAAATATTAACTTTAATTTACTCTATGCCTGTGGAAAGTTTGTGTTTCTTATTTTTCCAATAATTAACATAATTATTTTTAGAATTTGAAAATCATAATAATATAATTTATTACCTTAGATTTGTTTTAATTCGATTTAGATATCGTATAGATTAAATAATCCTTAAACCTGCCAAAATCGCTATTTGAAAGGCTGCGTTATTGAGTCAAAAATGCACAAAATAGAAAATGATTAATGGTGGACCTTTTTATTTAATTAATTCAAGGAATTATATCCCTTTTTGCTCTATAAGCTCATCTGGCACTTATTTATTTATTTTGATAATGTAGCAAAATCGGGGATCAAATTGAAACTTTTTTAGTCATATGTTTTTTTCAATTTTTAAATGTTAAACAAGTTTGTACATATTATTTTTCTAACTCATAAGCTGTGTAAGTGTGAAAACAAGTTGGTATATATTGTTTTTATAACGTAAAACAAGTTTATTTGAGGTTATTCTTGTGGTTATCTATTTGAAGTCATTTTCTCCAGGTGTTTCAGACTTCTGCAAACTTTGTTCTTCTACACCGAGAATAGTTCTCTCATTTTACGAATTGAAGACCGCTCTACAATGAACTATTATTATTATTATTATTATTATTATCATTATGATTATTATTATTATTTAATTATTGGTATTATTATACATCGTCGTCATCCTCATGATCATTATCATCCTCGTCATTATCATCGCCCTCATTGTCCTCATCTCATTATTATCATCGTCTTGATCGTCATGATCGTCCTCATTATTATCATCGTCGTCATAATAAATATTATCCTCATCAGCAGTATCGTCATGATCGCCATCATCGTTATCATCATCGCCATGATTTCCATCATCATTCTCACTATCCAAGTCATCAACATTTTCATAATCGTTATGATCAACTTGGTCATGATCATCGTCGCCAACATTATCATCTTCGTCATCATAATCATCGTCAGGATCGTCAACATCATCATCGTTGTATGCATCCTCATTATCATCATATGTCCTCATCATCATCATTGACATAATGATCATCATATTAATTATCATTTTCATCATCGTCATAATAATCAAAATAATCATCATCTTCATTACCATCGTCATCATATTCATCAGTGTCAACACTTTTCATCGTTGTCATCATAGTCATTATCATTGTTATCCTCGTTATCGTAATAATTATAATCATAATCATTTCCGTGATTGTCATGATCATCATCGTCATCCACGTCATCGTCATTACTATAATCATCATCATAGTCATAACTATCATTAACGTCATCATTGTCATCAGCATCCTCCTCTTCATGTCATCATCGTCATGATCGTCATCATATTCAGCATCACATTTACCATCTTTCTCATCATCGTCATTATTACCATCGTCATCATCAGAGTCAACCTTAGTATCTTAATCATCTATATTATTACAGTATTCATAGGAATTCTAATCGTAATCATCATCATTCTAATATTATAGTGATCGTCGTTATTATTATTATTATTAGTATTATTATTATTATTATTATTATTATTATTATTATTATTATTATTATTATTATTATTATTATTATTATACATCATTGTCATCGTTAGAGTGATGATGATTATCGTCATCATTGTCATGATTGTTCTGATCATCGTCGTAATCATCAGCATCATTATCATTCTCACCATATTCATTATTAACCTTGTCAGCATCCTCAGCATCGTTATCAACGTCATCACCATTGTCATCCCATCGTTATCATCATCGTCATGATTGTCATCATCATTCTCATCATCCGAGTCATTCTTTTCATATTGGTTATCATCTTGGTCATCATCATCGTCGTTATCATCATCATTTCCGTCATCATAATTATCATCAAGATCATCATCATCGTTATTTCCATCCTCAATGTCATCATCGTTATCATTATCATCATAATAGACATGATCATCATATTTATCACCATTATCATCATCGTCATAATCATCGTCCGTTAATTATATCATCATCATAATCATCATCATCCATATAATCATCATCATATTCATCAGTGTCATCATTATAATCGTCCTCATCATCATATTCATCAGTGTCATCATTATAATCGTCCTCATCATGGTCATCATCATCATCGTTATCATTTTCAAGATCGTCAAGATCAACATTGTCATCGCCATTACCATCATCATAGTTATCTTCATAGTCATAGCAATCATTATCATCGTCATCATAGTCATCATCAGTGTCGTCATGATCGTCATCATATTCAGCATCGAATTAATATCATTGTGATCATCGTCACGATCCTCATAATATTCAGCTGCGCATTTACCATCATTGTCATCATCGTCATCATCATTATCATCAGAGTCTACGTTACTATCGTCATCATCTTTATTATTACAGTATTCATCCGAATCCTAACTCTAAACATCATTATTATTATAATAAACATTCTAATTATCATCATCATTATTATATCATAGTTATGGTCGCTATTATTATTATTTTAATTTTTTATACATCATTGTCATCATCATCACCATCGTCAGGATCGTCATCATCATTTCCCCATTGTCATCATCATTATCGTCATCATTGTCATCATCGTCATAATTATCGTTTTGGTCGTCATCATGATTATCATCCTTGTCAGCATCATCATCATCGTCATGAATGTCATGATCATTTCCATCCCCATCGTTATCATCATCGTCATGATTGTCATCATCATTCTCATCATCCGAGTCATCAACATTATCATAATCGTTATTATCATCTTGGTCATGATCATCGTCGCCATCATTATCATCTTCATCATAATCATCATCATCATCGTTATCTCCATCCTCAATGTCATCATCGCTATCATCATCATCATAATCGACATTATCATCATTATCACCATCGTCCCTAATCATTATCACCATCATCATAATCATCATCTTCTTTATCATCGTCATCATATTCGTCATTATCATCGTCCTCATCATTGTCATAATCGCCTTCATCATAATCATCATCGGGAGAGGTCAATTATGGGCCTTTTACCGCTGAATGTTCAGCCATTCTTTTATCTTTTAGACTGATGCCCTTTTTAAAGATTTCCTTATTTTCTCCGACTTTAGGAACAATCGAGTCGCTCTTTTGGCGCTTCGCATCCCTTAGTCTGCCATTGGCTAGTCCAGAATGCGTCCCTTTATTCAGTTCTTTGTTGCTTGGCTTCCCGGGCATCTGTTGGTCCTGGGCAAAGAGAAGGATGATCAGCTGGCCCCTTCAGCTTATTCTCGAGCTCTTAATAACTTCGCATAGCCTTTTAGATTTATTTCCCTCAATAAGAGTATATTTTTCATTTGTTGTAGGACGAATGGGGGGGGGGGCCGTCCTCTAGGTTATATAATATCAGAAAGTCTGTTCGTCTTGGCCCTCGAGCCTTCGGATAGTACGCTCCCTAAGGGTGGCCCTTTGTCGCATTCACATCGGCCACACGAGAATTACCCACGGCCATCTTGTTTAATTTGCTGTTCCACTCACCCTTTGCAACCGTTTTTGTGGTGGAGACAAATGGGTAGCCCATTTTCTTTTGGAATGCCCCCATTTTGCCATTCTCCGTTCGTCCTGTTCCCCGACCCTTTCAAATATCCCCCACCTGTTTCACCTTAGCTTCTTCCTGGCAGAGGGATCGTTTAAACCATAATTCTTCTTTTACCTCATAGTAGTCTTTTTTCATCTTTTATAATTAATTTTCCCCAGGTCATTTAGAATCCACTTGGGTTGGGTACCTGTCCAATTTGTTTCATCCTTACATCCTTAATCATTACATAACATCTGAAGGACTCGGAAGAATTAAAGGGAAACTTCGTAGGCTTTTAATCTTTGGGTTCCAGCAGATTATTATTTTTTTTTGGCAAGTCAAATTATAGACTCCTTTTGCGCGAGAATGTTCGTGAATGTGTACGACGCTGAAGGACAAGGAATTAATACAGAGAAAGGGCTATATGCATAATTGAATCGTCTTTAATGCAGTTGTCTTCATCCTCTCTACTCGTTTATTTATGAAACCAAGCTGAGGGGGCGCGGCTTCGCTTCTTGCATCTGACCACGGGGTGGAGCTTATCGAGTCAAGAAAACGTGTTTGTATGTCCTGCTAGGTTGGGCTTGTCTGATCACAAAGGCATGTGCGTGAATCAAGATTATAATGGAA
This sequence comes from Ceratothoa steindachneri, assembly GCA_963969495.1. Lineage (NCBI taxonomy): Eukaryota > Metazoa > Arthropoda > Malacostraca > Isopoda > Cymothoidae > Ceratothoa > Ceratothoa steindachneri. The sequence continues at coordinate 140,856,710 of OZ018325.1, forward strand.
TTTTGAACCAGATTGGCTTATCAAACTACATTTGTACCCAACTTCATTCGTTTCTCGCAGGTTTATGTCAACGCATTAGTGGGTCGGGTTTGTCTCTTTATCAAATTCCACTTGTATGCACAGCTTCCTTCGACTGTCTTCCGTTTATTTTGACGATCAGACCGCCCCCCTTCCCCCGCGCCTCTTCCCAATGCATGCATATGTGTTTTGTGCGTTCGCGTGGCTCTGACTTACTTTCCTTAAGACAAAATATTTTACATCTTTTTACACAGAAAATTAAATTGTTAATTTTAAATAATTTACACATTTGTTTAGTTTACATGCTTCAATTATCATAAGGTAGTATGTTCATTTAACATACGATTTGGGTGTCCAATTCTGGAATAAACGGCAAAAGTTTCGAAAGGCTTTAAAACCACATACAAATTTTCAGTTGTGTTTAAGGGCACTTGGCTTTCTAATGCTTGCATTCGCTGAAGTGCAAGCCTATTGTTATAAACTGTTTTCTACTAAAACTTTGTTTCACTAAGAAGCTGAGGAAAATATTGGTAGGGTTAGGTAAGGTTAGATTAGGTTTGTTTCTGGATCTTTCAAATGAATATGAAAAATTGTTTATCTTATGCAGTGTACTTTACAGATCTGAAACTTGTTTTCACTGGAAATACTTTTTTTCCTATTATGGACCTTCAGGCTACTATCATGGGTAAAGTATGCATTTCCGGGAAAAACGAGTGTCAGATCTGAAGAGTACATTAAAATTGCATAGGAAAAGCACATTTTAAATTACTGTGCATATTTGTGTTAAAACGAATCTTTATCACATTTACTAAGAATGAACAGAATTGCAAAAGAAAATGTGAAAAGGATTAAAAACTACAAAGATCTAATTTTACAATACTGAAGAGTAACTTTCCTTTTTGAGAAGAAAAAGTGTGATTTAAAAGTATGATTTATTCAAAGGCGATAACGGGGCTAGACGAGTCAAACTGGAGCCAGGAACCCAAATCACCGAGGGGGCGCTAGGCGCTTGCCCGCTGCGCTTTTGAGACGGAGTAGGACCCGCTTCCGGCGAAGTCGTATATATTTTACAGCATGGGGACGAGCAAAGCAATATTCAAGCAGGAGTCAGGCAGTACTCACGCAGTACCCAAGCAGTAATCGAGAGGATTAGTTGGAATCATCCAAAGACACGACGCGCCACTTCTCAACCGAATCCCCGGCACCCTAAGAGCTCGCAAGCAAGAAACCAGTTGTTCAGAGCTAAGGCAGTCAAGGACGTAAGGACTCATTATGTAATAACGTGCCTCTGCTCCGTGCCTTGCAAGGACACCCCCTCGAACAACCACTCGAGCCCTCCCCCCTCTTGGAAAATCGTGAGCCTATTACATTTTGCTCTATCACTGTCGAAGAGGCGTGGCGCTTTCCGACTACGAAGCCCCACCTCATCATCTCCCGTTTTCTTTTGGGTAAATATTGTGCTACTCACAGCTCGTGCCGAAGGATTTATTGTAAATTAATTCCCCGTAAGGTGCGCGGTGATTCGCCTTCCTGGCCGCCGTGAGGACGGGGCTCAGGGCCCCGTCCAACTCCAGCTTAGCCTCTTCTCCTTCTTTAAGACAGCCTGTGCTTATCCCCTACTTCATCACTTGCCCTACAACCTCTCATACAACTTTCTCTGATCGGTCTCTATTTTCACAGAGTAGATGCTGACCTTCGCAGCCAACTATCCCGGATCGGGGCTGAGGGGGGAAAGGGACAATGTTCCCTAACCCCTGAGCTTCGGTTTGGGATGGTGGGTTTTTAACAACCTGCTTCATCCCCACCTATATCTTCCTCACGTCCCATTTCCTTCTCACTTCACTATCTATCATTTACGCTGTGCGCAAGGTGGAGCCGCCATGCCAAAGGGCTGCCAGGTTACCAGGCTGGCCCTGCCAGCTCTGTATGCACCCCGCAGAGCGTGATACTAAGAGAGGTGATTAGCGTTTGCTTCCCGCAGAAAGAATAGGGTCCCTGTGCCCGATGATGAAAATAAAAAAATAAAACTCTTCCCCTTTTCCCCTCACCATCGACGGATCCGCCTTCAGGCAACTCCACCGAAAAAATGGAGGCGTCCCCCCTGTGTTCTCGCAGAGGACCCTCCAAAACTCTTTAACAGGAGAGGAGGCTTACTTCTCTCCTTTAACTACGGGTGTAGGGGACTCCCCCACACCCCCTTCTTTGGAGTCGCCCTGTGCCTCACCCTTACCAGTTGCAGTCTCCCTTTACTTTCCCAGGGGACTGCTAGAAAGCCAGCAGGCAGCTCAGATATTGGACTTAGCCGGGGTGTACCCACAAATAAACTGACTAGAAACACAGCTGCCAATGGAACCTGTGATGTCCTGAGAGGGGATGGACAAATGGAGCCCGCCCATCAGATAAATATGCTCCTTGATGCAACCCAGCCCCAGACAGTAGGACCTTCCATGGGAGCGAATCCGGGCTCGGTGCCAAACATTGAACCTTGGTCCTCTCCTGTAAAAAGTCCTCCTCAGACGGCTCGGGTCTCCAAAGTAGTACAAGGAGGGCAGGGATCTCCTCCTCTGGCTGGTGCCCCTGAGACCGCCAGGACCTTTTCGATCTCGGATAATAACCTTGCAGAGGCCGGTCCATCTGGCCTGGGGGCTCCTGTCGGTGGAGGGGAGAAGCGGGTTCATTACCCGCCCTCGTCCCCTCAAAAGAAAAAAAAAAGAAAAAGACGAAAAAGACTCGGGGCTCCTCTCCATCCGCGGGGGCTGTGGAGACAGATGGGTCTGCTGCCACTTCGGTAACCGACCAAGCCAAGATCGGCGCATCCAGCTCATCTCCCCCCCCCCCCGGTGCGGAGTCCCTGACTAAGACCAAAAGTGCTAATGCGCAGAGCGGAGCCTTGATTATATCGGGGCGCCTTATTCAGAGACTACCCGGCGTTTTTGTGCCCGCTGGCTCCAAACGCTTCCTGGTTATTCACTCATCTGATGGTAGCATGTTGGCTAAAGGCAAAATGTTTCATCAGAGGAGAGCTTTAGCTAGTGTGATTGGTAGAGAGCCGAAGGTGACCCTTTATTGGACGGGAGCCTTTTGGTGAATGCGCCGGATCCTTCCGGAGACGGCCATGATTATCGTTCTTCGGACACTTAATGGCACCCCCGTGAGTGTAGCGCCGCACTCTACCATGAACTTTGTGAAAATAATAGTTTATGCGAGAGAACTCGTGGACTACTCCATATATGACAACCTTAGAGCTGGCCAACTATGGGTTGCTCAAGGTCGAACGTGCGATGATAAAACAGGGAGTGGCCTCGAGACCCACCCCCTACACTCTTCGTCACGTTCGATTGTGACAAGCTCCCTGAGTCGGTGCGTGGCGGTTGTTATCGATACCGCGTGAAGGCATTCGTGCCATGCTGCGGAGGTACTATTACTGTCTCCGTTTCGGCCATACTAATCGCTCCTGTTGACGTGCAAAGTCGGAGTTACAAGAAATCTGTGTAAGTTGCTCCAAGCCCGCACACGATAAATCCGAATCGTGTGTGGCCAAGTGTGTCAATTGCGGAGAGCCGCCCTCCGCTCCTTCAAAACAATGTGGTGCGTATCTCCTTGAGAAGGAAATCATGGCCGTTCAGGCTCAGGATCGTCTCTCATTTTGCGAGGCTAAAGACTTAGTGTTGGCACGCCCGGCGCTGCTCGGGACATCCTCTGCCTCAATGTTGAGAAAGACACCCTCTGTTTTTGCCTCCTCTAGGCCTACGAGTACGGTCGTATCCGCACCCATTCGGAACCCTTCTGCAGGTTCTACCAACCCCGGGCGCTCTCCTGGTAAAGCTGGCGGCACAAAGGGTTCTCACCCAGCCCCGGCTAAAACCAGGGCACGCTTCCGTCTCGCCAGCGTGACCGTTTCGCGTAATGCGAAACGGCCGCGCTCCTCCAGCGAGTTGTTAGACTCACAGGAGGTAACACCTCTGAAGAGGGTCGTTAGGCCTTCTTCCGGGGTTCCTAAAGCTGCCCCCTCGAAAGGAGGACAGCACTAAAGGAGCTTCCGCTCCTTTACCCACACCCAGTGGTAGGCTGGGTGGCTCGGAGATGGTGGATCCTCGAAAAGAGGCCTCCCTGTCTCCAGTGCCGCCCCGCTCGCCTAAGGTTTCGAGGCGGAGGGAGGAAAAGACTCGCATGGCGAGCCCAACCTCTCCCAATAAGTCCTCGAAGGCGACGGTGCCTTTAGCGCCGGAGGCAGTTCTGCTTCCGGGAAGCGCACGGCCATTCCCGGGAGGGTCTTCTGTTGACCCCCTTCTAAAATCGCCCCAAATTGGTTTTTTAGCGCAGGGAGGCTCATAATAGGTGGGGGTGCCCCTCTAAACGTCCCATCGGGTCCAACCTCCATGAGGGGGTATATTGGGTTTGGGCGTGAATTTTCATCTTCCGTCTGTCTTCCCCCTACTTTACGGACCTAGGTTAGATTTTGTTTCTGATATCCGTAGGTGGCTCTCAGACCCGCCCCACAGTCAAAAATCCCACCGCTTTATCGCTCACAGGTGAGGAGATATAGCCGCTCAGAAATGGTCACATCACGAACCACGAACAAAACCATGATTCAGGGACACACTCGTTTAGATGTATATATATATGGATCAGGCACGACGTCCCCCGTCGAATGACGTCGGTTACATTGAACTCGGTCGGGTAGATCCAGAGATATTCGCCCCGAGTGAAAATTGAAAAAAAAGTTCTTGTAGCCATATATGTACATACATACAGCCCCGCCTAATTAAACTCGAATATCTCGGTAGGTACTCCACCGATTTTGATGAAACCTACATATTTCGACGGGGAAAGGCTTCTCGGATATATATATATATATATATATATATATATATATATATATATATATATATATATATATTGTGGGTAAATTTCGGTGAAGGGTATATATTCGGGTGGGGGGGGGCCTTTCCCCGTCAAATGACGTCGGTTTCGTAAAAATCGGTCGAGTAGATCAGGAGATATTCGAAGAAATGTACAAATGTCTGTCTACCATGGGGAGTTGGAGGGCAACTACCTATCGTGGGTATCCCGCGCTTAATCGAAGTCCAATATCTCGGGATCTACTCGACCGATTTTAACGAGACTGAGACATTTCGATGGGAGACGGTTACCCCTATCCAAATATATACCTATCCAAGATAACCCTGTTTTTTATTCATGGTTATACGCTCGACTGCATCTAAACACCATGGTTTAAGCGTTCTTTTGGTCATATCTTCTAAACTATTGGTCGTAGAGCGATGGGACGTTCACCATTAGAAAAGGCGTACCTCCCCCCACCTATAACCGAAAGAAAGTCTTACCTAGGAGTGGGACAGACAGCGATTTAACACCTTCTTCCCAATTAGAGATAGGAATATGAAATTTGGGCTTGATATGAATATAGGGCTGGAAAAGAGGAAAATATAATTACTTTTCGGATCCGACCAATATCTTTTGAGTAATTAAAATAAATTAGATTACTCGAAAAATACTTGGTTTACGGTTATGAAACTAAAAAAAAATCGAAAGAACGAACCGAGATAATATAGGCGAGATTCCTATTTTTTTTTCCTTGGCGCTATTGAGTTTTAATCGATTTTAGTAAGGAAACTCTTAATATCTTTTTTCAAAAATTGGACCAAGCAAATAGAACCCTAGTATACGTAACATATCAAATTTCTATTGTCCTGGCATTATTTCTAACGAGGGAATTGACATCCACCCACCGAAATCGCTGGACCTATCGGTCTTAACGCTTTGGGATGCAGACTATAGGAAAGAGCGGACCGAAACACCCTAGAATCTAAATTTTATTTGCCTCGGGTTACTAGTTTATCTCTAATTCATATTTAATCGTTTACTAGGCCGTAGGCCTGTAATTGTTTATCTTTGTTTTTGCCCACGAAAACGACGCGATAATCAAATCAAATATAAGTTTCTAGACCAGGTTTTGATGCCCTTTCGAATTTGGGGCCCATACAATTTGAATATTAATGGAAAATGTCCGAAAACCGTCAATTCTAACTCATGACCTCGTTTGTTGCCGTTACAAATAATGCCAGGATAACGAAAGTTTGATATCATACGTATACTAGGGTGCCACTTACCTGGTCCAAGTCTCGAAAAAAAAACTATTAATATTTTCCCTATTAAAATTGATTAAAACCTAATAGCGCCGAGGAAAAAGAGACTAGTAATCTCGCCTTTATTTTCCTTTAACTTTCCTGGTGTTTTCTTTCAATTTTTTTTAGTCTCATAATCGTGGTATTATTTTTTTCGAAGCTCTTTAATTAATTAAAACTATTATTCCGATTAAAAAATAATTTCATTTTTCGTCTTTTCCAGCATTTGCTTCCTATATATGCAAATATCATATTCATATGTTTAATAGTGACGTCACAATGATGGTTAGAAAGTAGAAAGTGTCACTTAGAGTTATCCTTAGTAGTCTAGTGTAGTTTGAGTGAGTTCTATACCTTCCATCGGCCTGCGAGTTTAACGCTATCGATATAATTAGTGCGAATCGAACCGGGTTTTCGGCCCTCAAACGGGACAATATACTTCTTCCCCAACACTCATACGATATGCCCCCCCTCCTAGATCCCCTAGTGGAAGAGGTGCTTAAAAGTTAAAAAATGTAAAACTGGAGTCTACCCGCCTCACTTTAAACGACCATTGAGGGTTTAATATTTAATTTAGCTTAACCTGGTATAAATACTTATCTATTAAGCACAGGATGCCCTATCCAGAAATATGTGATAGTTCTAGATATGATGCGTAGAGACGGGGCAGTTAGGTTAGAACCGACGCCACCGGCGAAAATTTAACGTCGTGCGGGGGCTCGGACCCCATAAAAGTTAGTTATTATAACATTTTATACTTTTTCTTCTACATTTGGCGAAAGACCGCATTTAAAACACGCGTAATATATTAGTTTTGAACGAAAATCAATCTCGCCCAATGGAGCCAAAGTTAGGCGGTGTTAAGCGATTTCGGTCGATCGGCATACACTTAATCGACGAGAGCGGCCGGGCGAATCGAAATTACGAATAGTTTTTAGAAATTATATTTGTAGAGATTATAATTTTGCATCTATTATTATAATGAAACCAGGCAATGGCTTCGCCACTGGAGCTTGCGTTTCGCTGCTTTGATTAAAATTTAAAATCTAAAAAAAAGCAGCCATGGTTAAATTTTTATAAATTTTCTGAACTTCGCCAACTATAATAATTTTTTAAAGGAACTCTAAACTAAATTTCCAACCTTTCAAAATATCACGTTGCTAAAATATAGTTTTAAAAGATTCACATATTTCGATACTTATATTTATTTCTGAACTTCACCCTTTTGTTTTTTTGTCATTATAAAAGAAGTATTAGAAAAAACTTTGATAAAAAACCTAAGTCATAACCAAACTAAGATGAATTATTATTCAAATACGTAAATTATAGAGAGTGAAAATCCTAAATTAATTTACCGAGGAACAGCGATGCCAAAACGTAGAAAACAGCGATGGTTTTTCGACGCCATTTTGGAGTTCGAACCTCGATGGCCGAGTTTCTACGGGATATACGCGTTTTCTACCCCGAATAAAATAGTAGCTAAATTTAATCTAATTTAAGAAACTATATTTAATTTTAGCATATGTTTATAAATAAGGGACATATAGGCGATTAAAGGACGATGAGTGACGTTATTCAGGGCGCGATTAACTTCTAGACTAACCACGATACGACAGCAAAAATATTCTACTATACTTTCCAAATTTAGTTCGAATCCGTTCGTTAGTTCTAGAGTTATTAGTCCCCTTTCCTCCCTAGGGCATTTTTGTCCTCGCCGAAGACAGAAAACCGAAGGTGTGCGACTTCACGTTCCGTCCGATATCTCGGGAACTAATAGACATAGCGCTACGGAACCTTTACAGGTGGCGAGAGAATTCAATTATCTATCTGTCTGTCTATTACACCCAATTCGCTAGGACCGATAGGCAATGAATTAAAATTTGAAAAAGCCCAAAATAATAATATTGCGACTCCGCCACCGTCGGATATCGATTAAGGGGCAAAAATAACGTTGGGGAAATAAGTAGTACGAGATTCCTAGTCTCAAGGCTTTTACTCCTGGTTGGCAGTTTTGTGACATTCGACCGGCCGTATCTCCCAGCGACGGAGGGGCTCTTCCTCCATCGATATATGAAAGAAAATCTAACCTAAGCCTGTAAAGTAGGGAGAGGACAGACGGGAGATGAAAATATTCGTTAAAAGAAAAATTTACTGGAGTAGTTTAATGGGGCGGTCCAGAATCCCATTTTTACCCATCCCTCAAATGGATATCCGTTTTTGTCGATTTTATAGGCGGTCAAAAATGCCTCAAATTGAACTTTGGGCCTCTACCTACCACCCTTAAAACTAATTTGGGGGATTTAGTTTTACATTACCATGGACTACTATTAGGGGAGATGCTCCACCGCGAATATCAGTCCGATGCGACCGTGATTCATTTGGTGGTTTTATAACTATGAATAGTAATCATGGTTACGGGGCGATCTCAATGAAAGGAATATATATATATATATATATATATATATATATATATATATATATATATATATATATATATATATATATATATATATATATGGATGAGGCTATCCTTCCACCGTCGAATGACGTCGGTTTCATCCAAATCAGTCCGGTAGAACCGGAGATAGTCCGACTAGATATATTTAGGTGGGTGGATCGGCGTCCACTAATGAGGGCACAAATGCTTATCCTAGATAGATCTTTTTCGATTTTCTCGGGATCTACCCGACCGATTTGGACGAAACGGATGTCATTCGACGGGAAGGAGGGGGGCAGATAAATCTTCAATGGAAATGCCGTGTACTCCGGGCCAACTGGGAGGAGCTGCGGAGGCTCATCTCTTCCCGTTCCCCGTTAGCTATCTTTTTGCAGGAGACTTTGCTAGACGCATGCCCCCTGCCCACCCTCCCTGTGTATAAGGGTTTTGCGACACGACTACCACGGGATAGAGGCCTGGCGGGAGGATGTGCGACTTACACCCGGCCTGATGTCTCCGTTCTTCTCTTCGCTTTAGTTACCTCCTTTCAGGCAGTAGCTGTGCAGCTGCACCTGGAGAGCAGGTATACTGTTATTTCCGCGTACATTCCACCGTCATCCGACTTCGAAGCGGGGGAACTTCCACCGTGTCATGGCACGGTTGCTAAGGCTCTTTCTCGTGCTCAGAGATCTAAACGCTAGACACCCCCTTTGGGTAGACTACTCGCTTAATCCCCGGAGTCATGTCCTTGCCGACCTGATAGACGAGCTGGATTGTAGATGAGTTTACGCATCACTGCCTGAGAAGTGCTTCATTTTCCTGTCTCGATCTATCTCTGTGCTCTCCGGATGCACAGGATCTGGATAGAGGGTCTCCTCCCAGATTCCTGGCAAATCACTAATGTGCTGGCTTTTGGCAAACCGGAGAGAGATCATTTTAACCCGACCGATTTCCATCCAATCTTTCTAACCTCTTGCGTGTGCAAGTTGATGGAGAAATTAGTAAATATTAGATTAGCCTTTTTTATGGACAGCAGAGGCCATCTGGTCTACTCGTCAGATGTTCTGCTCCGACTGGAAAATGCCGTCTTCAAGGCCTTCCTTCGTGGATGGCACGAAGAGACTCTCCACCCGATGGGTGCGAGGGGACGCCTCCCAATGTTTATATCTGAATTTTTGCGAGATCGTCGATTTCTCTTACGGGTGGGGGGGAGCCTTGTCCAGCCCAATGGAGCAAGAAGAGGGTGTCCCGCAGGGAAGTTTCCTCAGTGTCACACTCTTTGCCCTCAGCCTGGAAGTTGTTGAATCGCACCGTTTCCTTGGTCTTGTATTTGACCGACGCCTCACCTGGGAGGATCATATTCGCAGCCTTAGGGTCTCTTGTTCCCTAGGCATGGATAGTCTTCGTTCCATGACGTTCAGCGCTTGGGGGGCTCATAGGGCTACTGCCTTAATTTTTATCGATTCTTTGTTAGTTCGAAGCTTAACTAAGGATGTGAGTTTTATACATCCGCAGCTGAGCGTGTATTGCGGAAGGTCGACTCGATCTACCACCCCAGCCTTCGCCTGGCGACCGGTACCTTCCACACTTTCCCCATTGAGAGACTATTTGTCGATGCTGGGGAGACGCCACCCTGCTCTGCGAGGTGCATAGTGCATTCTTCGCCTGTAGGCACGAGCCCAGCGCCTCCCTCAGTCTCCAACAGCACTCACTGCATCCGCAGCTGATTTCGACGAAACCTATCCCGCCGAGAGACACCAGCCAGACCCTACGCCGTTTGGGTTTAGAGCTAGGAACCACCTTCGAGAGCTAGGTATAGCTCTCGGGCCGGTGGCGCACCTGGTTCTGCCAATGACGCCACCTTGGAGGGTACCACCACCTTTAGCTAGTTGTCGCCAAGCCTCTGCTCTTAAAGCTTATACAGCGCCGGAAATATTGCGTTCGTCGTTTTTGGAGCCTACCTTGTGTCACGCTGGAACCGTGCCAGTGTATACGGATGGCTCCAAGTCCCAAGAGGGGGTCGGCTTCTACGCCGTTTTTCCTCTGTTTGAAGTCAGCGGGGCTTTGCCAGGTGCTGCGTCTGTCTTCAAGGCCGAGCTGGTGGCAATACACCACTCGATACGGGAGATTACGCGACGTGCTCGGTTCGGAGACCGGATTGTGATTTATAGCGACTCACAAAGCGCCCTGAGTGCTCTCGAGGCATTGGAATCTCCGCATCCACTGGTTCGCGAAATCTGTGACGCTTCGGTTTAGCTATGCCGGGCGGATGTTGAGATTATCTTCTGCTGGGTTCCTGGACATGTAGAAATTGCGGAGAATGAGGGCGCCAAAGTGTCCGCGAGGACTGGGCGACCGAACCAGCGTTTCGCTCTTCCTATGGGCAGCTCTCCGGGCTGCTTCGAAAAGAAGATGGGAGACGGTCGAGGAGAACTTAACGCTTTGAGCCCTTGCGCCGCGATTGTTCCCATGTACCTACCCCCCAATACCGCGAGGGCTTCAGGTTGCTTTCTGACGTCGCCGAATTGGACACACTCCTGGGACGATCCACTCGCTTATACCATATTCTGATGATTGCGTTATCCCCACAATGTTCGGCACATTCTTGTTGAATGTCACTGTCTGGGCGATCTTTGCGTACGTTACCTGTCCTGGTACCGGGAAGAGCGGGGTCGCTACCGCTTATCTATTGCACTCGGGGCGGGTCCGTGCACATTGACTTGTGAACTTAATGACATTTTGGAGGAGCGCAGCCTTCTCCCCTTTATTTAACTAGTTTTGTTTTTTTTTGTTTTTTTCGTAGGTCGCACATTCTTGCACCGAGAGGTGGGGGGGCTGGCGGACCTACCCCCGATGCCGGAGCTTGCTCCCTGCTTGTTGCCCTTTTCCTTTGGTTTTATTTATTTTTTTGTTCTGCATATTGTTGTTTTAAAATAACCTAGCACGATGCTGTCGTGATTACAGCGACTTATGCACAAGTAGGTAGGCGCCAGATGGGCTCCTTAAATTAAAATAAAATAAATTAATTTTCTTTTGCTGAACGATTAGTTTTTTCCATAGTGTATCATTTATTATAAAATTATTTTATTTGTTTGTATAATAGTAAAAATTATTTTGTTTCTCTTGTTCAAATCCCAGAACCACACCAAAAGCCATTGAACTATTTAACTAAGTCGGCCACCGGTAGAAAACGCACTCGCATATCCCACGCACTTAAAAGGGGCATTCCCCGCGCCTAGGGATGGCAAGCGAAGGTCAGTGAAGCCTACCTGACCTACGACACTCCTCATTCTATATTCCTCGAAAAACTACTGACATATCTCGTTTTAGCACTAGTATCACAAAATACTGAATTACAGGCTTAAAGATGAGTGGGACGTTTTGGCTTTGGGGTGATCTCAGAGGGTCTGGGGAGGCTTGTGAGGGCTTTAAAGGATATGTGAGTGTCGTGGGTGGTCTGCAATGCGTATGAGGCTCTGGTTGAACCTTGGGAGGTTGGGCCTTCATGGTCTTGTAGTCTAACAGGGTACCTTTGATCGGCTGGGATTCTCTGGGTGGGATCTAGGTGGTCGTGGGTGTGGGGGGAGGGTCTGGATGGTTTTAAAGGGTCCTGGGATTCCGGTAGTGTCTTCGAACGTTTTAGGATCCTTAGAGGGGCCACGGGATCTAGGAGGGACTATGAGATTCTGCGGGCTTTAGAGAGCCTGTGAGGGGATAGAAGGTCCTTCTATCCCCTCACAGGGATGATCTGTGATGACCTGGAGGGGTCTGTGGTGGTCTGGGAGGATCTAGGGGGCTAGTAGTGTCTAGGATGCTTGAAAGTTCTATAAATGGCTGGAATTGTGTGAAGGGGATGGATGAGGCTTGTCCTGCGTCTGGGAATGCCCAAGAACGGGTTTGCAGAGCCTGAGAGGGATTGAAAGGGCTTGCGAGGGTCTAGAAGTATCTAGCAACCGTTAGGTATGCGAATTTGAGAGGGTCCCCCAGTCTAAAGGGTCCTGAGAATAGTTGAGATAGTCCTGGAAGCTCTGGGAGAACCTGGAAAGGGGGGGGGGTCTGGGAAAGATTGCGAGGAGCAAGGAAGGGCTTGTGACGGCATGAGAAGATACGTGACTGTCTGGAAGAAGTTTGGTGGATCTTAGATGGACTGTGAAGGCATGTGGGAGCAATTATCTGGCCTGGCAGAGACTAGAGAGGCTGTGGTGTCTAGTTGGGCCTGGAAGGATCTGAGAGGGTCTCCGAGAGTTAGAGAATCTAGAAGAGCCTGGGAAAGAGAGAGACAGTGAAAGAAGGAGAATGGGAGATACAAACAAAGAGAGAAAGATAGAGATAGTGATAGAAAAAGAGGTAGAAAAAGATGAGAGAAACAGAGGAAGATATATAGAGAGAAAGTGACAGAGAAAATGACAGAAAAAACAAGAAAGAAAGAGAAAGAGAGATAAAAAGTGAGAGGAGAAAGAAAGAAAGACAAAAAGAGAGAAAGAAGGAGAGCGAGAGAGAGAGAGAGAGAGAGAGAGAGAGCGTTACAAGGAGCTACAAGGATAAAAAGTACCCTAGAAGACCTTGTGGTCCATTCAGGGAGGGTACCTTTGGGCTAGCAGTCGAGCAGGCACAGTTCTGCTCAATGGCTTACGTGCCCAAACGGCCACTTTCCAAGACTTTATCCAGTCTTGACTTGAACTAATCAACAGAGTTACTGTTGGCAACTTCCACTGGAAGTGCGTTCCAGCTACCACAGATACTGTATATGAAAAAATTACCACACAGATCGCGTTTGTAACGCTTCAGTTCAAGTTTGTAGCCGTGATTTCTTGTTCTGCCCTCATTAAGTTGGCGGGCAGTATTTCCTTCCGTTGCGACGTTCATACCAAGCTTGGTATCATCGGCAAATTTGGAAATCTTCGCAACCATGTCACCGTCCATGTCGTTGACGTAGATGATGAATAGTAGTGGTCCCAGGACAGAACCTTAAGGAACACCGCTAGTAACGGACACCCACTCAGAAGCCTGTCCATTCAACATTACCCGTTGCCGTCTACCGTTTAGCCAGTTCTCTATCCAACTTGCTACATTTCCGTCTACGCCCAGCGCACGCACTTTCCGAAGGAGGTGGCGGTGTGGTACCTTAACGAAGGCTTTTTTAAAGTCTAAGTAGATAACATCCACCGCCTTATCCAGGTCGTGCTCACTAAAAACGAAGTACAACAATTCCACAAGATTCGTTAAGCATGACCGGTGCCTTCCGAACCCATGCTGGAAATTCCTCAATCGCAAGTTGGACTCTAAATATGACGTCATTTTGTCCACTAAGATGCTTTCCATGATTTTACTGACTATTGAGGTTAAGCTAATAGGTCGGTAGTTCGACGGCTGCCTAGGGTCTCCCTCTTTGAAAATAGGAGTCACCTCCGCTTCACGCCAGTCTCTAGGAACGCATCCGGTCCGGATTGACATGTTAAAGATTGTGCTCAAATGTTGTGACACTTCATCGCGCACTTCTCTCAACACTTTAGGCAGAAACCCGTACGGGACAGGGGACTTATTCGTCTTTAGTTCAGTGATCTTTTTTTCTATTTCTCCTTGAATGAAGTCCATTAACTCCATTTTTCACCCAAGTAGGAATCTGTGGGCGGGGGATGGGACCACTCTCTTCAGTAAACACTGAAGAAAGGTAGTCGTTCAGGAGGTTAGCATTTTCTGTATCTGAGTGCTTTAATGCCCCCTCTTCATTCATTACAGGGAGAAACAAAGATATAACAGTGAGAAAAAGGGGAGATAAACAAAGAGAGAGAAAGAACTAAAAAACTACAGAAACATGGACCAGCAAAGACCCTAATGTCCGCCCACGCCCATTCCGCTTACAGAAAACGTTAACTACCACTTTCTAACGTTAGTATATCATGCCTCTTTTACATGCTGTTTTTTGTTGTTTTTTTAACTATTTTAACTCTACGGTACACACTTATCTACATGTGTATCATTTGGCCTTTTTTATATGCCTTTTCTAACTACTTCAGGGAGGGGGGGATAGGACAGTACTCTCTTCTCCAGCTGGCTTCGCCTGCTAGTGATGAAAATAATATACTTATAGGACAGGCAGAAAAAGAAAAAGGGGATTCACATTCAGGGGGGCGTCTGGCATCTTTTTATTGCAGGATTATATTTCGTATGACGTTTTCTTCTATTCTTCTACTACCTTATATTCACAATATTGAAATACTCATCAAGTCGGTTTTTTAACACATTAACTGTCGTGCTTTCTATTACACGGTTGGGCAGGCTATTCCACCTTTGCGTGGTTTTAAACGTGAAGTAATTTTTAGCTATAGTAGAGTTAAATTGCTTGTTCACTAATTTTAAATTTTTAGCTATAGTAGAGTTAAATCGCTTGTTCACTAATTTTAAACCATTTTGGCGTGTGTGGGCCTTTTCGTCCATCTCGAACAATAGTCTGTAATTAATATTAGTAAATCATTTTAAGATTTTGAATACATCAATCAATTGTCCACGTAATCGTCTACTTTCAAGTGATAGTAGGTTTAATAAGCGAAGTCTATCTTAGTACGCTTTGTTTCGGATTCCAGGAACTTGTTTCGTAGCCCGACGTTGCACTCTTTCAAACTGCGCTATATCGTTGTTTAGGGAGGGACACCAAAATTGGAACGCGTATTTGAGGTGTGGGCGCAGGATCGATTTGTATAGTGGCACGATTATATCTTTCAATTTGAAAGTAAAATTCCGAGCGATATATCCTACCATCATTTGGTTTGCTTTTTTTGCAAGCTTCTGCGCATTTCTTTGATACTTTAAGGTCCTCCGAAATTAAAATCCCCAGGCCTTTTTCTAAGTTAATGGATTCGAGAAATTGGCCTTTCATATGGTATTCTACTTTTAAGTTATGACATCCTAAATGTAAGACCTTGCATTTACCTCTGTTGAAGCCCATCTGCCATTTATCCGCCCATTTGACAATTTTATTGAGGTCTCTCTGCATTTGCTCTGCATCGGGTCTCTAAAGGGCTCGGCTTCCCAGCTTTGTGTCATCTGCAAATTTAGAGATCCTATTAAACACTCCATTATCCAAGTCATTAATGTAAACAATAAATAATAATGGGCCCAGGACTGACCCCTGTGGTACCTGGCTGGTGAGTGTGGCCCAGTCTGAACACGCCCCATTTACAACAACTCACTGTGAACTATTTGATAGCCAGTTTCTAATCCATTTAAGTATGTTACCCCTCACTTAAATTGCTCTAATTTTTATCAATAGCCTTTCGTACGGAAGTGTATCAAAGGCCTTTTTAAGTCAAGGTAAATTATATTCGCCGCTTCAGTTTCATCGTAGATGCAAATCATGTTATGAAAGAATTCGAGTAAATTGGTTAAGCACGAGCGCCCCCGTCTGAATTCATGCTGGGAGTCTGTAATTAAATCTTTAGCCTCACAATGGCTCATCAACCTATCACTAATTATCGATTCTAAGAGTTTTCCAATTACAGAAGTTAGACTGATGGGGCGGAAATTAGTAGGCTCAGTTACGAATATATCCCCTTGAACTCTATTGGAACTAGGCCTTCCTCTATTGATCGATTGAAAATCGTGCAGAGCGGTCTTGCTAAATACTCATTTTTTACTTCCTTAAGATGGGTAGGGTACACCTGATAGGGCCCGGGTGACTTCGATTTTTTCATTTTATTAAAATATGTGAGAATCTCCCCTTTATTTATATTTATGTTGGATAGGGTATTTTGTCTAAAAATTTATGTCCTCGCCAAGTGTTTCTAATTGTGTCACGTCCTCAATAGTAAAAACGCTCGAGAAGTGCTCATTTAATATTTTAGCAAATTATTCTGGGACGTCCGTCATAACACCATCTTTACCTCTGATGGGCCTTATTGAACCTTTTATGGGCTTTCTACGGTTAACATAGCTATAAAACCGTTTCGGTTCGTGCTTCGAATTTATAGCTAGGTCTTTTTCATATTTCAGCTTAGCTTCTCTAATCGCCCGCTTTACCAGCCTTCGAGAGTCTACGTATTTTTCCCGATTTGTTGTCGTTTAGTTTTCTCTAAAACTTTGATAATCTTTATTACGCTCCCGAATTAAGTTAATTATTAAAAGGCTAACCCACGGGGCCCTCTTTGACTTTCCATTCTTTCGACGTACGTACTTAACTAACTCGAAATCCACCGTGAGCACATTTTGCTGTAGCTCAGAGTACATTCCCTGTACTGTCTTATTATCGAAAAATCTCCCTCAGTTTATCCTTTTAATCCGGTCACGGAATGTTTCAAAATTACAACTCCCAAATCGTATTAATTTCAAACTTAATTACATTATGGTCACTCGTCGCCAAATGCTCACCCACGCAAACGTTTTCTACCAAAGTCTCCTCTGTTGAGATAATCAAATCAAGTATATTTTGATCACGCGTAGGTTCCTCTGTTTTTGCACAAGAAAATTATCCTAAGTGAAATTTACCAATCTCTCCCCAACTTTATCCGAAGTAGGTATAGTTTGTAAAGTTAACGTTAAGGTAATTGAAATCTCCACAAATTATTGTTTTTCGTTTTCTCACCATAGATAAAAGGCACTCAAAGAGTAGTACTTTCTCTGATTCTATTAGAGAAAGAGATGAAGAGAGATATAGATGGAGAGAGAGAGAAAGAGAAAGAGAAAGAAAAATAGAGAGTAGGAGAGAGAAAGACAGTAAAAGAAAGTATGAAAAAATATTGAATTTTTGGCCTTAGTTTTTTCTATATACCACTCAAAATCTCGTATTTTATGCTCTTAAAGCCAAAAAGCCGACGCTGAGATCATATGACGCAAACTACTCTACTATTAGTTTCCCAAAGCGAGTATCAATGGAAAGATATTTTATAGTCTTAGTATAAACACTTTACTGTTTAATTATGATTGAATGCTTCTTAATAAGAAAAATGTTTCAGAAATAAGAAAGGGATAGAAAAGAGAGAAAGAGAAACGAAGAACAGCGATAAAGAAAGAGAAACGAGGAAAGGGATAGAGAAAGAGAGAGAACGAAAAAGAGAGAAATAGAGAGAGAAAGAAAGAAAAAGAAAGAGAGAGAAAGAGAAAGACATAGCGAGAGATAGGAGAAATATTGAAATCAAATATTTAAACAAAATATTTATTTTTTTACATACACCACCCTATATCCCGCATCTTATGCTTTTAAAGCCAAAAAGCCGACCCTGAATTCATACGACGCAAACTACTTTACTATTAGTTTCTCAAAGCGAGTATAAATGCAAAGATATTTTATAGTCTTAATATATACACTTTAACTTATTAAATTTAATCTTATGCTTCTTAATGAGATAAATGAATCGAAAAAGGAAAGGGATAGAGAAAGAGAGATTTAGAGATCGAGAGAGAAAGAAAAAGAGACTAAGAGAGAGAAAGTCATAGTGAATGATAAAAAGGGAAAATATTTAAATAAAATATTTAAACAAAATATATAATTTTTGCCTTAGTTTTTTGCATACACCAGCCTAAATCCCGTATTTTATGCTCTTAAAGCCCAAAAGCTGACGCTGAAATCATACAACGCAAACTACTTTACTATTAGTTTCCCAAAGCGAGTATCAATGCAAAGATATTTTATAGTCTTAGTATAAACATTTTACCTGTTTAAATATAATTGATTGCTTCTTTTGAAAACAAAGTCCGATGACCAAAAGTCGCATGCTTTCACTTATTTTTATTTACTACCTTACGACATGCAAAACTTTCAATAATTCACAGAATAACCTTGGGAGGACCTTAGCAATTATATGACTCGAATGAGAATGCAAAACAAGGTAAAGGTCTCAAATTTCGTTAGTATCGGCTGATTAGGAATGATGTTATTGCTAAAAAATAAATAATCCTGGTATAATCTTGTGTGGTGGTGGTGTAGGTGGTGGTAATGTAGATGGCATAGGTTGCAGTGTAGGTGTTTTAGTTGCTGTTAGTGTATGATATGTCAGGGGTGTAGGAGGTGTGGATGGCGGTGCAGGTGGCGGTGGTATAAGTAACGCGGGTGGTGGTGTAGGTAGTGTAAGTGGTGGTAGTGATATAGTTGGTGTAGATGGCATAGTTTGTAGTGTAGGTGGTGTATGAAGTGTGGGTAGTGGCGTAGGTGTTGCTAGATAAGGCGGTGTAGGTGGTAGTGGTGTTTGTGGTGGCGTAGCTAGTGGTGGTGTTTTGGTGTATTTGTTGGTGATGTAAGTGGCAGTGGTGGAGGTGGTGGTGTAGGTTTTAGTGGTGTAGATGCTGTAGGTTGTGGTGTAGGTTTTATTGGTATAGATGCTCTAGGTAGTGGTGGTGTAGGTATTATAACTGGTGATGATGTAGGTGGTGGTGTAGGTGTTGCTGGTATAGGCGGCGATGGTGTAGGTAGTGATAGCTAGTGGGTGTGGTTGTGTTGTTAGGTATTGGGTGTTGGGGTTTGTAGTGACCTAAGTGATAGAGGTGGTAGTGCTGTTTGTGGTGGTGTGTGTGTTAGGGTTTTTGTGTTGCTGTACGTTATTTTGATGGTGGTGGTGGCATAGGTTGTAGTGTAGGTATTGTAGGTTATGTTGGTGTAGGTGGTAGTGGTGTATGTTTTAGGTGTTGTAGGTGGCATATTTATAGTGTAGGTGTTTTAGGTGGTATTGGTGTAGGAAGTATAGGTGATGATGTAGGTGGTTATGTATATGGTGCAGGTGGTGTTGGCCAGGGTAGTGTTAGTGATGGTAGTGTAGGTAGTGCTGGTGATGTTGTAGGTGTTGCTGGTGTAGGTAGTGTAGCTGGTGGTGGCGTAGCTAGTTGAGGTGGTGCGTTAGGTGTATCGGTGGTGGAGTAAGTGGTAGTGGTGTTTGTTGTGGTGCAGGTGGTAGTAGTGTTTCTGGAGGTGTAGGTGATAGTAGTGTTTGTGGTGGTTTACGTTGTGTTGGTGGTAAAAGTGGTGCAGGTGATGATGTAAGTTTTAGTAGTGTAGATTCTGTAGGTGGTGGTGGTGTAGGTTCTGTAAGTGGTGGTGATGTAGGTGGTGCTGGTGTAGGTTTTGTTGGTATATGCGATGGGTATGTTTAGGTGTTAGTGATGTTTGTGGTGGTGTAGGTGGTAGTGGTGTTTGTGTTGGTGGTGATGTAGGTTTTAGATGGCATAGGTTGTAGTGTAGGATGTTTAGTTGGTTGTGGTATAGGAGATGTAGGTGGTGGTGGTGCATATGCTGGTTATGTAAGTGGTGCAGGCGGTGGTCAGAATGTTGGTGGTGCTGGTGTAGGTAGTGTAGGTGGTGGTGGTGGTGTAGAAGATGTTGCTGGTATAGGCGGTGGTGGTGTGGTGCATTCGGTGGTTGTGTTAGTGGTAGTGGTGTAGGTGGTAGTGGTGTTTGTGGTGATGTAGGTGTTAGTGTAGGTTTTGATGGTGCTGGTGGTGGAAGTGGATGTGTTGCAGGTGGTGGAGGGGGTGGTGGTGTAGGTGATAAGGTGGTGGTGGTGGAGGTATTGCAGGCGGTGGTGTATGTGGTGTTGGTGTAGGTTTTGTAGATGATGATTGGAAAGAGAATGTAAGACTCACCCGCGCCTAAAAATGAATCGGAAAAAGAAAAGGGATAGAGAAGTAGAGAGAGAAGGAGATAGGGAAAGAGAGAGAAAGTGAGGGAAGGAGAGAGGTACAGCAATAGAGAGAAAGATAAAGCGAGAGAGAAATGGATGGAGAAAGAGAGAGAGAAATAGACATATAAAGACAGAGAGAGAAAGCGCGACAGACAAAGAGAAAAAATAAAGAAAGATATGAAGAGATATATAGAGAAAAAAAGGAGGGAGAGATAAAGAAAGAGAGAGAGAAAAAAACAGCAAACGATAGAAAGACAAAATTTTGAAATAAATATTGAAACAAAAATTGGATTTTGGGCCTTAGTTTTTTTTTTATGCACCACCGAAAATCCCGTATTTTATGCTCTTAAATCCAAAAAGCAGACGCTGAGATCATATGGCGCAAACTATTCTGCTATTAGTTTCCCAAAGCGAGTATCAATGCAAAGATATTTTATAGTCTTAGTATAAACACTTTACCTGTTAAAATATAATTGAATGCTTCTTAATGCGAAAAATGAATCCGAAAAATGGATAGAAAAGAGAGAAAGAAAGAAAAACGAGGAACAGGGATAGAGTAAAAGAGAAAGCAAGAGATAGAGAAAGTGAGAGAGAAAGAAAAGAAAAAGAGAGCGAAAGTGAGACACCGAGAGATAGGAGAAAATATTGAAATAAAATATTTAAACAAAATATTGAATTTTTTACATACACCACCCTAAATCACGCATTTTCTGCTCTAAACCCTTTGATGCGCAAATATAAATATAGATATAATTAAAAATTTTAATATTTTTAGCTAGTTTTAGGGGAAGCAAAATAAGAACAGAACACCAATAATTTTTTTTTATTTTGAGCAAATGTACATTTGACACAACATAAACAGTTAACTTTTATGTGCTTCGTGATTAAACGTAAGTTTACAGATTGAAAAGAAATGGTTATATGCTCTTTTTTAATTGTGTTAGATCTGTATATTACTTTGTGTGAAAAGGTCGAAAGCAATTTCTTTTTACAGTCAAACAAAGTCCAACATTACACTTCATACATCTAACTCGTGTATGCGCAGTTATGCATTCCTTTTATCTTATCCTTTTCGCAATGCATTCTGGTAGATGTAGTGTATTGTCCAAGCGCAATGATTCTGCTGGCTTGGAAAGCAACTTGCGCCTTTTATGCAGACTTGAAACACTACTGGACGGTCGTCCTCTCTTTGGTGTATCTGGATTTCCAATTAGTTCCCTTGCAATATTGCAGCGAAATTCACTTAGTTCCATCGCTTTTGAAATATTCACCTTCTTACACACTCTTTTGTAGATAAGCTATGTATTCACGACACTCAGATCCAAATAGTAAAAAAGATCCTCATATACCACTTTCGTGATTTGAAATCAATTTGGTAAAGTTCCATGAGCATATCGTTGAGATCGACACCACCCATAAAAGGAATTATATTCCTTCACAGCAAAAGGCCTAGGATCATCGATATACTCTTTTGATTTTCTATCATATCGCCTGCACTCATCTTTAGGCTCAATTCCAGCATAGCAGGAAAGAAGATGTCTCGGTTTATTGTCATACCATTTTACTATGATACAATTAGAATTCTGCTCCACCCTGTAGTCGTAGCTTCCTCCTCCCTTCTTTTTCAGTTTGTTCTCATCTTCTAGTTAGCAGCCCTTGAGCCTGTTAATAAGAACGTTTGAAAGGCTCAAAATTCCTTCCTTTTTTAGCTTTTTAGTTAACTCAAATGATGAAAACCAGTGATCAAGTAGATCTTGTAATTTTTGTGCCTTGGTACATCCTGACACAGTCGAATTACAAATTGTGAAGAAATTCCAAGCTCTTTATTATCACTTCTAACGGTTCCTTTTTCAGTATATAACTCGAAATTCTACGCAATTCCACTTTCTCCATCCCTTAATATAACTTTGTACCCCCATTTCGAAGGTTTTTGTGGATTACACTGTTTGAATGCAATGCGTGCTTTAGTTGGGATGATTTGTTCATCCACTGTTTGATGCTCTTCCTGTGTGATTTTCATACAATTTTTTCGCAGAGCTTCAAAAACTAGTCGAATTTTGAACAGCTCATCATGATCTGGGTGGTCTTGTGGTTCCATTTCTTTATTGTTATTGAACTGGATAAATTGTTTGATTTGTTCAAAGCGATTCCTGGTCATTTCATCGGTTACGACATTATATCTTATAGATTTATTCCAAAAGGTTCTGTCTGCTTGACAAAAGTCGCGTGCTCTCACTTATTTTGATTTATGACATTACGACCTGCAAAACTTTCAATAATTTATGGACTAACCTTGGAATGACCCTGTCAATTATATTACTCGAAAGAGAATGTAAAACAACATAAGGATTTAAAATTTCATAAGTATTGGCCGAATACTTAGGAGGTTATTGCCAAATAAGTCCCAAGATAAGCTTGGAAGGACTTGGGTAATTATATCATTCGAAATGGAATATGAAATAACCAAAGGGTCTCAAATTCCGTTAGTATCTGCATAATAGATATGATGTTATTGCAAAAAAATAATAATCTCGGGATAATCATGGGTAGTGGTGGTGTAGGTGGTGATAATGTGTAGGTGGTGGTGATGTAGTTAGTGGTAATGTAGGTGGTGTTAAGTGACATAGGTGTCTTTTAGGTGTAGGTGGTGGTTGTGTAGGTGTTGCTGGTATCGGTGGTAGTCGTGTAGGTGTTGCTGGTATAGGCGGTAGCCGTGTAGGTAGTGTAGCTGGTGATGTGGTTAATTATGTGGTAGTGTTTGCGGTGGTGTAGGTGGAAGTGGTTTTTGTGTAGTGTAGGTGGTAGTGGTATTTGTGGTGATGTAGGTGGTAGTGGTATTTGTTGTGCTGTACGTTATGTTGTTGGTAGAAGTGGCATAAGTTTTAGTATATGTGTTGTTGGTGTAGGATATGTATGTTGTGGTGATGTAGGAGGTGTAGGTGGTAGTGGTGGTGTAGTTGGAAGTGGTGTTTGTGGTATGATAGGTGTTAGTGGTGGTGTACGTTGAGTTGATTGTGGTGGGGGGGTGTAAGTGGTAGTGGTGGTCTAGGTGGTACTGGTGTTTGTGGTGGTGTAGCTGTTAGTGCTGTTTGTGGCGACGCATGTGGTAGTGGTGTTTGTGGTGGTGTACTTTGTGTTGCTAATGCTGGTAGAGGTGGTGCAGGGGGTGGTGTAGATGCTGTAGGTGGTGGTGATGTAGGTGTTGTAAGTGGTGGTGATGTAGTTAGTGTGGGTCTGGGGGTGTAGGTGGTGTTGTAGGTGTTGCTGGTATAGGTGGTGGTAGTATAGCTCGTAGGGGTGTAGGTGGCGGTGCATTAGCTAGTGTAGGTGGTGGTGTATTCGCTGTTGGTGTAAGTGGTAGTGCTGAAGGTGGTTGTTGTGATTGTGGTGGTGCAGGTTTTGTTGTTGTTGGCGGTGGTGTTGGATGAGGAGGTGGTGGAGGTGGTGTAGGTGATGGTGGGGAAGGTTGAGGTGGTGTGGTGTTGCAGGCGGTGTTGGCAGTGGTGTATTTGGTGTTTTTGTAGGTTATGTAGATGATGATTCGAAAGGGAATGTAAAACAACATAAGGGCTTCAAATTTCGTTCGAATCAGCCGAATAGTTTCAATATCATTACAAAAACAAAACAAAACAGGGACCAACCCCACTAACCTACATAGTGAGATGTAGACTCGCCTGCGACTAAAAATGAATAGGGAAAAGGAAAGGGATAGGAAAATAGAGAGATAATGAGATAGGGATAGAGAGAGAGAAAAAGCGAGTGAGAGAAAGATAAAGCAAGAGAGATAAAGATAAAGTGAGAGAAAAAGAGACAGATAAAGACAGAGAGAAAGCGAGACAGAGAAAGAGAATGAAATAGAGGAAGTTAAGCAGATATATAGAGAAATAGAAGGAGAGATAGAGATAAAGAAAGATAGAGAAAGGCAGCAAAAGTTAGAAAGAGATAAAATTGAGATAAAATATTGAAACAAAACATTGAATATTTGGCCTTAGTTGTTTTCTATGCACCACCCTAAATCCCGCATTTTATGATCTTAAAGCCAAAAAGCCGACTCTGAGATCATATGAAGCAAACTCCTTTACTATTAGTTTCCCAAAGCGAGTATCAATGCAAATATTTTCTATAGTTTTAGTATAAACACTTTACCTTGTTAAATATAATATGTTGCTTCTTATTCAGAATAAGGTGTGTTGACCAAAAACGTGCGCTCTCACTTACTTTGATTTATGACATTAAGACCTTAAAATCCTTCAATTATTCGCTGACTAGACTTGGGAGGATATTAGCAATTATATCATTCGAAAGAGAATGTAAAACAACCTAAGGTTCTCAAAGTTCGTTAGTATCTGCCCCATAGTTATGATGGTTTTGTCAAAATAAAATAATTCCCCGAATAAAATTGGGTGGTGATGCTGTAGGTATTGTAGGTGGTATAGGTTGTAGTGTAGATGGTGGAGGTGTTAGTAGTGTCGGTGTTTTATTTAGTATTGGTTTTGTAGTTTGTTTTTGTGTAGGTAGTGTAAGTGGTGGCGGTGTAGGTGATTTAAGTGGGGGTGGTGTAGTTAATTGTAATGTAGCTAGTGGTAGTGTAGGTGGTGGCAATCTATGTGGTGTATTTGGTTGTAATGTAGGTGATGGTGATGTAGCTGGTGGTGTAGGTAGTGTAGGTGGTTGTAATGTAATTGGTGGTGGTGTAGGTCTTGTTATAAGTTGGTGGTTTAAGTGATATGGGTTGTAGTGTAGGTGTTGCAGTTGGTAGTGATAGAGGTGTTGTTGTTGTAAGTTGTGTAGGTGGTGGTGACGTGACGGTGTTGTATGTGGTGCAGGAGGGAGTGTTGTAGGTGGTATAAGTGGTGTAGGTGGTGGTGGTGATGATGTAATTGTTGTAGGTAGTGGTGGTGGTGGTGGTGCAGGCGGTGTTTTATAGGTGTTGGCGGTGTAGGTCATGGTGGTATAGGTGATAGTGGTGTAGGTATTGTTGGTGAAAGATGTAGGTGGTGGTGGTGTAGGTGAGGTTTAGGTGGTATTAGTGGTATTTGTAGTGGTGGTGTAGTTGGTAGTGGGATAGGTGATGGTTTAGGTTGTGTTGGTAGTGTAGGTGGTGCTGTTGCTGGTGAGGAAGGTGATGTAGTCACTGGTGGTGAAGGATATAGTGGTGTAGGCTGCAGAAGCAGAGGTAGCAGTATAGGTTGTATAGGTGATGATTTGAAAAGAATGTAAAACAAAATAAGCGTTTCAAATTTCGTTATGATTGGCCGAATAGTTACTATATCATTACAAAAAAAACAACACAAAAAAACTGGGAGCAGCCAACCAACGGACATAGTGAGATGTAGTGTGTCCAACGACTAGACTCGCACGCGACTGAAAATGAATCGAAAATATTGATAAAGGATAGAGAAAGAGAGAAAGATAAGGCAAGAGAGAGAGAAAGCAAAAGAGAGATAAAGCGATGGAGAGGAAGAGAGATATAAAGACAGATGCCAAACGAGGGAAAGAAATAGAGAGAAAGAGTTGAAGAGAGAGATAAATAAAGAGAGATAAACAAAGACATGGATAGAAAGAAAGGGAGAGAGATAAAGTAATACATAGCAAACTATAGAAAGAGAAAATATTTAAACAAAATATTGAACTTTAGCCTTAGTTTTTTTACATACACTACCTTAAATCCCGCATTTTATACTGTTAAAACCGACGCTGAAATCATACGACGCAAACTACCTTACTAATAATTTCCCAAAGCGATTATCAATGAAAAGATATTTTATAGTCTTAGTATAAACACTTTAACTTGTTAAATATATTTGGTTGTTTGTTATTGAGAAAAATGAATCAGAAAAGGATTTTATGAAAAGATATAACTGACAACAGCTTCGTAGACAATATTGCGTTTAAATTTCGATCATTATAACCAACAAAGAACTTTAAGTATACTTCTTTTTCGCAATTTACTCTCCATTATATATTACTTGACTAAAAAAAAATATTGATAAACTATTTCGTTTTAACACTTATAACTTGAGTGAATCTTGTTGGTAAGGATTCGCATAAAGCTAAGATTCACTTTATTTAGTTGATTTTATTTATAAATTAGACGGCATAATTTGTTAGATAATAAAAGTAAAATACTATCAGAAAGCCAACAACAATGTGAATAAGTTTTATAAATTGTTAAAAAAGTAATAGTAATGTTAAATAATATTAAATAAAATAGTTGTGGGTTTACCGTTTTCTATGATTCATGGTAAAGTTTTCATAAATTCTTTTGATTCGTTTCGGGATTTTGGCTGTCTTATCTCAAGTTTGGCTAACTGGTAACCCCCCTCATACCTAAAATCCCGAATAAAATTTAAATTTCGATAATTTTAAGCAATTATGATCTTTAAGTATATATTTTCCCCAATTTACGCTACATTATTTATTACTTGACAAAACTATTGATAAATTAACTAGTTTTAACACATTTATAACAAAATTGCGATTTTAGGGTTTAAGGATGGGTGACTGGATTTTGGCTGTTTTAGCAAAATATATATATATATATATATATATATATATATATATATATTAGGGTGATGACTTTTTTACAACCTCATATCCCTGTATCATAATTTGATGAGCTTTAATTAAAGATTATATAAAATCTTACTTTCAAGGTGATTTGATAAAAAAAACCTCACGCACCAAATGATTTTAAAAATTTTATTTGTCAGCTTTTTTGTCCAGTTTTTGAAGTCACTGGCAGCATATACAAGATTGAACACAAGCTTATGAGTCATATATATCTATATATATATATATATATATATATATATATATATATATATATATATATATATATATAACATTATATAGGGTCATCAAACACACAAGGAAGTAAATTAGTTACAATAATGTCATTGGACAGGATGAATCTCAGTGATAGGTTGTCCTTGTTGCGGCAGGACCCGTGCAAGTCTTGCATAACTTTGACCGCACGCTCACAGCACTGGTTGCTTCGGGCAATATTGATTGGAGATTCATCTGTTTTCCAGTGGGTTTTCAAGCATTTGAGACCTGTTGGGTATTCATTCAGAGCTGCAGATAGTTCATAAAAATCTTCAGCGCGGAACAAATGGGTGCTGAACCAATGGCAGCCCATGAGTAAGAAATGAATGAACGGATTTTACGCAGCCTACCTCGGGTTTCAGGCATCAGAATGAACGCAAGAAGGGCAGAATGGCACGAGAGTTTCAACGTGCATTGCTGATGTTTGGGATCTTTTGAAACTTTACAAAGGGGACCTTATTCATCTCAGTAAAGGGATGAAAGACACGCGTGAGGTGATAGAGAAACTTCATGTCGTTTCTCCAGCCGCCTGTTTCCTTAATCTCAGTTTTACCGTTGCTGAAGGCTGCTTTCAATTTATCATAATTGCTCATCAAATCCTGCTTAAAGAATTACTCTATGTTTGATGATTTAGTTGATCCATGAAGCTCATCGTCCATGACAACGCGAAGAATCCGATCCGGGACATGGTGCTGGCAACTGATGAACTTAGGTTTGGGGTAACCTGTATCTTCGACATTTGCTGCAGTCGAACAACAACGCCTGTCTCTTTGCCAGTATTCAAGCTTGTTTTGTCGGCGACAAGCAAAACAATTGATCCCCACAGGTTGAACTTCTCTAACACACCCTGGAACCATTTTGCATTTTTTTTTTTTTTTAATTAAGGGGCTATCTGGCGACTGCCGACTTAGGCATTAGTCGCCGTAAACAAACAGCCTAGTTCTAGGCTACTTTAAAAATTAAACAGGAAACAATAAAAAGAAATAACAATAACAATAAAAAGGCAATAACAAAAACAATAACAAAAACAACAACAACAATTAAACCGGGTTAAATGAAAGGGAGAAGGCCAGCCTCCCCCCAAAAGTCAATAAGTCCACTAGTCATGGTGCACGCACTCGTCCCGAGTACAAGGGACTGGCGGTAGCGACCCCGCCCATCCCGGTACCGGGACAGGTATCGTGCGCGAAGATCACCCAGACTGGGACATTCGACAAGAATGTGCCGAACAGTCTGGGGGACGACGCAGTCGTTGCAATAGGGCGCAGGCGAGCGCTCCATCAAGTAGCGATGCGTCACACGAGTGTGCCCGATTCGAAGACGACAGAAAGCAACCGGAAGCCGCCGCGGCATTGGGGGATAGGTCCATGGGAACAGTCGCGGCGCAATGGCACGCAACTTTAAGTTCCCCTCGACCGTCTCCCATCTTCTTTGCCAAGCAGTCCGAAGAGCTGCCCGTATCCCTGCCATGTAGTCAGTGTGAGGAAGAGCGAAACGCTGGTCCGGTCGCAGAGTCCTCGCGGACTCTTTGGCGCCCTCATCGGCGTGCTCATTCCACGCAATTCCTACATGTCCAGGAACCCAGCAGAAGATAATCTCGACATCTGCCCGGCTCGCCAAAACCGTGGCGTCACGGATTTCGCGAACCAGGGGATGCGGAGATTCCAATGCCCCGAGAGCACTCAGGGCGCTTTGTGAGTCGCTATAGATCACAATCCGGTCTCCGAACCGGGCACGTCGCGTAATCTCCCGTACCGAGTGGTGTATTGCCACCAGCTCGGCCGTGAAGACAGACGCAGCGCCTGGCAGAGCCCCGCTGACTTCAAACAGAGGGGATACGGCGTGGAAGCCGACCCCCGCTTGGGACTTGGAGCCATCCGTATACACTGGCACGGTACCAGCGTGACACGATGTGTGCTCCAAAAAGGTCGAACGCAATACTCCCGGCGCAGTACAAGCTTTGGGAGCAGAGGCGTGGCGAAAAATAGTCAAATGTGGTACCCTCCAGGGTTGCGTCCTGGGCAGAACCAGGGGCGCCACCGGCCCGAGAGCTATATCTACCTCTCGAAGGAGTTTCCTGGCCCTAAACCCAAAGGGCTTAGGGTATGACTGGCATCTCTCGGCGGCATAGGCACCATCGAGATCAGCTGCGGATGCAGTGAGAGCTGTTGGCGACTGAGGGAGGCGCCGGGCTCGCACGTACAGGCGAGTGATGCACTGCACGCGGCGCAGAGCGAGTGGCATCTCCCCAGCATCGACCAACAGGCTCTCAATGGGGGAATTGCGGAAGGCACCGGTCGCAAGGCGAAGGCCGGTGTGGTGGATCGAATCCACCTTCCGCAATAAACGCTCGGCTGCGGATGCATAAAACTCGCATCCGTAGTCGAGCTTCGAGCGAACAAAGGATCGATAAAAAAGTAAGGCGGTAGCCCTATCAGCGCCCCAAGCGCTGAACGTCACGGAACGGAGAATGTCCATGGCGCGGGTACAAGAGACCCTAAGGCTGCGAATATGAGCCTCCCAGGTGAGGCGTCGGTCGAATACAAGACCAAGGAAACGGTGCGACTCAACCACATCCAGGCGCACCCCATTAAGAAACAAACCTGGGTCGGGGTGAAGCCGTGGATGGCGGCAGAAGTGCACCACCTTAGTCTTGGCCAAAGAAAAGCGAAACCTGTGCGCTTCGGCATAGCGAGAGACGCGGTTCAATGCCTGTTGGAGTCGACGTTCCAGAGTTGGCATCTGGGCCGCGCCAAAAGAGATCGAAAGGTCGTCCACTTAGAGCGTAGCGAGAACATCTTCCGGCAGCACCGAGGTGATGCCGTTGATGCTGAGGGCAAAGAGTGTGACACTGAGGACACTTCCCTGCGGGACACCCTCTTCCTGCTCCTTTGGGGCAGAGAGGGCTCCCCCAACCCGTACGCGGAATCGACGATCTCGCAAAAATTCAGATATAAACATTGGGAGGCGTCCCCTCGCCCCCATCGTGTGGAGAGTCTCCATGATAACGTATCGCTATGCGGTATCATAGGCCTTCTCCAGATCGAAAAACATCGTGGCGTAGCCTGTCTACGAAGGAAAGCCTCGCAGACGGCATTTTCCAGTCGGAGCAGAGCATCCGACGTGGACTTGAACTTGCGGAAGACAGATGGCCTCCGCCGTCCAGGAAAAAGGCTAATCTAACATTTACCAATTTCTCCATCAACTTGCACACGCAAGAGGTTAGAGAGATTGGGCGGAAACCGGTCGGAGTAGAGTGATCTCTCCCCGGTTTGCGAAAGGCGAGCACAGTGGCGATTCGCCAGGACTCTGGGAGAAGACCCTCCACCCAGATCCTGTTGAACAAATCTAATAAAGGCCATGCCTCGCTCACCCAGGTGTCGAAACATGGCGTACGGGACATCGTCCAGACCATGGGCGGTGTCCGCGCACGAAGCGAGAGCGGAGCGCAACTCGCTTACAGTAAACTTGTCGTTGAAGGGTTCTCCGCCTCTGGAGGTAAAGTCCAGCCGGCGGCCTTCCGCGACATCACGACGTGCATTGAATGCTGGCGGAGCAGCATCACGGCTAGATAATGCGGAAAAAGCAGTCGCTAAGGATTCCGCCACGGACGCGGGGTCCGAGATTGCGGTCACATTCTCCTGGAGAACGGGAGGGGGGTCCTGCGAAAACTTGCCCCGAATCCTTTTGACTCACTTCCACACCTCAGCTAAAGGGGTCTTCCCGTTAAGTGAAGACACGTATGCCCACCAAGAAGAGCGGCGGGCGTGCTTCAAAATATACCGGAACCTAGCTCTATCCCGACGAAATTCAGCGACAGTGAAATCGTTCGGGCGGCGCTTATAGCGCATGTAGGCATAACGCTTCTGTTTGAGGGCCGTCTCACACTCGGCCGACCACCATGGGAGTGGTCGGCGTGCAAAACGGCCAGACGTCCTAGGAATAGTAGTCAGACCCACGGCGATGAGGTTGCCAGAGAAGAACTCAACGGCCTCATCTACCGACCTAAACTCCTCGACTGAGATAGAGAATTCAGTCATTTCCTGAAATGCAGGCCACCGCGCCCGCGCCAAGCACCACCGAGGTGGGCTCTCAGGCGGCAGTTGCCCTAAAAATGATATTTGAATGGGAAAGTGATCACTACCATGGAGGTCATCGACCACCCCCCAATCAAAATCAGGCTGTGCATCCGAAGAGCACAAAGATAGGTCAAGGCAAGAAAATGAAGCGGTTCTCGGACAATGATGCGTAAACTCATCCACGTTTAGGACACCCATCTCAAGCTCTTCGATCAGATCGGCAAGGACTTGTCCCCTGGGATTTATGGAGTAATCTCCCCAGAGAGAATGCCTGCCGTTCAGATCTCCAAGCAAGAGATAGGGCCTCGGCAACCGTGCCACGACGCGGCGGAAGTCCCCCGTGTCGAAGTCAGCTGACGGTGGAATGTACGCAGAAATGATAGTATACCTCCTATCCAGGTGCAGCTGCCCAGCCACTGCCTGAAAGGAGGTATCTAAAGAGAAAGGAAGAACGGAGACATCATGCCGGGTGTAAACCGCGCATCCCCCAGCCCGGCCATCCCGCGGTGGTGGGGTCGCAAGACCCTTATACCCCGGGAGGGCAGGCAGGGGGCACGCGCCTAGCATGTTCTCCTGCAAAAAAAATAGCTAACGGGGAACGGGACGAGGCGAGCCTCCGCAGCTCCTCCCAGTTGGCCCGGAGTCCACGGCAATTCCATTGAAGGAATATGCCCTCCAGGCCTAGCTCGGAGGAGACGCGGGGGCCCTCCTCGAATTGAAGACCCTCACGGGAATGGCCGTACGCTTCCCGGGGGCAGAACCCCAAGCGCTTTTGGCCGGACAAAGCGCTGGAGGCGCTGTCGCCTTCGAGGACTTATTGGGGGAGGTTGGGCTCGCCATGCGAGTCTTTTCCTCCCTCCGCCTCGAAACCTTAGGCGGGCGCTGCGGCTTCGGAGGCGGGGGGGGCCTCTTTTCGAGGAACCACCGTCTCCGAGCCACTCGCTCCACCTCGGGGCGTGGGCGAAGGAGCCGAAGCTCCTTTGTTGCTGTCCTCCTTTCGGGGGACAGCATTAGGAACCCCTGAAGATGGCCTAGCGACCATCTTCAGGGGTGTTGCCTCCTGTGAGTCTAACGACTCGGTGGAGGCGCGTGGCCGTTTCGCCTTGCGGGACACGGTCACGCTGGGGGAAGAGGGGGGAGCCCTGGTTTTAGCCGGGGCTGGGTATGAACCCTTTTTGCCGCCAGCTTTATCAGGGGAGCGCCCGGGTTGGGTAGAGCCCGCAGAAGTGCTCCGAATGGGCGCGGAAACAACCGTGCTCGTTGGCCTGGATGGGCCAGGAGCAGAGGGTGCCTTTCGAACTACTGAGGCATATGACGTCCCAGGCAGAGCTGGGCGCGCCAGGACCAAGTCCTTAGCCTCGCGGAATGAGAGTCTATCCTGGGCCTGAACGGCCAGGATTTCTTTCTCCAGGAGATATGCACCACATTGCTTCGAAGAAGCAGGGTGCGGCTCTCCGCAATTGACACACTTGGCCACACACGATTTGGACTTATCGTGTGCGACCTTGGAGCAATTTACACAGACTTCGGGTGACCCCGACTTTTCACGTCTACATGAGCGATTCGTATGGCCGAAGCGGTGACAGTAATAGCACCGCCGCGGCAGTGGCACGAATGCCTTCACGCGGTAGCGGTACCAACCAGCACGCACCCACTCAGGGAGCTTGTCACAGTCGAACGTGACGAACAGTGTAGGGGTGGGTCTCGAAGCCCCTCCCTGTTTTCTCATCACACGTTCGACCTTGACCGCCCCATGGTCGGCCAGCTCTAGGGTGATGTCTTCAATGGAGTAGTCAACGAGTTCCCTCGCATAAACTACTCCTTTCACAAAGTTCATGGTAGAGTGTGGCGTCACACTCACCGGTGTGCCATGAAGTGTCCGAAGAGCACTTATCTTGGCCGCCTCGGTGGGATTCGTCGCATTCGCCAGAAGGCTCCCGTCCGAGAAACAAGTCACCTTCGGCTCTCTACCAATTGCACTAGCTAATCCTCTCCTCCGATGGATCATGTTGCCCTTGGACAACATGGTGCCATCAGTGGAGCGAATAACGAGGAAGCGTTTGAAGCCAGCGGGCTCGAAAACGCCAGGTAACCTCTGAATGAGGGGCCCCGATGTCATCGAGGCTCCACTCTGTGCACTCTTGGTGTTAGTCTTGGTCAGGGGCATCCGCCGGATGTGCCGATCTTGGCTTGGTCGCCTACCAAAGTGGTAGCAGACCCATCCGTCCCCGCAGCCCCCGCGGATGGAGAGGAGCCCCGAGTCTTTTTCGTCTTTTTAGTCTTTTTTGTCTTTTTCTTTTTTGGAGAGGAGGGCGGGGAATGAACCCGCTTTTCACCTCCGCCGGCAGAAGCCCCTAGGCCAGATGGACCGGCCTCAGCCAGGTCCTTCTCCAAAATGGAGAAGGTCCTGGTTGTCGTAGGGGCACCTGTCGGAGGAGATCCCTCCCCTCCTTTTACTGCCTCGGAGCCCTAAGTTATTTGAGGAGGACCTTGCATAGGGGCGGATTCGGGTTCGGTGCTTGGCGCCGAGCCCAGATTCCCCCCCATGGAAGGCCCTACCGTCTGAGGCTGGGTTTTCTCAAGGACCATGTCTATCTTAGGGGGGGCCTCCAGTTGGCCCTCCCCCCCCAAGACATCGCAGGTCCCGTTGGCAGTATCGTCACTAGTCTTCTTTGGGGAGGCATGGGCCTTGACCCCGGCAAGGTTCAGTATTCTTGCCAGCAGGTCTTTTGAGGGAAGCGACCGAAGGGGCCTGGCTTGCCTCTCCCCCCTAAGGGGGTTTGCCCTACCGAGCCGCTTCGATGTGGAGCGGTTGGCTAAGTGCTGCCTGCTGGCTTTCTTGGGAGTCCCCTTGGAAAGAACAGAGGGGACTGCCGCTGGTAAAAGGGAGGCGCCCGAAAGCACCTCCAGAGAAGGGGGTGAGGGGGAGTCCCCTACACCCGTAAGCGAAGGAGAGGAGTAAGCCTCCTCTCCGGTTAGAGATATATGGAGGGTCCCCTGAGCAAGCACAGGGGGGGGGGGACCTCCATTTTTTTGCTGGAGCTGCCCAAGGGCGGCTCCGTTGATGTTATAGGGGAAGTTGGGGGTTGGGTTTTTTTTTAAACTCATCATTGGGCATGGTGACCCTCTTTTTGACACGGGACGCAATCAACCCTTTTGCAATTGTTACAGCTTTCCCATCCTTCAATTTGAGCGCAGCCAACTTTATTTCTTTCGCTTCATTCTTGAGGACCACGACCTGATATTCAAAGTCCTCAATGCGTTTGCCGTCAAAGTATAAGCTCCACTTTTCTAGATGAAGCGTGCTCACCAAGTGCTTCTTCATCTGAACAGCTCTCGTGTAGATAGCCTTGTGGATTGCTGACTGACATAGGGTTGGAATTTCAATGCCCTCACCAGAAAGTTGGAGACATACCTTTGCTGCTCTGTGGGATGACAGCTTTGAGCTTGTACGAGGGGCGGTCAATAAGTTTTGCAATTCGGATATAAGGAAACGAGATATGAGGAAAAGTGCTTTATTATTTTTCAATATAACTACCTTCGACTTCAATGCACTTGCGCCACTTGTCCCTGAGGCTTCGAATTCGCGACAACCAGAAATCTCCCGACTGCTGTTCAATCCACTCCTGGACATCTTCATCGTCCCCAAACCGGCGTCCACGCACTGCAGCGTTGAGCTGGTGGAATAAAAAGTAGTCGCTAGGGGCCAGATCTGGACTGTAGGTGGAATGGTTGAGCTCCTCGAATCCGCACTCGCGCATGGCAGCTTGTGCAACTCTGGCCTTGTGGACTTTGACGACGTTGAAGTCGATCATGGGGCGTGAGGTTTCTAGGGACCCAACGGGCAGAGACCTTGGTCATTGCCAAATTGTCGTGGATGATGTTGATAACACTTCCATGTGATATTCCAAGTTCTCGCTCGATTTATTCGACCTTCACCCGTCGATTTTTGACGATCATCCTCTCCACACGGGCCACATTGTTCTCGTTGGTCAAGTCTGACGGGGGTCATCTTCAAGGGACTCTCGACCATGGCGGAACTCCCTATTCCAGCGAGCAATGGTTGCATAGGAAGGGGCGGTGTCGGTGTACACTGCAACCATGCATTCATGGATCTCTTTTGCATTTTTGCCTTCCCTGGTCAAAAATTTGATCAGTACACGGTGCTTTACCTTCTCCATTGTTGAAAAATTTGTGACTGACGATCTGCGATCAGCTACTACTTTTTTAATATACGAGGCAGGGGCGTGCGGTTGCAGGTCCTGACTTCTCATAACTTGTGCTAACACCCCTACAAACAGCCATCCCCCTTCCTCTGTTTTGCCCTACCGATTCGCAAAAATTATTGACCACTCCTCGTAGCAAGGAGTCTTGCTAAGCCTTTTGGGTTATGCCTCCTTCTCCTCGTTGATGCTGCATTCTCATCCTCCCAAGAACTGTCTTCGCTGTTATTGGATGAGTCCGTGCTAGTTTCGGAACAATCAGGTGGTGCTGAGCTGGAAAGTGGGGACACAGTCGCTTCCATTGCCTTCTTTCGCTTGGATGGGTGGATGGTCTTGGCACTAGCAGGTTTACCAGTGGAATAACCAACCTGGCCTTTGGTCAAAATTTGCTGTTTATAGAGGTTCTCATCTTCTTTGCACAACTAGATGCCTTTCACCTTGGTCACGTCAAATATTTCATTCAAAGAATTAAAGTTTTGTTTCTTTCTGCAGTACTCATAATCTTTCAGAAGGTTTTCTAGTTTTGCACAAATGGCTTGATCAGATACATGCGAGAAGTTCAATGTTTTGCTCCATAGGGCTTTTAGCTTCACAACAATTAGGCCGATCCTCTCCCTCCGTTCTTTGGAGGTGGATTCAAGAAATTTGAAGCGTCCAACGACGTGGATTTTCAGGGGCATGTGACTCCGTTCACTTAAAAGGTGCTTCATAAACTGCCACGTTGCTTCTTCTTGATGGTGCTTGAAACTGGACTAAGTTATTTGTCCAGGTTTTCTTGTTCTTCTCCGTGTTAAAAAAGCTCTTCTTGAACGACATGTTTTGTACTCAGCAACTGAAATAGAAAATAAAACTAAATATTAAATAGGTAACAAATTAAAGAAACTGTTATTGAGCTTTTATCTATTTTATTAAAACACAAGCAAATTACAATTATAAAAAATAAGAGAGAAGGCAGACACTAATAAAATATTATATGCTATTATATTATATAATTAGTTAGAGAGTTAAATGTAGCTTACCAAATAATACCAAGATCTCTTTACAATAAACGCTGGAGAATACACAACAATTATAATAAGGCAATAATAATATCAACGCCGTTAAAACTGAACTAGTAACTACCCGCTTTAAACATCTCGCTTATATACCGCACGCGAAATGGCTGAAGAAAATTCTGGAACTCTACAGAAATCGCCCAAGCGATGACGTGATGATTCTCTGGAAAATTCTATACAATTCTATGGTACATAAATTATTGCACAAGTCTGTTTGATGACTTATATATTTAATATAAATATTTTTAACACATATAAAATGCTAAAATGGCCTATATTAGATTTCAAAGTGGTTTGTGCGTGACCTTTTTCAATATTTTAATGGAATAAAAGTAATTTTTGTCATTAATAGGCAAAAGTTCATTGATTCATGCTACAGGAAATATTTTTTTAGAAAAAAGTCAACACCCTAATATATATATATATATATATATATATATATATATATATATATATATATATATATATATATATATATATATATATATATATATATATATATATATATATATATATATATATAGAGAGAGAGAGAGAGAGAGAGAGAGAGAGAGAGAGAGAGAAGAAGGAGCAAATGCAAGTTCTGCGGGTGATAACAATCCACCACAGGGCTTTCGCCATATTTATTTTCTGCCTTTCAAAACAATTTTGAAGACAGAAATAAAGGTGCAGAAACCTTGCATTGCAGACTATATTACAATATATATATATATATATATATATATATATATATATATATATATATATATATATATATATATATATATATACATATAGTCAATTCGGGTATCAAAGGGTTAAATAGCGAAGAGGTAAACAAATATAGGGATCAATCCTAGGCAACGACCCCTGAGAACGCCATTCATAATTAATTATCCCCCTCCCCGAAATTTCAATCTTGAAAATGACACCAAAAAATATCGATCATAGTTGATGATCCCCCAAGGAAACATTGGTATATTTAAAAAAATAATCAGTAAAATAACTATTATTAAAGAACAAAAAAATACACAAACAAATTAAACTAACAAAACAGTAAAATATTAATCCAATGGGTAAAAAAAAGAGATGGCAGAAATTATCAAATATACTCAAACTGAATCGATCTTGCTACATAGGTTGGGTTAGGTTATTCGAACCTTACCTGAACTGAATAGCTTTTTATTTTCCTGTGGAATTTGTGTGCATATATCGAGCCTACACTATATGTTCTCCTTTCTTATATCAATTTTTACAAACAATAGCTACGCTCACTCAGTAGTGGAGAAACACATTAAAAAGTTTCTTAATTCTCTCTATCATGAAAATTCAACACAAAATACGCTAGAGAAATTATCCATTTTCATTAGTCTCCCATATTCTCGTATAAAATCAAGATGACTAAATGAATTTTATGCATATCTTCACCCAAAACTGATATTAAAAATTAAGCATAATATTGCGTCCTAGTTCAGGTATAGGCTGCTCCTCTACAATTTAAAAATATGTTTGTGAATTCTACGATTCATCCTTTGTTCAATCATTAGGTCAATCCATTGTTGCACCGTGGCACGTCAATCCGCACTGGGCTGGTTCTAAATAAACTAGATCCCCTCGCCCATACGAGATGACATAAAAATATCTATGTCTGAAATTAGTTTTGACAACTTTAATATACTCAGTAATAGGCCTCATCCCAGCGAACTACAAATATTAGAATCGCTTTTCATCCTAAATTAGAACATCATTTAAATATAAATCAAACAGCATTCAATCTCTACATTGTATCCTAAATGAATAAATTTTTTAAGTCTTGCATTAAGTAACTTACCCTAAATTGCACTGCTCTCTTCTAGTATTTTAAATTTTAACAACAATTCCTCTTGTTTCCAATACCGAAGATGAGGCAAGGTCGTCGAAACGTCCAAATTCAGGTGATTAAAGATGATTGTAACAGTAGCGTCCTTGGTTTTCTCCATTATATTGAAACTCACGTTTGGAAGAAGCTCAACAGTTCCTAATAATATATATATATATATATATATATATATATATATATATATATATATATATATATATATATGTGTGTGTTGCATGCTCCCTTCTGGCCTTATAACTATGGCTATGGCGCCAATGACCCGTGGTGCCACCCGAAACTCTCAGTCAGTAGATGGGGCACGCAACGCATTCAAGGTGATCAGGTAGTCGGCGCAACGGAATCCTTTTTGGTGAGAAATGACTGCGTGGTTGTTTGGTCTAACATTGAATGGCAATTCTTGCAGGGGGCTCGATCGTAGTAGAAGGGCATGTGAACCTAAGTGGTCACGGCAACTCGACGTAGTGCTACGTGTGGCTCTGAGTGGCGACAGCACCTGGAGTGTCTGCTTGCCCGTCTTTGATGAAGACCCTGGTACGACGCAGCTGCTGAGAGCAAAGAAGCTGTATGACTTTTAGTTTTATTTAAAATACAAGATTTGCTCTTATTGTATATCTTATCTCAAGTTTACAAGGGTTTATACAAGATTTATATGACAGGAGCTAGGACTCATCTCAAAAGGTGTTTGCCAATAGGATATTACTTAGAAGAAGCTTTTGACTAATATAATGAAAGTTTTCCAATCCTATATTACCTGGGAGGAGTTTTCACAAGTTTTTAATGGGGTCTACTAATACTACACTAAGAAGGATAGGTCACTTTCCAACACTGCCTGTTTATTTTCTACTTTTACGACCACTTGGTGGGCATACACGTTTTTTACCCTATCTTAAAAGTGAGTGGCACTGGCAACGTATGACGTCAAGCAGAAAAGGATTTTGATCGTTTAATAAATTCCTTAGTGTTTTTTCAGAGAAATATTTAAGAAAAGGCTATTTTTTCAGCAGTTTCTTCGTTTTACTGCTTATATGGCACGATTTCTGCTGTATATCATTGATATTTGGAAAAAAAATGAAATAAAGAATTTGGTCAGCAGATGAGAGAGTTGGATATAAAGAACAGTTGAGCTTTGAAAAAATTTTAAACTTCTGTGAACTGCTAAGTGTTTAATTCATATCTATTTGTCTATCTATAGATCTATCTAATTATATGCAAATGTATGTTTCGTAAGTATGGAAGTGAGAGGCGGGTTCCCGTTTTATCTAACTATGCCAGAGTTACTTTGTTGTTAAGGCACTTAATACTACTCCCTTTCATAAGAAGTGTGGAAACTCGGGTTCTTTGCCCCGCGTCGCACTTACATATTATTGATTTAATAATAGAAAATTCTATATCCTATGATTAACAAAAATATGTTATAAGCAGCTAGTCAATAACAAACTCAAGGTACCAGTATTTATACAAATTAATGGAGCAAGATGATAGATTTATGAGTAAAATATAACAAACAATAGTTTAAATAATATTCAAACACTGGACTTTGGTTCCGATTAATAAGCTTAAGCTTCGATAATCGGGTTATGAGCCGTTGGAAATGCTATTTGGGGTCGATTTGGAATATGAGAAACCTGAACAGTTGCTTGCTTCTGTTTGGAGTTTTCGGCTTTACATCATCGGTGTTATTTTGTATAGTCAATACCGAGTGTAGGGCCTGTTTAAAAGAGTCCCCTTTTCGGAAAATGATGATTGTTATTGCTATAATTAAAAAAAGGGGATACAATGATTACAGCAGTGGTAGAGTACGAAATGGGTTGTTATATCGAGGATTTTTGCTGGATTGTTTTGATAGTGGTTAAGAGTTTCAAGCTCTTCGCTTTGCAAATCTATTGTTGGAAACGGGTGAACGGTTACAGGCTTAAGTGACAAACTAAGGAATTCAATTTGAAGAATGGGGAAATTCACATTTTGGAGATTTATGGAGGTCTTTTTGCAATGAGATGCATGCGTTGGGATTATATACTCGGGTACTTTCAGTTTTGATGGAACAACCATGGAGAATTTAAGTGATATATGGAAGTATGACTGTGGTTTTATTTGAGGGACAGTCTAAACTCGCTGGGGTAGGTTTAGAGATGGAATTCCAGGTAGCCGGGCCGATAGGGATTGAGACTGGTCGGTTTGATGGATACTCCATAAATTCACAAGCGGGGAGGTGACGATTTTCGATTAAATCTAACAGGTAAGGGTTGCTCTTAGCGACCTGTAATGTATAAATAAGTGGACATAAAACAATGGATTGGCTTGCAGGGGGTTTATAGAATGAGGTTTCTGCCTCCATAAACTTGGATTACAAACGTTAATCACTTGAAACAAATACGTAGGTGGAGCATTAGAATAGTACAGGCGACTAATACGGGTATCATTTAAGAAGAGCGTGGGAAACGGTCTCAGGTGGTAAGCAAGCTAGGTAGGGGGGAAGGTTTGTCGAAGAAAGAGATGATGAGATGGAAGGTGTAAGGTTCATTTCCATGGAAGGTCCAGGTTTACTCCAAAAACCGGGGTAGATTTTTATTGGGGGAGAAAACACAGGATCCAGTTTCAGCTGGTTAGAAGCTGTAGTGACCAAGCTAGACATGGTAATAAAGTGGAGAATGCTGGCGAGAATAAGCTGTTGTGACGCAAACTGTTCAGCTTGTAAAATATTTCTCTTAAGAAATTTTAAATTCTCCAGGTAACTCGTCATCATTGTAAGACGGATGTTAATAATATTGGTAAATTCTGTTTACAGCTCATTGGTAAGGTAGTTTTGTACATGATGGTTCATGCTCACAAGATCTCTACTGAGGTTTCAGAGATACACTCCTTGCCTAATGGTGTAGTTCACTAAGTTATTTACGATCTGTTCTATTTGAAGTTGTTCGCTTGCGATGACTTGTAGCCCGAGTTGAATTTTTGAACGTCCTTCGTAGTAGCGGTTCCGAATAGTCCTTTTAGTATTTCTCCAGCAAGTCAATTAAAGCACGTTTTTCGCGAGGCTTCCCATAAGCATTTTTAATCTAGGGTTCTTGTGCTATGTGAAGGATTTTGTTTTCCACGAATCGGAGGTATTTCAAGGTGTGTCATCTGTTAATGGTCTAGGTAATCCAAGCGGAATGATAAGTTGTAAAATAGAAATTTATGGGAGTAGTCGTCTTTAGGGCGTAACTTCATTCCTGGCTAAGAGCGTCTGCGATGCGCCTCATTGATTGCTTTAGTTATAGTGTGGATCTTCTTAAGGAAGTGTGTAAGTTTGACTTCCAATAATCTGTGCTTGTACTACTCTCTGGTTTGTAAATCTGAATATTTCTTGCCTCATTCGTTGAAGCAGATTCTATAGAAATAGATGTACCAGGTTCTGTATCAGGAATGGGATGACTATCCCATGATTGACTGACTGTGGTAGAGGCTTTAGGTTCATCAGGCCCCTTATCTGGCTTTGTTAAGAAGCTTTCTAATTTTGGTACCTTGCTAAGATCAACTTCAGCTTTCTGCTTCGTCCTCCTCTTTTGAGCTCCACTTTTATAACTTCTGGTTAACATTTTAGAATTTATGGGTAAAATATTTAATATAACTATAAACCTCTATTTAAAAAGTAATGCATATCATTTTTTTAAGAATTCATAATTTTTAATGGTTGAGATTATGTTGTTTATAATATTTGAAAAATTTCTTTACATTGATTTCGTGATTGTGAAATAAAGCAATTGTTATATATATATATATATATATATATATATATATATATATATATATATATATATATATATGTGTGTGTGTGTGTGTGGAAGATAATGGTAAACCACAATATTTGAATCAAGATTTTATTTATAACTATCGGACTAGTTTCTGCAACATGCTATTTTCAACTAATAATGAAGACGCTAGACAAGGAGCACAGTATATATATATATATATATATATATATATATATATATATATATATATATATATATATATATATATATAAGGTAAGACATATCCTAAATAAAAGGAAATAGCAGGAAACAATCTGGAAACAATATATACTCGAGTAAGCCTGGATTGAATGACAAGCTAAACAAAATGAAATGGGGCCGGAAACAATCTGGAGAGTTGCTAATCCCCAAGACTCATTGCATCCGGGGGCTTATAGATACAATTGGCGACTCTATTACGCCCAATCATCTCTTCCATTGGCTCCCATAGTTATAAGCTATCCAAATGGCTGGCCGGAATCTTAGCAAATGCGGTGGGTAAAATTTCTCACTCACATAGTATCCACTCATCGGACCCTATTTCCAAAATTAAAAATCTTGACCTCAATGGTAAAAGACTGTTAAGCTTTGACGTAAATAGTCTGTTTACAAAAGTCCCGGTCGATGACGCGCTTGACGTTTTATCGAAATTTCTTCCCAATTTAAATATTAACCTACCTTTAACGATTCCTAAAATTATTAAATTAGTGCGCTTATGTGTAACTAATAATGTATTTTCAACTGAAGATAAGTTTTTTCGCCAAAAATATGGCCTAAGTATGGGTAACCACCTTTCTCCCATCCTATGCAATCTATTTATGGAAAACTACGAAATGACCCTCCTTCCTAGGATCCAATCCCAACCTCTTATCTGGTTCCGATATGTAGTCGACATCCTGTCGGCATGGCCCATAGACAATAACAATTTCAATGAACTTTTCAACAACCTGAGTTCGTTACACCCATCGATAAAATTCAAAGTAGAATGGGAACAGAATAATTCCCTACGGTTTTTAGACGTAAATATCCACCGTTTAAATAATTATATTCAGTGCTCAGTCTATCGAAAGCCTACAAATTCAAATGCTTACATACATTTTTTTCTCACTACATGATAAATTCGTCAAGATATATGTTATTTATTCCCTCTTTCTCGGAGCCTATAGAACGTGTGACCTAATCTTCCTTCAGAATGAAATTAACCACCTTATCTGCAATTTCAGTGAACTAAAATATCCAATTCACCTCATAAATAGATGCCATTCCAAAGCACGAAAAAACATCTATGCCACCTTCACACCACGAAGGGATGATTTCAAAAAAAATTATTAGTTTCCCATATGTTCCAGCCTTGGCTCCTATAAAATCATATGCGAACGGAAATAACATTTAAATATTCCAATACCTTTCGAAAATCCCTGACTAGACTGCACCCAATTAATCTCGATGCTGGAGTTTACAGTATACCATGCTAAAATTGAAAATTAACATACATCGGAGAGTCAGGCCACTTTAATAAAAGGATGAAAGAACATTTAGCTGATATCAGAAGGTGAAGGAATTCGTCAAGTCTCTTTACGCACATGCAAACGCACGACCATAGAATTGATTTTAACCATGCAAAAATCATTTATAAATCAAACAATTATATTAA
The DNA here is from genome assembly GCA_963969495.1 of Ceratothoa steindachneri. Taxonomy (NCBI): domain Eukaryota; kingdom Metazoa; phylum Arthropoda; class Malacostraca; order Isopoda; family Cymothoidae; genus Ceratothoa; species Ceratothoa steindachneri. Next base: position 140,900,381 of record OZ018325.1, read on the forward strand.
AAGGAGAATTGGGGAATCCATCATCATTAACAAAGTTGCTAATTTTAATTTATCTGAAGGGCAATACAAACTTAACAAATATATAATTAATAGAGTCGCCAATTGTATCTATAAGCCCCCGGATGCAATGAGTCTTGGGGATTAGCAACTCTCCAGATTGTTTCCGGCCTCATTTCATTTTGTTTATTTTGTCATTCACGCCAAATTTACTCGAGTATATATTTTTTTCCAGATTGTTTCCTGCTCTTTCCTTTTGTTTAGGATGTGTCTTACCTTATATATACTGTGCTCCTTGTCTAGCGTCTTCATTATTAGTTGAAAATGGCATTTTGGCGAAACTAGTCCGATAGTTATAAATAGAATCTTGATTCAAATATTGTGGTTTACCATTCCATTATCTTCCTCTGATATACATCACGTCAATGTGATATCCTCCATTATATATATATATATATATATATATATATATATATATATATATATATATATAGAGAGAGAGAGAGAGAGAGCATTATTAATAGTATAATCTATGAGAAATATAGATCATGATCATTGATCAACTACAATAATTATAATGCAAGAAAAAAAGGTTTTTCACCACTCTTTACTCCTATAAAATGTCTTATCTCTGACGGATGACGATAATGGTGAAACTACCGACATGGTGTTGTAGTTCATAAAATCGTCCACAGATTCACAGAAGATCTTCTGGAACAGGCAAATTATGCTTGTGGCTCCAGGGTCTGGAAATCAGAGTTATCCTTATCTTAGGTGGACTGCCTGTCATGGCTACGAGCTCCACATTCCCGTCCCTATCGTGATGCCCAGTCACCGAGGTAACCTCCCTAGTAAATAGTGTCAGCTTTAAAAAGAATCCGAACGGAGATTCGAACTGCCGACCCAGCGATTGCCGGGCAAGCGCGCTAATCACTATACTAGACGGGATGGCAGGAACTAGAAGCAAAATACATCGTCTGCAAAATTGTTGCAGTATGGTTTTATTTTAGTTATTTTTTTATCTTACATTTGGGAAATGTACACCCCTTTCTTTCTTCCAATTTTTTCTGGGGGGCCCAAGAAAGTGGAGGCCCAAAGTTATAGCTTCTTTACCTTATACGTAAATCTGGCACTGGTATAACCCATCCTCAGGTTCAGTAGTTCCTCTAATTCCTTCATTTATTTTTACATTAAAAATAATTCTTTCTTGGGCCTGTATTTCGACATTTCCTGGAACACACAATTCTACTTGATTTTTAGTTTCCACTATAAGCTCTATTGGTAATTCAACCTAACTACAAAACTACAAGCTAAATTATTTTGAAACCCAGTATCTACTTAGTCAAAAGTCGTCCCGCGACCGTAATTTTCTATACTCGTATTAAAATGAGTCACCCGACGACTCTTGTGATTCATCTCTACATCTGAGGAATGTAGCACTTTATTTCGTTTGTGACTCAACTCCTGCACTCCAATTTGTCTGTAGACTCAACACGGCTCGTCGACGGCTCTCGTAGTCCATTGTTTACAGAACAGGATGATGGCTCTCTTAGTTCGTCATTCAACACATTCATCTCGTCCAGTCATCGCACACGACTGTTAGTTTCATCATTAGACATTTGCAGGACCTCTATATCCGCCGAACTGTGTGAAAAGGCGTCATTCAACTCAGCTGCTTCTCTGCTTTCAAATATCTCTGTAGGTGCATCCTCCTCCTCGGGGTTCGATCCACTTGATTCGCTTAAACATTCTGCTTGACCATTGCCGTCGGTTAACGCATGTGTATTGCTTCTACCTCAAACTCGATTACCGGTGGGGTATATTTCTCGAGAATTTTGGTTCATAAAGACCATCCTTAATAGAAAATCAGTTGAAAAGGCAACCTTAATAACTACAATTTGAACTAGGATTGGGTACGCAGCATCATCCACATGTAAATAAAACTAGTTCAACAAAAGTTGGGATTTGGGTTCCTGCGCGTAGGTCAATCTAACACGAGATTTGGTGATATGATACCTGCCTGGGTAATGAGTTAGCAATTTATTCACAAAAGCTTGGTTAACTAAGGAACATGCGGCTCCGGTATCTAACATAGCGGTAGCCGGTAGTTGCCTTACTCGTCAATTTCGATGGAAACAACCTTACGTTCCTCAGTGCTACGGGTGTTCGGCTGTAACCATTGCACTTTTAGGTTTCTCCCCTCTTGAGTCCGTTCTCACGGTATACAGCACGTATGGGTGTTCCTACATTCATCGGCATAATGTCCATTGACCTCACAATTATGACACCAAGGACTTTTTCTGCACTGTTTTATCCTGTGTCCAACTCATTCACAGTTAAAACACCTCTCTACCCTAGGAGTGTTTGAACTTTATCATTCATAGGTAGACTATCCCTCCTCTTATCATTTCTATCGTTCGCATACCCGGATTTGTTTCTGGTTTGAGTTAATTGAGCGGGTGTATGAGCTTGCGCATGTATATATCGAGTAGTTAGAGCTAAGTAGATTGGGCTGTTTGGTTCCGGTGCCCGTTGGCCAAAGGTCTCCTGTTTATCCTCTCTCGTTTTGCTTAAGGCAATGTTAACATCTTCATCTAATTTAATTTCATTCTGAAATTTCTTTTGTGCAGCAGGTGAAATGTTTGCATAAATTGCAGTTGCAGCTAATAGATTCCATAGCTCCTTCATATTGCTACACCGGAAGTTTAATGAGGTTTCTACGGCTTTAAGGGCTTCGCCGACTGTTTTATACACCCTGCTTGTAAAAGTATGTACATATATTCTCTTTCTTGTCTTTGTTCCAGTTCAGACTGACAGCTAGTCCAGATAAAGGCTATCCTTCACTATTTTTTTTTGTAATGATGGTAGAGCGCCTCTTTGAAAGCTTGCCATGTTGTAGCATTTTTTTAAACTAGGTTGGTATTCAACAGCCAGATGGGCATTTCTCTCTGATTCGTGTACAAACCGTTTTGTCTCTGTGATTTTGTCTTGGTCAGTTGGAACTAACGTGTGTTCCCGGCTGAAGTATTCTTCTAGCTCATTAAACCATGTGTTTAAGTGTTGTTTTACCCATACGCCATTTACTGTTCCTTTTAATTTGCAAACTGGATTTGGTAATGATAGTAAACGTGATATTTTCAAAGTGTTTGATGAATTAGGGAAAGTGTGGGATTTGGTGGGATTTGATCCATCGTCTCAAAGAGGGTTCGAATCTCTGGTGTGAGAAGAAGAGGGAGTTGGGGGAAATGAAGTACTATGGTATCGTCACTTGTTACTATGATCACTAAGAGTAGCCAAGGGGAAAGCTCAAGCTGATTTATTAAAACTCCTAAGTACCTGGCCAATATTAGCACGTTTCCACAAGAAATAAACAATGCCTACTCTAACTAAAAATGAGACGGAAATATAAAATGTATTTTTAGCTCAATTATTTCGATAAGAGATATCGTAAATGTTAAAAATTCTTTCAAGCTCAGTGCCCGAATAATTTGCACTTAAACCGCTCAAATAAAGCCTAAAGTTCCCGTCTTCAATATCATACCCGAACTTTAAGGTTTTGTTCTTAATTACAGACTAAACCAAAAATGAAAAATAGTTCATCAATAAGAAATATTAAGGTGACACCACAAAATAACCATTCTCCAGGAGGTTCTTTTACCAGAGAGATGATCTTATGTGGCTGTGTTGTGTTTCAAGAACAGCATTTCCGATTGCATTAGCCGGAAAGATGAAAATATGCTATGTGTCAGTGAGTTTTAATAACTCTTGACACACCCCAAGATGAAATTGCAATCCATTATCTGAGATTATGATAAAACCTGATATGTAGTTGATGAAGAATGCTTCAAACGGATTATGATGCTATATTCTTAACTGGATATGCTTCCAACCACTTAGAATATCAGCAGATTATGGTCAGAAGGTATTTTAACCCTCTTTTGTGATTGGAAAACAACTTAATATATCCACATGGTTGGTGTAAAACCTTCATTCGGGTGCAGAAATTTGTGTAAAGAGTGGTTTCATGTTTTATACTTTCTACCTCTGACATTGAAGAAAGTTTTTAACCAACTCACATATGTGTCTTTTCTCATCTCATACCAGACAAATCTTTCGGAGGTAGATTTAAGGGCAGGGCATGTGTCTAAATTGCCCAAATTGTGATAAAAGTTGAAGATAGCTTTCGGAAATTAGAGGTGAGATAAGGATGAACAAAAATTTTCGATAGATCACAAATGATAGAATGCGAGGAAGAGGGTAGGGCAATCTTATGGGACTAAAGCGAGGTAGAGGCGTTCTCCTGTAGATTTTTTCATTTGGAGGTCAAGCAACTGAGATTTGGCTATAACATCATATTCGATAGGAGTGAAGGAACGAATGGTTGTTAATAGAATGACATGAGAGGATTAGTTGTCTTCTTGTAACGTAGATGGTGGTGTTGATGCAATGGGTTGCATGGATTTGGTGTTGCAATCGTTGATTGGTGCCTAGGATAGAGCATCACTAGGATTATCTCTTCTGGCTATGTGACAAATATCATTAGTGTACTGACTAATGAATTCAAGTGCGCGGGCCTTTCTAGGAAACTACCTGGTTGTGAGAGATTTGGCGGCGCAAATGATCGCCTTGCAATGTGTGAAAACAAAATATGTAGTACCTTCGAACTGTTATTGCAAGATTTATAGCGATTAATTTTATGGTAAGCGTGGATTGTTTTAATTCTGGACCCTTGAAAGCGTTACTAAACATTCCTAATGACTAATATTCTCGCTAAAAAAATGTTGCAAAACACTTCCAACGCCTACGTCAGACGCATCTACAATGGATTGGACTGTTTCTTTTTTGGGTCGAGTAACAGCAAATTCTGCGGAGTCATCACAATGCAATATTGAATTTAGGCTACGCTTGTTTGAGTTCTTTAACAATCTCGTGAGAGGAATGAAAGTGGTGGCAGTATTTGTAATCATTCTATGAGGGAAATTGACTAAGCTCATTAATCTCTGTAGCTCTTGCAATATTTTCGGTTTAGAATAATCATTGATAGTGGTTATTTTATCACCTTGTGAGAACATACCTTAGAAGTTAACTTTATATCCTGAAATATCAAGTGATTTTCCTGAAAGAGTGCATTTTTTTTATTTGCAAACTATGCAATTTAAATTTACAAATGAATGTTCCAACTGTTGAAATATTGATTTTCGTTTTTTGAATGCTATGGGCAGGTCATCAACATATGCGAAAACGAAGTTCAGGTCACGTAAAACATGATTAATATACCGCTGAAATGTTTGAGAAGAGTTGGACATACCTTGAGAAAGAACAAAGAATTCATAGAGACCCACTGGCGATATCATAGCCGTTTTCTCATTAGATGATGGTTCCATTGGAATCTAGAAAAGGACATCCTTTAAGTCGATTTTGTAGAACACCGAACAACTCTGTAAATTTGGGGTAAAATCAGTGAGGTAAGAGACCGGGTATTTATCCCTAATCGTGATAGAGTTTAAACGGTGGTAGTCACACACAACACCGTAATTTTGGCGGATTTCTTTACAACATAGTCTGAATTTTATCCTTGACTACACCTGGGTTTGGGGATAAACGCCTTGTCTGCTGAGCAACAGGCAGTCCCTGCGTTACAACATGATAAAAATGGAACACTAGGCACCTTTTGACTATTACCGGGCTCGTTGTGGGATTTGTAAAACTCCCTGTATTTAAGAAGGTGTTGGTCTATTGAAGAGCTTGTTGGAATTACAAAAGAGAGCAATAGAGGAATAACACGTCCACTTATAACGCTTATTGATAGATTGGTGGTGCCATCCACCAAGCGAGAATGTTTAAGATTAACTAAAAGATTTGAATTTTGAATAGAGTAAAAGGGTGGTTTTACTACGTCTAAAACACTGGGATAGATAAAGTCTGCGTCCACTAAACGTACATTGGGGATCCCGTTTCGGTTTAAAGGGGAATGTTGCCCTTTTGTTATTGCAGATCGCCATATACGAGGGGCGGTCAATAGGTTTTGCGAATCGGTAGGGCAAAACAGAGGAAGGGGGGTGGCTGTCTGTGGGGGTGTTAGGACAAGTTATGAAAAGTCAGGACCTGCAGCCGCACGCTCCTGCCTCGTCTATTTAAGAAGCAGTAACTGATCGCAGATTGTCAGTCACAAATTTTTCAACAATGGAGAAGGTTGAGCAGCACGCAGTGATCAAATTTTTGACCAAGGAAGGCAAGAATGCAAAAGAGATCCATGAAGGCATGGTTGCAGTGTACATCGACACCGCCCCTTCCTATGCAACCATTGCTCGCTGGAATAGGGAGTTCCGCCATGGTCGTGAGTCCCTTGAAGATGACCCCCGTCAGACGTGACCAACGAGGAAAATGTGGCCCGCGTGGAGAGGATGATCCTCGAAAATCGACGGGTGAAGGTCGAAGAAATCGAGCGAGAACTTGGAATATCACATGGAAGTGTTATCAACATCATCCACGACAATTTGGCCATGACCAAGGTCTCTGCCCGTTGGGTCCCTAGAAACCTCAAGGCCAGAGTTGCACAAGCTGCCCTGCACGAGTGCGTATTCGAGGAGCTCAACCATCCCCCCTACAGTCCAGATCTGGCCCCTAGCGACTACTTTTTATTCCGCCAGCTCAACGCTGCACTGCGTGGACGCCGGTTTGGGGACGATGAAGATGTCCAGCTCGCCTTCCAAGAGTGGATTGATCAGCAGTCGGGAGATTTCTGGTTGTCAGGAATTCGAAGGCTCAGGGACAAGTGATGCAAGTGCATTGAAGTCGATGGTAGTTATATTGAAAAATAATAAAACCCTTTTCCTCATATCCCGTTTCCTTATATCCGAATTGCAAAACTTATTGACCGCCCCTCGTATAGCCGGGGGAATTGAGATCAATAGCACTGTGTCAATCAGGAACCTTCTTCTGGTTGTGGAATCGATAACGTTCAACCATGGAGAGTGGAGAAACAGGGATGAGACGTCCTTCATTTCTGTTTCCCTCCGAAATTTCGCGAGGTACCATTCTCCTTGACAACAGGTGCGCAGCGGTGCGCCTGGGTACCGTATTGCCGGTGATGCCAGCAGATACCATCCTGAAGATTCGGAGAGTTGCGCAGACGTGATGTTAAGCGCCCCGTGAAGTATTTCTCGATTTCCCGAGATTAGCGAACCTACTCGAGAAAGATGCCAGCTCTTCCTTAATGAGGACCAATACTGCCTCTATCTTCTCGCGGAAGTGTTGTGATCGATCCTTTGCAATGGAAGTCACCTTTGTCTGAGCGCTGAGACTGAAAGCTTGTGAGCCAGCCGTAGCGAGTTGCTCAAGTGAGGTCTCCAAGGAGAGACTTTCAAGTGTTTCTTGAATGTTAGAGGGAAGGCATTGAACGAACTTTTCACGAAGAAACTCCGGACTCACAATATCCCCTAGTGTCTCCTTTAATTTCCTAATGATATCCTCAAGGGAAAGATGAAATAGTTTGGTGGAACGATCCAAAAGTTCCATTTTTTGAGCCGTGGATGGAATAAAATATTCCAAAATGGTGGATTCGAGGGTTTGGTAGTTCAATGTAACGGGGTCTCTTAGGAAGGAAAAAATTCCAACAAATGCTACATGTAGCAGTGCCTTCATCAGCGACTTGAGTTTTTGATTGTCAATTGTTAATGTCTCCAAGGAGAAGAGTAGTTCGATTTGGGTGAACCATGAGTTAAGCACAGATTTATGCTTACCGTAGTGGGCGTATTGTGGTCGTTCATAATTGTTGAGATGTAGTTCCGTAGAACTTTTGTGGCCCCAACAAATCCTGCCTTAGTGAAGTCGATTGTTCCTCCGAGGTCCACTTTATAGTTGAAAGGGGCCTACTTATTTTGAGAAATGAAATGAATTTGTGTAGCTTACATGACAAAAACTCCCTATTCAATTTCCTTCTTCTTTTGGCCCAAGTGCTTAGACAGCTTGTATGCAATAAAATTAATCGATCTTCCCTTTTTCCACACGGGTTAAGAGAAATTAAGTCTTTGCCACAACTCTTAAATAATAAATATGACTACTTTATAAATAGTTTAACACTAACGATCTGGGGATTCCACCAGCTTATGAATCTTGAAATCCAATCAAGGCAGGATGATGAATGAAGTCTGGATGGAGGTTGTGAATCTAAAATCTGGTGGAAATCGGTCAATACTTGTAAAGACTATACAAGTGTATAGTTGGACACTGTAAAGATGAACAAGTAGTAATAAATAACTATCAAAAAGTATTTCAATAGAGCTAAGTTTTTGTATGATATTTAAAAACCACGAAACGGAGTTAGAATTACTCCAATGGATTGATGGGTTAATCTAAGTAATGTCATGATACGAGAAGATGTATGTATGAACACTTCCGATGAAGGTCGTCGCACGTGTCTAAAAGGTTCATGATGTTGTCCATTTTGGGAGCATCTCAAGGAAATGTTTATAGTTTTGTATTAGGCACGTTTCGCAGAAGGAAAGTGTCCCAGATGTTTTCTCCGTAAGATAGAGATGTTTTTAGCGACTTGCGTGTACGTCCAAAATAGGACACACGCGAGAGTCGCCACACACATAAAGGACAGAGAGAGAGAAAAGCAAAGTTAGCGCCTTTCACGAGAATATCACACGACAGTAAACGAAGCACAGTTATTTCTGTTAGAGTTGGTCGAGGCAATCTTAGGCACACATTGTAATCAAAGCAGAATCCAGAATAACATAATAGCTATCACAATTAAACAAATACAAGAGAGATTAGAACGCTGTTTCCATGGCAACATGCCACCGCCCACAGAGAATTTCACCCAATACTTGGAGTGCCTCCCTTATCAATATGTTTGGCAGTAGCCAATCAAGAGGCGAGTTATGTCGATGCCGACCAATCAACAGGCCGGCATTGGCTTAGTTGGACGTGAAACCTGTAGGGCGTGGCTTAGATTGAGTATAAAACTATGGGAAGCCAGAACAGTAAAAATGAATACTATTATTATTATATCGCAGTATATCGCGTTATATATATATATATATATATATATATATATATATATATATATATATATATATATATATATCGTTCAATCCGATCTCTGAGATTTACGTAATTCATCCTTGTATATAGTCGTGTACATAACGCAGACATTAAGGTGTAACGCTTAAAGGCTCTATTTGTCCGGCCTCCTTTAGACTTTGCCCGAAAGCGACCTCGAACTTAATTCAGTTATAACTTAGAACTTAAAACTTAAATAAGGAACTTTCTGTAAAGTGCAATAAGTTATAGTTCAATAATAATTATATTTTTGTTTTCGGTGACTTCAATATCATGCCGTTCCTCAATCTCCCTGTTTCAATGCCAAGACCTTATTATCGGGAAACCAACCGTTGCGCATTCTCATCGCTAATCGCAATTCTCGCGATTACTTAACTCTCGAAATATCGGTGTTCTACCCTGGTGTTGTCTATCTCCATCCTCTAGGCGATTTGACCCGTTGCTAGTGTAAGACCGCCCCTTGGCTTAGGGCACCCCATAGCATCAACAAATTACTCTCGTAGAAAGTAAAGAAGGGCAAAGCAAACCAACTAGGGCATCTGTATCAAAACTGGAGTCCTTGCCAATAGATTACACAATAACTTGGTAATTTATCACCTTTACTGGCAACCAGCGTCCCCCTTCAAAGGCTCTTGGGTTGTCTTCACGATTACCTTCAAGGTTCCCCCATAATTAGCGACCACCTAAGTATCATCACAATGCCAGAAAGTTGACTAGCAATGGCACCCAGAGAGGGCCACTCATCGAATGCGGGGAGGGTAATGTTGTATATATATATATATATATATATATATATATATATATATATATATATATATATATATATATATAGGAACTATTGAAGTCCACACCTGTGGCAGCGTTATTAATTTTTACGGGGTCTTCGAGGCAAGAAAAAACATCCGCGAATGACATTCTTTATTCCTAGACGTCTTTCGACCATGTTAGGTCATCCTCAGGGAATAAACAGAAATGGAATTATTCACAAATTGCTACATTATATATAGTATTTCTACGCGAACATAAGTATTACAAAAATTGGCCAATCATGGCGCGGGAAATTTTTAAGGGGAAACTAAGCGCTATTTGTTTTGTTTTGGGGAAGTGGTGAGTATGTGAGTGTGAGAGATAGTGATGTATTACAATAGTGGGGTAAGGGAATAGTGGTGAGAATAAGGATGTCTTAGGGTTGCAAGATTGGCAAAGGTGCCTGAAGATCAGGCTAATCTCTTTCATTGTTTGTTTTGTCTGTTTTATTATTATTATTTTATATATATATATATATATATATATATATATATATATATATATATATATATATATGTAGACAAGTATATTACTATAAGGCGTTCAAACCTTTGCATTCTTGTACTAATTTAGCTTTTTTAATGTTAACTTGACTTGTAGTTTGGTTGTTTTGATTCCTTTTATGTGTTTTTTTGTTTCTACATCAATTCTTACGTGTTTTTTTTTTTGCTTTTGTAAATGTTCTTGCTATATTCATCCTTGGTTGTTAGTATTCGTGTTTTGTGCGTTCTGTGATTCGTACTTACCTATTTTCTTCATTTTTATTCTTCATTGTCTTCACTAGGTAGTTGTAGTCTTTGGTTTTGAGGTAAAATCGGTTTGGTTCGTCGTTATCGGTTGCTTTTCATTATCGGTTTTGGTCGATAGTTTTATCTATTTCAAAAAATGGGGCAATTGCGTCTCCAAGTTTGCTAACGCTGCTTGAGAATCTTGCGCGACTGTGACCTTGTTGGTTTTCTGCGATGAGTGCTCTAATTTCCTCGTTTCTATACATTGTAATTTTCTCTTTCATATCTGACGCTCTTTCCTTTAAGATCGTATTGAGCGGTTTGATTTTCACCGCTTTGTGCAGATCCACTTGTTTCCTCCTATCCCTCCTTCGTGTATTGGTGATGAGATACATACACTTATTTTGTATCTTCTGCATTTCTTTTTTTGCTGTTTTAGAGACTCTCCGAACAGAGATGCTGAGGGATATATGAGGGTGGGTCTGACTACCGTCAGATACGGTTTCTTTTTGTTCTTTTGGCTGAGGTTTCTGAAGCTGTAGAGGGTTTTGACTGCCGAAGATGCCTTTTGGATCCGTTTTGTGAGGTGCTTCCTGTACCCGTTAGAAGTGACCTTCATCCCGAGTACATTGCACTCGTTCCTGTATTGATAACGCGTATCTCCCACTCTCAGATCTGCTGTTATTCTTCTTCTTAATGGGACGATCTTGAATTTGTCGCCATTAGTTCGGATTTTCCATTTTGATTCATAAACAGTGATTTTTCTAATTTCCTCGGTAGTCATTCGAGCTGGCCAAGGCGTGTTTCTATATCTACTAACTATGAGTTGACTTATGCCATCGGCGAATTGGATATTCAGACTAGTAGGGTTGGTTGGCTCTGGGATGTCGGTTGTATATATCGAGTATAAGGTTAGACTGAGGCACCCACCTTGAGGCAATCCTGCCTGTAGATTAAAGGTGCGATCGTCCGTGCGCCCTATACTGATGTAGGCTGACCTCTCTATGACATAATCACAGAGGATTTTTTCAAGTTTTGCGCTCAAACCCAGCTGGAGGATCTTGTCTTGCATCCCCCTTAACCATTCTTTATCGAATGCCTTTGACACGTCTCTGCATACTATGTCGATAAAGCTCCTGTTTTTCTTCGCTTGAGAATCTTTCCGTGATGAAATTTATTTCCATCTCGGTTCTTCTCTTCTTTCTGAAGTCGTATTACTGTTCGTTGTAGAGCGAATTTTCCTCCAAGTGCTCGACGAGTCTCCTGTTCAGTATTTTCTAAAGAGTTTTCCCTCCCCCAATTTCCAGAAGGGTTATTGGGCGATAACTCTCCTTGTCGTTGGCTTTCCAGGTATGGCAATAAAGATCATTTTTGCCGTTTTGTATACGTCGGAAAATTAGCCTACATTTAGACAGGCATTAAAGATGTTGATTAAACCTTTCCGCACGCATCTTGGCGCTTTGACGAAGTTTAACTTCGTTAAACCTGACCATCCTCGACGTTTTTGCTTAAAGGAGAGGAGCGCGCTTTCTAGTTCTTCTAGCGTCACTCTTTCTTCTTATCCTTCCTCCCTGTTCACTTAGTGGTTAGGATGCGTTCTCTCAATGATTTCGTTCAGCTCGTCTATAATCTGATTTTCAAAACCTTCCAATTTTATATGTTTCTTGTAGCGCTTAGTTTCCCCTTAAAAATTTCTTGCGCCATGATTGGCCAATTTTTGTAATACTTATGTTCGCGTAGAAATACTATATATAATGTAGCAATTTTTGAATAATTCCATGCGGACTGAATTTGGATTCTCTTTTTTTTTACAAGGGATAGCTGCGAGCGCGCTTAAGGAAAAGTTCACTTTTCATTAAAGTTAACGTTGATTTCAAGAAAGAAGAAATCTATGTGCCCTCTGGACTGATTGGAGATTCCTCCTATTTCCGGTGAATTATCCCTAAAGAAGTAATTCATCCTTAATTCATCCTTATTCCACGCTTTGACTTCCACTTACTTCACCGACTAAAAGCAACATAACACGACCACCGCTGCGCCCAGAGCCACTTAAAGTAGGGTATAGTGAACCCCGGAAGGAAGACCCAATAGGGGCCACGAAGAAGGGGGGTCCTTAAGACCACGAGCCCAAAATTCTGTGGAGGCGCTTCTTAGCTTAGGCCTATTTAGGTAGGGTGATCGTGAAGTGCTAAAATAAGTAGGTAAATAGGGAACCATAGGCTGCTAGGTGATAAGGAACGTTTTCACTGTCCTTTTTTACAGATTTAGAGAGGAAGGAAGAAAACAAACATAGGCTTCGGAGGAAGGAACGAAGAAAAGAGCGCCTAGGCACTTGGCTAGCAAATGGATGGGGGATTATCTCCCTCTAGGGAAAGGAGGCAGCCTGGAATGCCTACGAGTACCTCTACGGACAATTGACCAGGAGATCAAACCGGACAAAGGAAAACTCTGCGAGACATTATTTGGACAGATAAAAGTATCCCTCGTCAAAATTATCGACATCCCAAATGGCTACGTGGTAATTGCAAGTAAGGAAAAAGAAGTAGAAAAATTAGGAAGAAATAGAGACACTAAAGGGAATAGGACTAACGACCAAAATCATGCCCCAGATAACTGCAAACAGAAGTATCATATGCAGGAAAGTCGACGTTTGGGTGGGTTCCCATGACAAAGAGGAAATGAAAGAAGAAATAGCAAAAAAAATCACGAAGGCATAAAAATAAATGAAATAGTTAAATTTGGCCACCACACACATGTCTTTAAAATTGTATGTGCAACAACAGATATGGTAGCATAGATATCTCAACGAGCACTGCTCATGTTTAACATGAGAATTCCACCAGAGAACATGGAGCGCGAGAAACATATTAATATTCAAATGTGCTTCCGCTGCTATAAGATGCGTGACTGTACTGAGAAAGATACAGTATGTTCTGAGTGCGGACAGAAGAACCATGAATGGAGACAGTGCAAGGTAAGTACTAAGAAATGCGTGAACTATCATGGGCTACATAGGACTATGGCAATGGCATGCTCCCAAAGAAAGGAGATAATAGAACGAAAGGAAATAGAAACGAGAAACGAAGAAGAAACTAGAAACAATGCAACATACGCAGGAGTGGCTAAAGCAACTGTGAAGCAAATGCAGGAAGCATATACCCATCTAACTGTGCCACAAGGGGCATCAACAGAAATTCTCACATACATACTCTATGCGCATGTGATGAATATTGGGAAACCAGGCACCTTCGCTACGACACTCAATACAATGCTAGAAAAAATGGAATGAAGAATATGTGGTTCCCTGACAAGCCCCTCTCTTCTGAAATCCTTAAAATCAACGTCGCCTCAGCGTCGGCACCAACGAGCAACGAGGAACATAATACTGAAGAGAAGGCAATTTCAAACATGTCAGTGTAAAGTAATGAAGGAGACAAAATAGTACCCATGGAAGCACAGAAAATGAAACTTAAAGTCTACAGCGATGAATGCTTCCCCCTCCCGAGAGGCAAGAAACAGGAAGACATCATTAAGGCAATTAAAGAAGGAAAATGCAAATAGGCATTCAAATGAAAGACAGGAGAAGAAGACGAGGAAGAAGTACAAAAACTCTTAATTGAGGATAAAATTCGAATCTCCCCTGGCGACTGCGTTACTCTCTGCCATTCTACATTTCAAAGTATGAAGAATGGTAGGTTTAAAGGCAACGAAGCAGAACCCAACAAGAGATCGGCCAGCTAGAAGTCCAGAGATCTCTAGACGACCAAACTTAATAAACAATGGAACCAGAAAGGAGAAGAAAGCTCAGCATTCTGCAAATCAACACTCAAGGATGGATCGGTAAAACATCGACATTAGGAAATAACTTCAGAGAGATCGATCGAGACATAATATTAATATCAGAACACGGAGTGAATTCAGAAGAAAAACAATGAAATTGTTCGATTACACCGTCATAAATGCGAACCCTTCAGGCGAAGGTCATGACGGGGCGTCCATAGCAATAAGAAGAGGACTGAAGTTCAAAGAAGTAAATAATTTGGATGAGGCATACTTGGCCGTAAAAAATGAAACGGAATTAAGGCCAATATTAGTAGCCACGGGATACCAAGCACGAAGAAAAAATTTAAAATCTTTGGCACAAGTTTCCCAACCATCTTTATGGGAGACCTCAATGCCAGGTGCAGTGCAAATGGATACCGCTCCAGAAACAACAAAGGAGCCAACTTAGAAATGATGTTGGAAAGAAACATTTTCAAGAGATTAGGGCCAGAATTTCCAACATATATCCCAGGCAATGCAGCTACAAAACCAGACGTCGTGCTAAGTAGCTTCAATATGCCATACAACATCCACATGCAACCAGTTACCTTTGCATGTAGCGACTATGTTGGAACACATTTGCTCATGAATCAATACCAGATACAGGTACCGGTAGCAGCTAGGAAGGATTACAAGAGAGCGAACTGGGCAGGTTACACACAAGATCTTAGTAACTTCGTCCCAAAGGATCTTACTGACGCCAACCTGGAAGATATTGATAAGGAGAACTCAAGATTAACAAGAATGATCATTGAGGCGGACGAAAGATATTATGGGGGCGCCATATTTTATATTTATTCGTTTATCAATATCATTCTTCTTCTTGAGATTACTATATTCGAATCTATTTATTTCTTCTTGACTGAAGTTGCCCCTTGAAACATTGACTCCATTTATCTGACTCTTGGTATTCTTGTGGGCAGAGATTCCTTCTCCTTTAAGTTGGCTGGGTTAGTTCTAGATCTTCGATTTTCTTTTCTTGATATATCTTCATATTAGCTTTCATTTATCTCGATGTGATGATTCCTTCCAAATTCTTGATCACGTGATGATTTCTTCTTAATTCTGGATGACGTGATGATTTCTTCTTGATTCTTGATGAGTTAGCCCTTGAAGTCATTTTCTTTCCGTTTCCTTGACATCGGTTTTCTCTCGGTTTTCTCTTGAGTCGATTTCTTGAGTTAGTCCTTGATTTCCGTTTTCTTCTGGGAGATTTCTTCATAAAATTTTGTGGACTGAGTTTCGATCGTGAGTCTTTGAATACAAATGCCAGCACTCTGCCGTCACGCTACGGCGAGTCCGTTTTGAGTTGGTAATTTAATGGGCTATTTATATTCTCGCGTTGGAAGGAATTTTCTCTCCGATACATCTTCGCACCCCTACACAGATCCTTTTCTAGAACGCGGAGCGAATTTGAGGAGACTAGTCTTGGATTTCTTAACCGAGGAGTAATAGCTCTCCCTCCCCGGCCTCCGAGTCTGCGGGATGAGTGGAGCGAACAAAGTTTTGTCGCATCAGTAATATCCTTCCCGGGTCTCTGATTCCCAACAGCACTTTTTCTTAAACTCTAGTAGGAGAGCAGGTGCAGTTGTAACGATGATCAGAAGATTGTTCGGCCTTTTGAGGGTCACCAGTTATGGGGGGATGGGGCTCTTTCTTATAACTTTATTTATTTATCTATATAATTCTTCATCTTGAGATTTCTATATTCGAATCTATTTACTTCTTGAGATGAAGTTGCCTCTTGAAACATTTGTCTTCCATATATCTTCACTCCAATATTATTGTTGGCTGAGATTCTTTCTTCTTAAGGTTGGCTGGGAGAATTCTTGATCTTTGATTTTGTTTTTCTTGATGTATCTTCATATTAGCTTTCATTTATCTCGATGTGATGATTCCTTCCAAATTCTTGATCACGTGATGATTTCTTCTTAATTCTGGACGACGTGATGGTTTCTTCTTGATTCTTGATGAATTAGCCCTTGAAGTCGTTTTCTTTCCGTTTTCTTGACATCGGTTTCCTCTCGGTTTCCTCTTGAGTCGATTTCTTGAGTTAGTCCTTGATTTTCGTTTTCTTCTGGGAGATTTCTTCATAAAATTTTGTGGACTGAGTTTCGATCGTGGGTCTTTGAATCCAAATGCCAGCACTCTGCTGTTACACCACGGCGAGTCCGTTCTGAGTTTGTAATTTAATGGGCTATTTATATTCTCGCGTTGGAAGGAATTTTCTCTCTGATACATCTTCGCACCCCTACAATATATACCAAAGACAAGATACCGTACTCTTCCACATCCTTGATAGACAGAGGAAATGAAGAGAAAGAATAGGCAACTAAGAGGAATATTAGATCAAATAATTCTCCATGGACCAAATAAAGAGCGATACGAAGATAGCCTAATAGAGAAATTAGACGAAGAAAGAAGACCAAAAGAGAACTGGAGACTAATAAATAGACTTAAAGGCAGACCCCCGAGAGAAAAAATAACAATTAAGAATGAACGGGGAGAAAAGATCCAAGAAGAGAGGACCACAGAACTTTTTCGTAATCACTGGAAATCAGTCTTCTTCATAACACCAGAGGAGGACGAAGACTTCAATCTAGAGATAGACGAAATGGTCCACACAGTCTTGCGAGAAAACATAAACAAGGTCACTCCAGCACCAAGTGCAGAGCGAAAAAGGGAGGAAGTTTCGGGTACAGGGGCCTACATAACAACGGAAGAGATCAAAGGCGTAATACAATCATTCAAACAGAAAGCGCCAGCCCCCTCAGGAATAACCAAATTAATCTTACTTAGCCACCTAACATAATCATCAGAACATTAAAGAATATTTTTAACGCGTGCTTAAACACAGATTACTTCCCTGATAGCTATAAACTAGCGAAAATGATATTCGTCCCAAACCCAGGAAAAACACCAAACCACCTCAGCAGTTACCGGCCAATATCGCTATTGAACTTCATAGGCAAAGTCTTCGAGAAAAGCCTTAACAGAAGACTAAAAGAATATCTTGAAGAAAATGGACATTATAATGATTATCAGTTCGGATTCAGAAGAGACAGAGACACCACAATGGCATTTGGCATAATAATAAAAAAAAAGCAAAGGCCAAAGCATAGAATAACTAAATCAATCTGGTCCTGAGAGCGTAGAAAAAGCATTCGACAAAGTCTGGGTCAGAAGAATGCAATATAAGATCTTAAATCTCCAGATGAATAGCAATCTGGAGATAATTCGCTGAAATTATAGCACAGACAGAAGAGCACATGTGAAGATCAATGGTTATTCAGGACCAAAATTCGAATTGGAAGCTGGACTCCCGCAGGGAGGCTGTCTCAGCTCCACGCTGTATTTAATATACACAGCAGACCTGCCACCACCAATAAGGCCTGGTTAACGAAACATACAGTTCGCACAGACATAAGCCAACTCGTCGTCACTCCGTACAGGAACATGCGCTTTCAGACAAGGACAACAGCTTTAGAAATCAGCAACATCAACAACTACGAAAGAGATTGGAAGATAAGTACGAACAGGAGGAAATTTACAATAATCCCAATCTCCAGGAACAAAACAGCTGAAATTGTAGTTGAAGATCAGAACTACAGATATCATAGTGATGGAAAAGTGCTAGGACTCAGAATAACAAAAAGAGGCTACAAACAACATATAACAGAGAGGAAGAACAAGACGATTACGTTGCTTAACTTACTGTACAATCTAAGAGGGTGAGGCATGAAAAATAAAAGAAAAATCTATCTTGCACTAGGAAGAGAGGTACTACTATACCCGCCAACACCTATGTGATAGAACGGGTTGAGGCCGCGTTAATTTCAACCCCTATCACATATAATTTAAAACCAAGATGCTCCCACGTGCATCTTCGCTTTGAAGCTTGGCGCCTTATCGCAGCCACCTGAGTCAATGTTTAAACAAGGAGGTTTATCTTCCCCCGTTCGCCCCCATACGCCAACCTCGCCAGATTGAGTTAGGCTTATGGGCAGATAAGGCATTGTTCCCAGGCTCGGCTGTGCATTCCCTCGAAGCTCCCACTCCATTGTCCCCCCACGCCAAGAGACTGTCTCGACTATTTAGATGGAAACTTTACCACTAAGATGAGATTGGAGATCCAGATTTTCGTCGCGAAACATCACCACGACCCTCTCTCACTTTGTGCGCCAAGGGACCTCGACCTCGAGATTCACCATCACTTGTCCAGAAGGAGGACAATATCCCTTGAGTGCCAAGGTTTGAGCCTTCGTGACGCCGAGTTCACAAGGCTTCCCCCCTGTTGTTCAGAAGAGAACAACGTAGAACAGCCATTGTTCGTTCGAGCCCGTTGACAAGAAACGATTCTCACCCCTTCTCCTGTTGTTCAGAAGAGAACAACGTAGAACAGCCATTGTTCTTCAAGCCGTTCGTCGAGAAACGGTTCTCATTCCCAAGACGCCACGTCAGGATCATTTTATTCACCCCTTTCGGCTGGAACTCGCCAGCAGACCGAAAATTCCTTCACGTCGACTTCCTCTGCACCACTAGTATAAAACTACGTAAGCCGAACGTTACCTTTGAGTATTTAACCCTTTTGTCAATTCTATCCTGTGCTTTAATTGGTTTAGCGAACCATCCCATCTCTTTAACTTTATATTTGTTTTACCTTTTTAAATCCTTTAATCCTCGGATTAGCCCGAGTCTCCACGACCCTTTCCATTCTCTGTTTATGTCAATATTTTCCGTTTTGTGTATTGTTGATAGTTATTATTAATAAAACTCTATTTTATTAATGATAGCAATATTATTATCCTTGAGCTCAGTTCCACTTCTTAAGCATATCGAAGATACATAATATCGGCCCGCCAGACATCCACGCACTCTAAAGATAATTAAAGAAGTTCCCCCAACGAATAGTTATATATGGTATATCGTCGAGAGTCCATTCTATGACATATATATATACGATTTAAATTTGGTATCAAGGGGGTAAGGTTTAACGCTATATCTTTGCAAACACTGGTCTCAGTCGAGTAGAGCATAGTGTTATTCGTTATAATAATAGAGTATAGTAGTTCCCTTTTGTTTTAACGATTGCTATCCCCTTTTTTGAAACTTAAGAAGCTGGAGTAGCTCAAGGAACTGTTATAATAATTTGTTTGTGTTTTTTTTGTGTGATTTTAGTCAGTGGTTATTTAGAGTGAGAAACCAAGTACGAATAGGTTAGTGCCCATATTTAGGTAGGCTAATTTCTCTAGAGGCATAATTCTTGTTGCAAGGAATTTTAGTGGGTTGACTATTGCGCCCCCAAGTGCAAAGATGACTCAGTTCCAAATCTTTAAATCGCAAGGAGAGTCCTTGGGACTTTCCGGAAAAGAACTAATTGAGTACGTTCAAGAGGAGCAAAGAAAAGAACGAGAAGAAAGAGAAAGAGAAATCGAACGAGAAGAGAAAGAAAGAGAAAGAGAATTTCAACGAGAAGAAAGAGAGGAACGGAAAAGACAAGCTGAGCTTCACCATCAGATTGAATTAGCTCGTGTTGAAGCAGAGATACAGTCCACCAGTTCCCGTTCCGAAGCCCCCCCCCCCCAAATATCTCACTAAAGCTCCCCAATTTCAAGGATGGAGAGGATTTCGGAGCATTTTTACCCCACTTCGAAAAGATCCTCGAAATCAATAACATGGATCTGGAGGCTGAAGGTGTAGCCAGATTACTTCCCCTGTTAAATTGTAAATTGCGCGAAATTTTTATATATTTACCATCTGAGTGTACAATTAACTACAGCACCTTAAAAGCTGAGTTATTGGCCGCTCATAATATGACTCCCGATTTCTACCGCCAAGAATTTCAAGGAGGTCCTATTAAACCCGGACAGACGTTCCGTCAATTCGGATACATTCTTCAGAGGAATTTCAAATTTTGGTTAGAATCCTCAAAGGTTGATCCGAACTACAAGTCCTTAACAGACTTCGTGTTGCGAGATCAATTTTTGGCGTCTCTCCCGACGGAGATCCGCGCGTTCGTCAAGGATCGTCGGTGCCAGACCTTTAAAGAATGTACCGAAGAAGCGGATGTCTATGCCGCAAGCCATAATTTATACCCAAAGGAGAATCGAACTTCTCACCAATCCCCCTACAAGGAAAGAAGGAAGCATTCGCGCCCCTTCACAGGTAAGCCGACGAAGTTTCCGAGCCCCGTAAAACCCCAAAACTTCTTTCCCCCAAACCAACAACGGGACTCCAAACCTCCCGTTAAGATTTCTCCTCCATCTCTCTTCCCGAAGCGACCAATCATATGCTTCACCTGTGGTGTAGAAAACCACATGAGCTGGAATTGCCCCCAAAATTCTAGGCTTAAAAGCGGACCAACCCGCCAAGTTCACCAGATTAATGCAACCCCGGCTCCCCCGGTGGTGCAGACCCAAGCAGAAACTTCTCCCCCTCCGTCAGGCCACCAGGTAAATTTTATTTTTTATAAAAGTTCATCGGGAACTTGGAAATTTGAGGAGGGCAGCGTGAACGGCTGCCGAGTATCGACTCTCGTCAGGGACACAGGATGTACGTGTTTCATCGTGTCCGACGAACTCCCTCCCCCAGTGGACCCTAACCACGAAAAATTTGCGGTGGTACAGGACTACCTTGGGTGGGCGAACCAATTCTCCGTCGTTAGATGTTACCTGCAGTGTCAATATTATAATGGCTGGGCTGAAGTCATTTCAGCACCCATACAATTCTGTTCTGTACTTATAGGACAGAGCCCCCAAGTAAGTTCCGACCCTGTGTCTCAGGCCGCCCTTCCTCGAGGTTGAGCTAAGAAGGAAGCCCAGGAGTCCGTCCCCCTCAGAACCCCGATACCGTCCGAATTCTCGGAGATCCTTAACCAGGACTTTAGGACGGCATAAAAGGAGTGTGAAGCACTAACACCCTTATGGGATAAGGCCCAAAACCAGGACACGGAGACTGTCCGTGGACTTCAAGAAAAAAAGAACCCCCAACGCGCCCATGGAGATACCTTCGTAAAACTGGACGAAACATCGGCGCTTGAAGAAGATTACCCCGCGGAGTCCCTTAATGTAATACAGATAGTGTGCACCCAATCTGATGCCGATTACCCTCCTCCTTCCCTACCAGGCGAGTCTTTGGAACCCTCTGACCTGGATATTGACGCGCAGCTGACACCACATCAAAAGAGTCAGCTACAAGAACTATTTGAATGGAGTCACCATTTAACCACCCTATTAGCTCTTTTCGAGCGACTGCGCGAAAATGGCCTCACCATTGGCCCCCGCAAATGCCATTTTGCCCACGAAACCATAAAATATTTGGGTTTCAAAATAGGACAAAGCAAATTAGGTCCCCAAGAGAACAAGATTAAGGCAATCGCCGACATGCCCCTCCCGATTACAAAGAAGCAATTAAGATCGTTCCTAGGATCAGCTTCTCACTATCAGCGATTTGTTCCGAATTTCGCTGCAATTTCGGCCCCCCTCAGCCCCCTTCAAAAAATAATTCCCCCAATCGTTTACGTTGGAATGATGTCGCTATTTCCCATTTTAATCAGTTAAAGAGTAAGCTCATTTCTGCCCCCCTTTTAAAGTTGCCCAACCCGGAAAAATCCGTTGGGATTAAGACCGACGCGTCCAACGAGGGCATTGGAGGTGTACTCCTTCAATACGAGGATGACGGAACGGGTCATCCAGTTGCATATGCTAGTCGTCAATTATTACCACGCGAAAAGAGATATGCCACTATAGAAAAGGGAGCTCTATCAATTATCTGGGTCATAGACAAATTCAAGATGTACTTGATAGGAAAAGAATTTCAGATAGGAACCGACCACCGTCCGTTAGCCTATATTAGGAATGTGCAACACTCCAACGGCCGAATCATGCGCTGGAGTTTACTCTTGCAAGAGTATCAATTTAAAATAAATTATATAAAAGGTTCCGATAACCAGGTCGCTGACGCACTCAGTAGGAATGCGTTACCGAATAGCGTAGAGTAATTGTATTCATAGAATTAGTATCTCCATGTAGGTATATACCGTCTTGTACGACTTAAATTAAGATTCTCTTGTAATATAATTAGTTAATGTATATGTCTGAATTTTGTAACGCTCAATGTCTATTTTTTTGTATGTATATATTTATACCCATTAAATTACGTATAAATAATTTTGTCCCATATGTACAAATTTTATATCATTTCATTGCTCCATGCCCCTTCTATGATTAAGTTGTATTAAAGGTTATTTTCCCTTATGATCAAAAGATCAAAATAATCATATGTATTGAGGTAATACTAGTTAGGTGCAGGAAGGTACGGTTGGCACAAGAAAACGAGTTCCCCACAACGGAGCTCTAACGTTGTCCCTTCTCTCTTTTTTTCAAAGTGACAACTTCCCCCGGAATGGAGGGGTGTGATAGAACGGGTTGAGGCCGCGTTAATTTCAACCCCTATCACATATTATTTAAAACCACGATGCTCCCACGTGCATCTTCGCTTTGAAGCTTGGCGCCATATCGCAGCCACCTGAGTCAATGTTTAAACAAGGAGGTTTATCTTCCCCCGTTCGCCCCCATACGCCAACCTCGCCAGATTGAGTTAGGCTTATGGGCAGATAAGGCATTGTTCCCAGGCTCGGCTGTGCATTCCCTTGAAGCTCCCACTCCATTGTCCCCCCACGCCAAGGGAGTGTCTCGACTATTTAGATGGAAACTTTACCACTAAGATGAGATTGGAGATCCAGATTTTCGTCGCGAAACATCACCACGACCCTCTCTCACTTTGTGCGCCAAGGAACCTCGACCTCGAGATTCACCATCACTTGTCTAGAAGGAGGACAATATCCCTTGAGTGCCAAAGTTCGAGCCTTCGTGACGCCGAGTTCACAAGGCTTCCCCCTGTTGTTCAGAAGAGAACAACATTACAAGAAACGGTTCTCACCCCTTCCCCTGTTGTTCAGAAGAGAACAACATTACAAGAAACGGTTCTCACCCCTTCCCCTGTTGTTCAGAAGAGAACAACGTAGAACAGCCATTATTCTTTTGAGCCCGTTCGCCAAAAAGCGGTTCTCACCCTTCCCCCTTGTTGTTCAGAAGAGAACAACATTACAACAGCCAGTGTTCTTGAGCCCGTAGACAAGAGACGGTTCTCACCCTCCCCTGTTGTTCAGAAGAGAACAACGTAGAACAGCCATTGTTCTTCAAGCCGTTCTTCGAGAAACGGTTCTCATTCCCAAGACGCCACGTCAGGATCATTTTATTCACCCCCTTTGGCTGGAACTCGCCAGCAGACCGAAAATTCCTTCACGTCGACTTCCTCTGCACCACTAGTATAAAACTACGTAAGCCGAACGTTACCTTTGAGTATTTAACCCTTTTGTCAATTTTAGCGAACCATCCCATCTCTTTAACTTTATATTTGTTTTACCTTTTTAAAATCCTTTTATCCTCGGATTAGCCCGAGTCTCCACGACCCTTTCCATTCTCTGTTTATGTCAATATTTTCCGTTTTGTGTATTGTTGATAGTTATTATTAATAAAACTCTATTTTATTAATGATAGCAATATTATTATCCTTGAGCTCAGTTCCACTTCTTAAGCATATCGAAGATACATAATATCGGCCCGCCAGACATCCACGCACTCTAAAGATAATTAAAGAAGTTCCCCCAACGAATAGTTATATATGGTATATCGTCGAGAGTCCATTCTACGACACCCTATCAATGGTGAAACAAGGACCAAAAAATTGGAACTCCAGAGAATACAAAATAAAGCTCTCTAACTAATCACCAACACACTTAGGAGAGAAAGGAGAAGACTACATCATCTACACCAGGAAGCAGGATTAGAAACGCTCAACATCATCATCAGGAACAGAGCGAAGAAAATATCGAGGAAGATAGACGATCTACCTCCGATATTTGCAGAGCACATGAACGCCAGAGCTGGAGTCCCCTTTAACACTCGATTTCCCAGCGGCAGACAACAGCTGAGAATCGAGGAGGTTCCAATGTTTACTTAAGTAGAAATTCAAAAGGAGAGAAGGAACAAGAATAACGATAAAGATATTTACCCGACTATATACAAACCCAACCATCGAAATCACCAACCAAGAAAGACACCAGATTGATACCCTAATAAGACAACCGAATTAAAGCAACCTAAATAGGAAGAAACAACCGACTAAGAAGACAACACAGATCAAAAGTGTAAGCAAAAATAATGCGAAAAAATTAACTAAAAGTGTAATAAGTGAACTATAGTATTAAAAAGTTTAACAAAAATGATAGTGAAGTGAAGGTTAATAGTAAAACAAGTGAACGAAGTGAAACTAAAGTGAAAAAGTGATAACAAGAGAAAATGAAACAAAGTAAGGAAAGTAAAAACAAGTAACATAACAATACATAGACAAAGCTCAGAGCTAAGATAACTCAAAACGGCATAAATGCTACAATAAACACATTAATGAAAGATGAAGAGAATAAGGGAACAGAGATTAGGCGGTCCTCCCGCTTTTGTATGAGGAACATAGGGGCTAAAATTGTGAGAAAGGAAGTAAGAATGATGAATGATGAGTAAATACATGACGGTGGTTCGGAATCCACGTTAATCAGCAGGTCCCCCTTGTCCCTCGGGCAAGGGTATTCCACCCTTTCCACCTTTGACTACCGAGGTTGCTCAATCTGCCTCCTCACAAATCTGTCCGGTTTTAACTCAAAACTTTCCGTCTCCCACAGCTATAAACCCTCTTCTTAAGCTTGTTCCGAACTTCCCATTAAGCACTTCACTATCGGTTCACTTGAACTGAGAGTCAGAAGTGTGGGGAGTTTCTCCAGGAGCAAGTCGGCCGCGGGCCTTTTCCTCTTCTGTGCCCCCCCCCCCTGATCCTGGTAGGGGTACAGAGGGGGAAGAGTAACCACGAGCCGTACCTTTTCTCCCCTTAAAAAAAAACCCATTTCTGTTCAATCCCTGAAGATGACCTAACATGGTCGAAAGACGTCTAGGAATAAAGAATGTCATTCGCGGATGATTTTTTCTCGCCTCGAAGACCCCGTTAAAAAACTTGTAAGAAGTATTAAGAAAATAAATTTTAAAATTAATAACGCTGCCACAGTTGTGGACTTCAATAGTACCTGCATACAACATGGCCTTTTACCTAATTACTCACACACACACACACACACACACATATATATATATATATATATATATATATATATATATATATATATATATATATATATATATATATATATATATATATATATATATATGTTTATTTAGGTAGGAGTTTTTCTTTTATGCATATTTTATTAAAGACCAGGTCTAGTTGAGCCTTGATTAGCTTCTTTCTTTGCTTTTCTAATTTTCTTATTATTCTTTTTCGTCTTGCGAAAGGTTATAGATAAGTGTTCCGATATTCATGGTTTATTTTGCTAGCTGAGCTTTCGGTCACGTTTGACCATCTTCGGAGCGAATTTATTTTAAACTGGTTAAACATTTATATACTAAAGATAATTTAGATAATGAAAAGAAGGGGGAATGTGGTTGACAGTAAGTAGTTAGAAAAGGTACATTTAGGAATGGGATTTCGATTATTATTGACCGTTAATCCGTAAAGAGTTTTAAGGTTCGCTGGGTGGCAGTCAATTGGGCATTAATCTTCGGTTTTTCTTCTGGGATTAGGATCGCTTCCAGGTTATGAAGGCGTGTGTGGTCACTTCTCTTTTTGATAATGGTGCTTTGTACTAAAATACTCGGTTAGTTTATTTCCATGTTGCATGTAGTGGTTCTTGATGGCGCCGTTTTGCAGATGCATGGTGAGTCTACGAGATAGGGATGTGGTTGTCATTCCAATGTATTTATTTGAATTATGAAGCTTGCAATCTTCATGCGGACAGGTGAATTCATAAATTACATTGGAAGTTTCCAATTCTTTTTTCGTACTTGTGTCGTTGGTAATGAGGTGATTACTTATTTTTTTGGTTTTATAATATATTGTGACTTGTAGGGTTTCTTCTGGATTCGTGAATTTTCTATTTTGGTGTATAATATTGTTGATTGTTCTTTCGTCGATTTTATACAATTCACTCATTTGGTTCATATAGAAGATATTTATTGGGTGTTTCTTATTGTCTTAATTTTTATTATGGTAATTTTCATGTAAGTTTTTCAGGAATGTATTTGTTTCTTTGTTTACCATAGTGTTGGAGAAACTATTATTGATAAGGACTTGCTTTATTCTTTGAATTTCGTTATGGAACGATGCCCATGACGAACTGCATTTGTATGCGCGTCTAATGTATGTTCTTATGACACTTTTTTTTATCTTTTTGGACATTCGCCATCTCTGTTGAGACAATTACCAGAATTGGTGGGTTTAGTACATACTTGGGTTGTGTATTCATTTTCACTTGCTGTCACTTCAATATCAAGGAGCGGTAATTTGCCGTTAGAATTGAGTTCATACGTAAATTTTAGTACAGAGTGCTCTTCCATTCTTGTTTAAAGTCTTTTCAGTTGATATGCATCTTTAATTACAAGATATATATATATATATATATATATATATATATATATATATATATATAGTACAAGAAAGAGAAATTGGACGCGAAGGAGCAATGAGACAAGAAACAGGAGTTTTTTAGAGGTAAGAGAAAGGGACATTAAAAGAAGACTAGAATCAAAGAGAGCAGAGGGCGGCACCAATGAAGGCAATAGTTTTTGAGTTGTTGGATAAGCAAACATTTTTCGTATAGACACGAATGTATATATATATATATATATATATATATATATATATATATATATATATATATATATATATATATATATATATATATATATATATCAAAATAGCGCGAGAGAATAATGAAAATTAATCAATTAAACCACATTGAAAGAGAAAATGGAATAATTTTTCTTTGCAGTAATATTTATTGTTTATTACCTTTTTTAAAAAAAAAATCCATGCAGGGAAGCGATTCGAACCATATATACTTTTAACTGTGATCAAAGCGGTGCTCGCTGCCTCAGTGTGCCTGATTCGAATCGCTTCCCTGCACGGATTTTTTTGAAAAAAGGTAACAAAAAATAAATATTACTGCAAAGAAAAATTATTCCATTTTCTCTTTCAATGTGGTTTAATGGATTCATTTTCATTATTCTCTTGCGCTATTTTGATATATATATATATATATATATATATATATATATATATATATATATATATATATCATTCGTGTCTATACGAAAAATGTTTGCTTATCCAACAACTCAAAAACTATTGAAGTCAGACTGAAAAGTTTTGCAGATTTGGAATCAGCACGTCAATGTTTAAGAGTTCCACATGTTTGTTATTATTTATAAAACACGATTAAAGAAATCGAGTTTTGCATTTTCTATTTTTTTCAACAAGTAATCGCGGCTATGATAATACCTATTATGAGCATACGCACGACTCGAAGAATTTACCTATTTAGTTAAAACTCGCACCCATCTGCTTGAGGCGCGATGTAAAGTCTGGCTGTCATCCAACTAGTCACGCTTACCTACCCGCCCGCCCTCCCATTGACTCACCTGGCCACACTACTGTGATGTCATGACGCTGACCTGCTTTCAATAAATGTCATGTCAAAGCCCGCTTGCCCGGCCACGCGCGCTACTGTGATGTCATGACGCTGACCTACTTGCAAGAAATGTCATGCCAAAGTCCCACTTTCCCGGCCGCGCGGGCTACTGTGATGTCATGTCGCTAGCTGTCTGCAAGAAATGTCATGTCACTGATTACTGACTGAGCTGTAATGTCATGTCACCGCTTGGGTGTAAGTGTAAAGCAGTATAAAAAGCTCTGCCTTTCCATTTCCGAAGGCTCCAGTTTCCATACAAACCATGTTTTGCCATGAGTGTAAATAAAAGTCAGAGACAAACTTTTAAGCAATTTGGGTGGATCTCTCGATCACTGTTTCTCTTATGGCCAACTGTATGTGGCTACTTTCCACACTGGCAGTGCAGAAAAACTCAGCATCTTTATACCGAACCAACTAACAAGAAACGTGGTTTATCCAGAAGTCCTAGAGAACTAAGAGTTTAAGACCCATAAGTTGAACGTGGAGTGCCATGGTAGTGCGAAAATCATTTTCTGTCTTTCATGATACACTAATCCATTACTCAATATTAAAAAATAAACCTTACATTCTTATACCTACCAACTTTTAATTACATAATTTAACTCCTCAAGCAGAGAATGCGATTTGTTCAAGATATTTTTTTTATGCCCTGGTTACGCCGGGTACCATTGCTAATATATATATATTGTTGGCACAGAGCTATGGATTCAATAGATTGGGCCAAGTTTTAGGGGTAACAGAAAATGGGGGAAAGCATTGACTAATTCACAGTGTTGTATTCAGAATAGTTGTATCTGTTTGGAAGTACAGAGTTTCCAGAGGAATCTTCAGATGTATTGCTCCCAAGATTTCCTCGTTTGTAAGGTAAATAAAAATAGTGGGGGGGAGCGTGTAGAGTCAAGATAATTGACAAAGGTATGTAATAGTTTTCTGTTTGTTTGAAATTTGTTTAAGTTCCCTTAGCGTTGTTTGAAGTAGGTTTGTTAAGCTCCTTTAACTTTGTTTGCTAAGTTCTTTTAACCTTGTTTGAAGTTGGTTTGTTTAGTTCCCTTAACGTTGTTTGAAGTTTGTTTAGTAAGCTGTTTATTTAGACGCTAATCGTTCGGCACTGGTTAAAGCATAGGAAGCTTACTCAGCAGATAAAAAAAAATAGACAATCACCCACCATATGAGATAATTTCACCTGCTTACCGCCGCCTGTTACCTATGAGGACGAACACACTTAATCATCTTGTAGAGGGCACTTAAATATAGCTAGTTCGTTTGGAGTTTTTTTCAAGAATCGTGGTCGGGATCTGTTCCAACTTGAGTTTCCCAATCGAGAAAGGTAAGGGTACGAACCCCATCATTTTTCAACGGGTAATTCTGTTTAATACTGGTTACGTTTATTTTCCAATTCTTCTATTATTATCGCATTAGATTACTTCATCTTCATTCTTTCTGGGCTAACCCACAAGGCAACTTGAAGCTTCCTTTTTTACGGCTCCCCTCTGAAAGGTGGGGAGATCACTTCCCACTACCCTTAACTGCCAAAAGTGTCTCCTCTTTGCCACCCTGTGACGACGTAGAGTAAGTTTTCCTCCCTCTCCTCATGAGTCGCGTAAAGGTTTTCTCCTCTACCCTTTTTACTAGACTAGCCTCAGGGTGACTCCTTCCCGTTTAACGGTGAATATTCCCCATCGATTGCTTTCTCAGGAGCCACCTAATTGCCCAAATAAACGTCAGGAGCGAGGCAGGCACTTGGGATAGAAATGACTATGCGGTGGTGGGGTATAATTGCTGGATAGCCGCGAGGGCACTTCTAGAGTTCGAGTAGATGGCGCTGCGACTGTCTGGCAGGGCTCAAATGATGCGAAAGGCCTCAAAGATGGCTATTATATAGGCTGTGTAAATGTATGTTGTCAGGGCCAGAAACAAGCGTTGGACGTAGTCCGGGGATGGTATTACGACATCGTGTTAAAGGAAAATGCATTTGTTTATTGTGTGATCATCTATCTTAATTAAATGTTCGAAGGCCTTAAAGTGAATCGCCAGTAAAGGAGATTAGTAATGTAAGGGGTTGCATCAACGAACAACTTTTAAGGAGGTCATTGGTTGTTGTAGGGAATTGCCAGCCGAGAGATGGTTGTGAAGGATAGGTGAGAGCTGGTTAGATTGGTGAAGAAGGCGAGCTTTGTGTCCGGGCGTTTTTAAGAGGCACCAGATTGCATCGTCTTTTTGTAGACTCACTACTAGGAAAGAGCAGAAAGTTCCAGAGGCAATGCGCAATCTTCTGGATTGAATAGTGTTAAGGGAACCTATTTTATTAGCCGAGGCTTGGCTTTCTATTTCACAGAAGTAGTCAAACTTTGACTAAACAAGGGAGTATAAGCTAGTAGCGTACGCTTGTCTGCTCCCCAAATGGTATGAGAATGATAGTCTAGTAGAATCGCAGGTTTTAGGGCCTCGCTCTTTAACGAACAGATGTGGAAGCACCAAGATAGTTTTCGGTCGAAGGTAGGCAGCCCTAAGAAGCGAATATTATGTAGGATATCCAAAGGTCAGTCATAGAGAATAAAGAAAAGAATTTGGGGTCGGCGGCGGTGTGACTTATTAAAGAGGAGACATTTGTCTTTGTCGACGAGAGGCGAAAACCGTTGGTTGTCGAACATCGGTCTACTTGGCTGATGGCGAGTTGGATTTTGCCGTAGCACTACAGTGTTCCGGCATAGAATATCGTGAGGTCGTTGGGTATAAGCAGCAGCTGATGAATCGAGGGATCGCGTTTACGACCGTGATCATGATCAATAACCAACTGTGGATGCTGAGGATGGTGTTTTCTGCTACGCCCTTCTCCTGGGTTAGAGTCTCTGGCAATGTGGCTTCCACTTTCCCGCGATAACATCTTACGGTTATAAAATTCTTGAGCTTCGAAGCTAAAGCTCTGTCAAGAGAAACCAAGCCTTTGTAATCATCATCATCACTGACTCTATAATTTAAGAAGGGGATTTTTTTGAGTATTTGAATAGTAATTTCATCTTAGTTTGGTTATGACTTAGGTTTTTTTTTATCAAAGTTATTTCTAATAATTCATTGATAATATCCAAAAACAAAATGGTGAAGTTCAGAAATAAATATAAGTATCGAAATTTTGTGAATTTTTTTAAAACCCAAAGAATTAAAAATGGTGAAGTTCAGAAAATGTATTTTTCTATATCTTCTTCTATAACTATATTTTAGCAACGTGATATTTTGAAAGGGATGAAATTTAGTTCCTTTTTAAAATTATTATAATTGGCGAAGTTCAGAAAATTTATAAAAATTTAACCATGGCTGCTTTTTTTTTTAGATTTTTTATTTTAATCTTAGTAGCGAAGCGCAAGCGACCCCCGGGAGTGGCGAAGCCATTGCCTGGTAGTTTAATGATGGTAGATCGTTGGGTGGTAGCGCAATTGTTCTCCATAGAAAAAAATAGAGCAAGTCTATCTGTCGCTGCGAGAAAGTTGTTTGCGTCACGACTAAAGAGTAGTAGAGGATCGGTGGCTGATCTACAATGTCCGCAATGATACTAATAGTAATAATGATACTAAGAATAAAAGTTTAAGTTATTATTGGTAATTCCCACTATTTGTACGAAGTAATTTTTCGAGGTTTGTAACGTCCTCCCCCACCCCAGCCCCACTCTTCACAATAGAGATATGGCTATTGGAGACTTTGCTATCTTTATTTTGCCTATTATTTTTCCGAAATTATCAACTCTTTGCATTTTCCACTAAGGGAAAATTCCTTCGTTGTTTAGTAAAAAATTTTTTGTCTCTTCCAGATTCCTTTTCTAGAGAACCAGGGTTCGTACATCTGATTCCCGGCTCGTAAGAACGAACACTCCTTGCTTTCCCATTCTTAATCTATCGATGGGAGTTCCGGTGGAGACGAGATGAAAGACGCTTCACACGTTGGGTGATGTTAAGCCAAACTGAGTGTGGGTAAGAGTTGGATGAAGTCCCAATATGGATGGATTTTGAGTGTCAGCCATGTATGAATATCCGTGGTTCGAACCCCACGTTAAATGGGAGGGTAAAAACCGTACCCATACCCCATCAATTGTTTGGGGGTCAGGAGTAGCACAAGCCAACGTGTTGTAGCTGACATCTTGGGGATCACTTTCTCTAGCTTCATTACTTTCGTCACTGATCAATTTGGTCATGAAATGTATCCATTTTTCTTGCCACGTTCCTCGAATGGACCGTGCAGTGAAAGAATCATTTTAGAATTCGTTCCTTTTCTCTACTGCTAAAGTTTGTTACTTTTCTCTCATTATTTATCACTTGAAAGTATATGGCTCTGGCATGTAATGTTATAGATGTTTCTAGGTTCTGAGAACTAAGCGAAAACAAAAGAGGGATTCCTAGCCCCGTTCGTAGAAGTGGTAAAAGTACATAACCCGAGTAGACTCGTGTGGCGCTTGGAACCACTCCGACACGTAACTCTCCTGACTTTACGCCCGTTCTACAACAAAGAAAGGTCACCCTTAGTGGGGAAGAGAAGCAAATACAAATAACGCTGGAACTGAGAAAACCAAGGGACTCAAATTCATACTTTTGGCTTGGATCCTCCCGGTCCAAACATTGCTCTATCAATCCCCTTTATTTGTCATATTTTTCAGTCACTCAACATCGTCATTTTAGTTCTACTCAGTAACTGCAAAATGCAAATAAAAAAATAATACAAGGAGACTCATTTCCTTCATTCATCATATTTTTCGGTCACTCTCAACATCGTCATTTTAGCTGATTTCAGTTACTACTAAATACAAATAAAAAAAGTAATGCAAGGTGACTCATCTCCTTAAACGTGTTTATAGCAGTGCATGATGAGTTTTTCAGGACTTGGGACTGGGAACAGAAGGGAATCAGAATAATGAGACATATTTAAACCAACTGCGCTTCGATTACGATATCGTGTTATTTTTCTCCAATCCAGGAGAAATAAGTTAATGATAACAGAACTATCATCGAGACTTCTAACACTTAGATTGAAAGTAATCTTTCAAAGATGAAATTAATTAGAATCAATGATCAATTTTAATTGTTATAAGCAAATAATAGTTTTACTGAAGGCACCTTGTGAATTCCGAGGAGAGCATGGAAAAATGAAATTAGCAGAATAACGAATTAGGTGGGAGGGTGGTAGGAAAGTTAAGTAAATATTAAGCAACGATTTTTCTCAATACTTGATTTTCAAGGATTTAATTAGTTGATTTTACTCGTTCTAACATACGGAATTAAAACGTAGACACTAAATACGAAAATACCTGGAAACTAAAAACTAAAAAAAACAAAAACAATACATGTTAAAAAAAAATGCACAGCTCATAAAAGAAACATTTGGATAAGAGTTACTAACCAAGGGTAACGGATATAGTAAAACGAATAAAAGTTCTGAAATGAAAATATGTTGCCAGAAGAGACTATAGGAAATGACTGAACGAAATCCTAAAATGCCAAAATGCCATCTTCACTTAGATGCAGAACATCACCTCATAGAAGTAGAGAGATGAAATTCGCTTAATGGCAGGATTGACATGCCAAAGCCGAGCGCACGACCGTGATCAGTTAGGAGTTGAAACCTGGAGTGGGTGTGTGTGTGGGGGGGGGGGGGTTACCTACCTGTCTGATGAGTAATAGATCTGAAAGTTAACGCAGATAAGAGTAATAAATTAGGGGGTGAAAGTGCAGATGCTGAAACTTGTAAGTCGGTAGAGGAAAACCTCTTAAAAAGCCGAGGTTTTATGAGCCAACGTTTCATTCATCTCGAGTTTGTTTGGGGGTTAATAAAACCTCCGGTTTTCGATTGTTTTTCAACTTCCTTTGTGCAAAATGTCACCAGACACTACCTTAAACCTCTAAGATATTTAATAATGTCCATACCTGAGTGGGCGGATAAATTTCGCTATCTTAGAAGCGTAGTGAATTATATGGTAGTGAATGAGCAGAATGTGAGTATGGAATAGTATGAAGATAAGAAGGGCTATCAGCATTTGTGAATGTGGAAAATGTCCTCCTCAAGTTAGTCTATAGCACGGTATACAGATGGAGTCTTGGGAGGGGGGTATAAAAGAGAATTAGCCGCTGTTTTTTTCTTTTTCTCTTTGGAAATTTTGAACGTAAAAATACAAGGAAAAGGAAAAAGGAAATAATTCTGAAAGCTTTCGTCTTTTTTTAACAAGTATTCGTAGGTTTCGGTCAGTAATCATTTGGATATTATTAATATTTTGATATTTAGGAAGTGAAATCAACACCAGACGCACCGTCGAGTATACAGATCCCTGGTTAATTCCCTGACGTCATTAACCCTTTAGCGGGCAGGGAGCCCGCGTGGGATACTTAATACCACGTTTTTGACGAAACTTGGTGCAATACTTTGATGGTGTAGACGGCTTGGGTTGGTTTCAACCAATCAGGGAACTCCTTGGCTATTGTTCTGCGCCAATCAGAGTTCGCTAGCCCACGCGGGAGCTTGGCCAGCGCAGGTAGAAGCAAGCATTCTCTGTTCAGACGCCGTATTAACCAGATCTCCCTCGAGTTACTCCGACACACACGCCGCCCACGCCCGCAATAATGGAGGTAGGTGCATAGAAATCTAATAGCACATAGCCAGATAAATGTGTTCCAATGTGATATGGGTGTGAAGTGTAAAATGTGAACAGAAATTGGTGAAATAAAAGGGTGTCCCGCGCGGGACTTTCTGCCCACTATAGGCTTCTTATTTAACGAAATGTATGGTGATTTGTTTATGGTCAAACGAACTTATGGTGATGTGGAACATTTATCTGGTTTGTGTGTGAGACCCATGTGGCATATGGCCTGAAAATACTGGTATTTTCTGTGAATTAGCTGCATTATATTTACTTTTAATGAAGGTTATGGTTCATTTTTATTGTGTTTTTAGATAAATATGGCCCTAACTAATTCCATGCTTCCTCATTTCAGCCTTCGGCATTCTACTCTGGGGCCAGGAGGACTAGGCAGCAGGCTCAGAGGGAAGAGGACACCCACACCCACTTCCTGATTCCCCCCCACCTGTTCCGATAGCGACATGGAGGTGGAAGATCACGCCCTGGATGAGGTCTTTGATTACGACACCCTGGACCCTGACTTCCTCCTCAACCTCCTCGATGATCTCACTGCCACAATCTCAGATAAGCAATGAAACTAATGTTTTAAAGAGAAGGAGTGTTTGTTTTGGTGCCATGTTTAGAAGGCCAAGTGCTGTGTTGTCATTGGCATTTAATTTGTGAGCCACATACTTGAAGAGAAAGCCCAAATAGACTCATGTTTTGCTGTGAGTCATTTGAATGGGTGGCCTTTAAATGGCTGCAGTGATTTTAAAGGGACAAATCTAGTCATTTGATGTACATAAAGGGCCACATCTTTGTTGTCCACAGGCGCTGTTCACCACGGCCCTCCTGGAGGATATCGTATACCAAACAAACCTTTATGCCCGACAGAAAAACTTCAACACCACCTTCCAGATAGACAAGCATAAACTCATGGTATTCATCGGCATTGTGCTGTACATTATTGACTCCATCTTGCCTTCAATTGAGGACTACTGGGGAACATACACGAGGGTGGTGCAGGTGGCTGAAGTAATGTCCTCTAAGCGGTTCCGGCTGATCAGATCCCTTCTACATTTTAACAACAATGAGAACCTCCCTGGCACCACTGACCGCTTCTTCAAAATTTGTCCCATCTTTGCTTTCCTGACCAGGCAGTTCCTGCAGGGGAACATACACGAGGGTGGTGCAGGTGGCTGAAGTAATGTCCTCTAAGCGGTTCCGGCTGATCAGATCCCTTCTACATTTTAACAACAATGAGAACCTCCCTGGCACCACTGACCGCTTCTTCAAAATTTGTCCCATATTTGCTTTCCTGACCAGGCAGTTCCTGCAGGTGAAAGCAACCCCCACGCAGTCCATCGATGAAGTCATGGGATCCTACAAGGGCACCAGAGCGGGGACCCTGAGACAGTAAATCCAGACAAAGACGGATAAGTGGGGGTATAAGCTGTTCTGCCGGGCAAGCATTGATGGCTTCATCCATTATATCCTCATGTACCAGGAAGAGACTACCTTCACCAGCCACCACACCAAGCTCTCCCAGGAGGAGTCACAACTGCTTGTCTCCACCAAGACCATCCTTGTGTTGGCCAAGACCCTGAAGAGACATTCTCAGTCAGCTATATATGCCGACAACTACTTCACCAGCATCGAGCTCGTGGAGTATCTGAAGGACAAGGTGGGCTGCCGGTACGTGGGGACGGCGAGGGTCAACCGTGTTGGGCGTGCTACTCTGATCTCTACCAAGGAGCTGGGCAAGAAGACGACTCCTCGAGGCCAATACGACTACTGCTCCAGCAGCGGGATCCTTGCCCTGCGCTGGAAGGACAACAAAAACGTCATGGTCCTGTCTTCTGACGTCGGTGTCGATCCCGTTGGCAATGTGAAGAGATACGACCGCAACACCAAGAAGAAGGTGGGGGTGCCCTGCCCCAACGTCATCAAGCAGTACAACGGGAAGATGGGGGGCATTGACAAGTCCGACATGATGACCCACCTCTACAAGACCTCAATGCAAGCCAGGAGGTGGTACCTGAGGCTCTTCTGGTATGCCTTAGACCTCTGTGTCTGCAACGCCTGGATCCTCTCCAAGCGGGACTGTCATGCCATGGGAGAGAATCCAATGCCCTTAAAGCTCTTCCGGCTTTATATCAGCCGCTGCCAGAAGACCATGGGATCCAGAATCACGAGGGCATCACCTGACCAGCCAATGTCCATTCCACGTCGGGAGTACAGGGCCCAACTCCCCAGTGTCCAGCAGCGCTATAACAACTCAAAGCCACACCTGCCCATCTTTGCCAATAACCGGCAGACCTGCAAGCACTGCTCCACCAAGGCCACAATCCACCACTCCAGGTGGATGTGCGATGTCTGCCAGTTCGCGCTCTGCCTCTCGGACATCCGCAACTGCTTCAGGCCGTTCCACACCCCTCCCACCGAAGCTGAGCAGCAGCCCTCGACCTCCGCCGCCTCTCCCTGAGCCCGTCTCCCATCCACTGATGTCCTCTGATTGGTTTCCCATGTGTTGGTATGTAAAATCATGTATTTTATACTTTTTTATAAGTAGAACATTAAATTTTTCCTTGCGTTTTATTTCAAACAAGCATTAATTTTTAAGAAATATTCATGAAATTTATTGATGGTAAATAACATAATTTTAACATAATTGAAGCCAGTTATAACATAATACAAAAAGAGTTATATGGTAAATTATTTATACCCCATACCGGAAGAAGTAGCCTGGACGGAACTAACATGGTTCCCCGTGAGCCGGGCGGGTAGCCCGCACGGGATACTTCATTGACAGAACATTGCAGGCAATCAATGCCTCAAATCAAAAGATGTTCAGGAGTAAAGGTGTCTTAGAAATACATCTAGTTTTTGACCCTAAAAGGAATTTTTGATATCTCAAGTATTTCTAGGTGTGCCCTCTAGAGGGTTAAAATTGTCACGATTTGACACATTTTCACTAGATTTAGTGACTTATTTACGTCATTTTTTCTACAAATGAATTATGTTTCTGAATTGAACATATTGTGAGCTGAAATACGAAATTTTCCAAAGAGAATCAAGCTGTATGCGTCTAATTAGTCCCGATTAATTTTTTTCTTTTATTTTTACGATCATTCTTTTCTCTCTCTTCTATTCCTTACGCTCAAAGTGAGATAAATAAACGCCTATTAACAGTGCGTATTGATACAATTAAAGGCCTTAGTATACAGGATGATGGGGCTAAATTTAACGATTTTTAATGTTTCCTTTTTTATGAACACATTTATATATCGGTGAACAGTCAACGGCGTTGGAGACGATATGGAGTAAAGTTTTAGTTAATGATAAATTAACTGACATGGATGATTGAAAGCCAAATGAAATTGGGAAAGAGTTACCTGCATTATGATGATTCGCGCTTGGTAGCAAACTGCCGAAATCATGACTGCTGCTCAATGCTTTATGAATACTGTAAAGGCCTTAAGACTTGACATAGATATCTTAAACAGAGACTACGAAGCCGTGACGAACAAAAAGATACACAGCATGCGTTCTGACGAAGGAATTCCTTCAACAACTGCAGAAGGTGATGGAAGACGTAAGCAAGGGAATCCGGGCTTTGGCGAGAGATATAGGTGCTGGAGTCACCACCATGAAAGTGGCCCTGAATGAGGACCTTCGCTACAACTCGTACAAGAGGCGTAAGGGACAAATTCTGAGAGTCAAAGAGAAAGAAAGTCGCTTCACGAAAGCAAAGAAGCTCATGAACAAGCTGAAGCATCCTAGTGATACGGGAACTATTTGTTTTTTCTCAGATGAAATGAACTTCTGCCAGGACCAGTTGCATAACACCTAGCACAACAGGTTGCTTCCTTAAAAACCATGCGACGTTTCACGTATCTTGAAGATCAAGTTCTCCAAAATGTGATGGTCTTTCGGTGTCTCCAGTCAGGTCCACATCATGACACCTCACATTTTTAGCAGGGTATTAGGTTCAATTCAGAACATTGTGTGGAGCTGCTGGAGATTGTGTATTCAAAACCAGGCTGAGTGAATGGGGGCTGCTGCTGCTGCTGCTGCTAGAAAGCCATACTCGTACCTCTGGAAAGAATCAGAAGTGGTTATCGGAGAATTTCTACGACTTCACCAGCGCCACTTTCTGACCTCCTAATTCCGCGGATTTTAATCCCATGGATTACTATGTGAGAGGCGCGGTTGAAAACTATACCAACCGCTCGGCATGCAGCTCCATGACTGACCTGGTGGCCAAAGTCAAGGTGTTTGAAAATCTTCCTATTGAAGAACGCATGCGCCAGGTTCCGAAGCCGTCTTGAGACCGTGGTGCAAACTGAGGGCGGCTACTTTGAGTAAATTGTTATCTCCTAGCCATAATCTAGTTGATAGTTTTTGAATTTTATAAATACATTTATTTGAAGCTGAAATGTTGTGCTTTATTTTTATTTATTTTTTTTGGGGGGGGGGATTGTCAAATTTAGCTCGAAAACCTTGTATTGTAAGCTTCACTAGGATACTGGTTTCTGAAGTGCGTTGACTTCCCAGTCCATACCTGCCTTAACCAATTTAATTTATCTTATTGAATAAAAATTAATAAGTAATCAATGTAAGGAAATTACTGTACTATATTAGTAAAAAGGTATTAAAAAACTAGTTTCCGAAGTTTCTGCATTTCAGAAAGTCGTTCCAAATCAATTCGTCCAAACAACACTTATAGTATGATTTATCCTATTTATTTATTTTAAAAAATAAACTTTATTAAGTCACCCCTAAACGTTTTCTTTAAAACAAAATAGTTTTGTATAACTAAATTATTTATTATGTTATTTTGTCAACTAAAATCTATTTCTATTATGTTGTCAAGAAATTAATGTTTTTAGGAGTTGTCCATTTTTGGGAGTTATTTGAATATAATTGTTCCAAAAACTTTTAAAAACTTTTCATTAAGACACAAATCAATCATGCTTTATGAATAAAAGCAATGGGATATTGCATATTGGGGCTAAAATAAACATTATAGAAGTGCGAGGAATATGTTGAATATTCGTAAATGTCACCGTTGGTTAAAAAAATTTGTTCGAGTGATTTCGAAGTAAAAGATTGCGAGGATAGAGACCGCCATACCTCAATAATTCTCGATGCTCCCAAGGCCCTTGTGTTTAATCTTCAACAAGACACCCGGCAGAAATTAATTTAGCTCAAAATAATAATAAAGAGCCAAGAAAATTCTTTAGCTATTATAGA
This sequence comes from Ceratothoa steindachneri, assembly GCA_963969495.1. Classification (NCBI taxonomy): domain Eukaryota; kingdom Metazoa; phylum Arthropoda; class Malacostraca; order Isopoda; family Cymothoidae; genus Ceratothoa; species Ceratothoa steindachneri. The sequence goes on from OZ018325.1 coordinate 140,940,285, forward strand.
ATCAATAACGAATCTAATAGTGATAAAAAGGGGGCTTATTAGATATAAAGGGGTTTTGAAAGAATCTGATGAAGAAATAGTAAAGGTTCTTAATGATCATTTTTCTTCAGTATTTACAGAAGAGAATCCAGATAGATTAATTGATGATAATTCTAGGTCAAGGGGACTAGTGTTGATACCATTAATGTGAATAAGGAAATAATTAAAAGGTTTATATTGGAGTTAAATACTAGTAACTCATATGGTCCAGACAACATTCATTCTAGGTTACTCAATACTAGGTTACTAGTATTTCAGTAGCTCTTGAGAAGATATATACTAGATCACTAGAGTTTGGATAAATGTAGGTTAATAAATGATGCTCAGCATGGATTTAGAAGAAGTAGATCATGTTTAACAAATTTACTGGATTTTATGCATTATGTAACGAAACAATAAGATAAAGGAGAGAATGTTGATGTAATTTATTTAGATTTTAGCAAAGCTTTTGAGAAGGTTCTACATAGGAGACTAGTTCATAAATTAAAAATGCATGAGATATGTGGGAATGTTTTGAATTGGATAGCTGAATGGCTGAAAGACAGGAAACAGAGAGTTGTAACGAATGGGGCGAGGTCACAGTGGAGGGATGTTATCAGTGGTATACCTCAGGAATCAGTTCTAAGCCCTTTATTATTCATAGTTTATATAAATGATCTTGGGTAAGCTGTAAATAGCAAATTGTCATTTTTTGCTGATGACAGTAAATTGGCAGCTGTAGTCAAAGAAGTTGAGGGTAGCTTTTAAGTGCAGAATGACTTAAATAAACGGTAATATCTCGACTTCAATTTCTATTTTCTATAAAATTGAGATATTACCGTTTTCTTTAGAGATTAAAATATCTTAAAAGTGGATACTATTTCGGTTTTCTGTTTCAATGGCAAATAGAATCTTTGATGTTGAGTGTTAATATAATCAAAAAACTGTTGAGATTGAATAGCTTGGAAGCGACTCTTCCGTACCACCCCAGTAAGATATGATATCAACCTGCTATAGGTTTAGGGATTAACTTTTATAGTTTCTGCGATCTCCAATATAAAATTTCTACCATTAAGATTTTTACTTCGGAGCTTTCACCTTTCTTCATCTTTTCTTCAAATTCACCAGGAGTTCCAGAAATTGAAGTCTCTCTTAATAAAAAAACCCCAGATTTTCCTCTTATTTAATTGAAAATACAATAAATCAGTTTTTTAATGAAATATATTATGCCCAATTTCCTAAGATTACTATACTAGAATTAAGGTTTCTTGTTGTACCTTGATTTCCTTAATCGATCTTTCCGAAAATAAATGTCTAAACTTCTAGCGAAATATTATTTGGAAACTCATTTTAGATTTGTGTTCTCTAACAAAATCTCCATAGATTTCTTCTCTAAAATTAGAGATGAAACTACTGAAGCATTACATAGTGACGTAGTTTATCTTAATTCGCATCCAAAGTGTGTCTTTGGAAAATATGTTGGCGGGACCTTACGTAAGCTTCAAGCCCGTTTCTCCTCTTACTTGGGCATCAGAATTAGAAAAGGCAGAGTACTAAATAAAAAGGAGTCATCTCAAATAAAAGAACACTCACTCTCTCAAATATCAAAATGTTCTATCTCTGAATGACTTAATGATTTTTTACTTAAACCATAGCCCTCCATCACTTTACATCTCAGAATCACTATATATCAAAATGGCATCTCTCTCACCCACTCAATTCTTATTCTTCTTCCACCACATTAATCGTTCTATAACTAATACTATAGAAACTGATCTTGTTCCTCTGACCTTTAGCCTATCCTATATTAAACTTAGATATTGCAGATACAAGTTATGACTTCTATTATAGCTTTGTTTTTCTTAGTCATTTGGTTATAATTTTATCCGTCTTCCATTTTTTATTCTCTTGTGATTTTAATTATAGTTCTGAAATTGTATTCCTTTTATACATTTAATTCATAAAAAAATTTTGTATCTTAACTTTTGTATTTGTAAAGAGCCAGAAGATGACCGTTAGGTCGAAACGTTGCTTGGAACCTTTAATAAAGAACCAAGGAAGTGTCTTTCAGTCTACTCTTCGTTATTGGTTTCCTATTAAAACTTAAATTGAGGCTGTTCAGCGACAAGCACTTCGACTAAAATATATATATATATATATATATATATATATATATATATATATATATATATATATATATATATATATATATATATATATATATATATATTAGTGTAGTTGAGTAGTAGTCTTTCTTGAATGCAAATTTTGTTGAAGACCATTGTGTATTTCGTCTTAATTAATTTCCTTTGGCAACTTTCTCTTCTTCCAACTATCTTTTTTATTCCATCTTGTAGATGGTGGATCACTTGTCCTGTATTTATTTCTCTTTCAAATAAATGTGTTTGGTAAAAACCAAACTAAATTACTGAGCTTTCGATCTTATTCGATCATCTTTGGAGCGTTTGATATGTTCTTGCCTCCTTTACCGATGTAATGAGTGGAGTGAGAATCTGACAGAATGAAAGAAATGAAATGAAATGAAAAGAGAGGTTGGAGACACAGAACAGCTCTTCCGACCCTCCCCCCGCCCCCTTGGCGCTCATGGAGCGGCCAAGGAAGGAGGGGGGAAGGCCCGGTACTCCTTTATAGACCCCCATAGTCACACTGTCTATAGCCAAAGTAGGCTCCAAGCACTGTGAGTGCGGCGGTTAGGAGTGAGAGGGAGAGGAAGAAGAAAGTTTTAGGATAGGACAGCGAAGAAAATAGTAGGAGACAAAAGTGGATTTAGTTAGTCATGGGACCTACAGCTTAACGTGAAATCCTAACCATGATGTGTCGCTTGTCTCTAACTATAACCTTGCAGTTTATCGTGACCCCTATCCCACGTATCACTGTGAGTCCCGTGTGCGAATGTGATAGTAAAAAACAAATAGTTGCTGAAGGCTGAAAGAAGTAAGAGGTTTGCAAAGAGATGCTAGTTGCCTGGAGGTCAGGCAAATAGCGTGATGAAGTTAGAAAGTATTATTGGTATTTATGAGGCGTTCAAACCGTTATTAGTAAATATTCTTACTAAAAACTGGTGCATGTTTCTATCTCTCTATCTATTCTTTCGTATTCCTATCCTAGTTATAATTGACTATACGCTATTCTCTGGTGTTGCTTCGGTGAATGAATTACTCTTAGTCGCCGTCGAGTATTAATCTCTTTCTCTAGGTATAGATTTCTTCGTCGACTTCTTCTCCTCCAACATCTATCCTTGGGAAACTTGGGAATAATCTGTATGATCTCCATCCTTCTCTGTGGGCAATTTGGTTGATAATTCTTCATTCTGTGTCTTTTCTAAGACTTTCCTTGCTCTTTTTGCAATTATTCTGTTAAGTGGCTTGATCCTTGTCTCCCTGTGCAGGTCTCGTAATCTTATTCTTTCTCCTCTTCTGGTGTTTGTTATTAAGTAGATAGCTTTGTTTTTAGACATTTTGGAGTCTTAATAGGTTACTTCTCGAGATCGTGTACATTGCGATGGTTGGATAAATAATCGCGAACTGTACTATGGCTTGATAAATTTTTCTCTTGTTTTCATGCTTAGGTTAACTAACTTGTACAGTAATGGCAGGCCGCTCTTCCCTCGATTTACCCTCTCAGTTACGTGCTTTTTATAACCTGATTTCGTAATGGTTAGTCCAAGCACCTTACATTGTTTGTCGTATCTTTAGCTCTGTCCTTCTACATATACATCTGAGATGCTCCTCCTGTACACGGGTACCATTTTAAATTTATCCCTGTTGGTTTTAATTTTCCATTTTTTCCGTATCTATTAATGCTTCTTATCTCTTCTGCATTCATCCCAGCTTGCATTAGGCCTTCCTGTAGGGGTAAACTATGATTTGAGTGACGTCATCGGCAATTGGATGTTCAAGCAGCCTTCATTTTTTGGTGGCAGTATATCTGCTGTGTAGATTGAATAGGGAGATGGACTGAGACATCCGCCTTGGGGCAAACCCGCCGCGAGCTCGAATATTTCTCCCTGATATCGTCCTATTTCCACATAAGCACGTCTCTCCATTACATAATCACATAAAATCCTTTCGATCTTGTTGTTCATTCCTAATCTGAGTATCTTGAGTTTTATACCGCTCTGCCATACTTTGTCGAATGCCTTGGACACGTCCCGACATACGATGTCTACGCTCATTTTTTCTCTTTACTTTCGCTATCTTTTCAAGGATGACTCCAAGTGCTATCTCCGTGCTTCTGTTTTTCCTGAAGCCAAATTGGCAGCTATTTCTTCGGCCATTATCATCGAGGAATTTGGACAGTTTATTATTTATTATTTTTTCCAATACCTTACCGATGAAATCTAGCAGCGAGACGGGGCGGTAGTTAACCATTTGATCTGTGGGGTTTTCCGCCTTGGGTATGAATATTATCTTCGCCACTTTCAGTTCATCAGGAAAGTATCACGTGTTCAAGCACGTATTGAAGATGTTTCTCACTCCCTCCAGTATGTTCGGGGGCGCTTCGATGTAATTTAATCGGGTGAGTCCCGATCTGCATGGAGCTCTCTGTCGGAAGTTCTTTATGGTTTCTTTTAATTCCTCAGATGTAATGATTGCGTCTATTCTGTCGTTGTTGTTTCTCATTTCCTCGACAAAGTGGAAGGGGTATGTCCTTTCGATCTCTCCATTGAGTTCGTCCACGATCTTATGTTCGAATTCAAGGTCATAGTCCTCATTCTCTTCTTCGCTAATTTCGAATACATTTCTCCAGTGCTCTCTAAATAATGCCTCTATTTTTTCATCATCTTCTAAAATGTTGTTCCTGTCATCCTTAATTTTAGTTTTATCCCTTGTTGTCTGTGTCTTTAATCTCTTGATATGTTTCCAAAATTTTCTTGGTGATGTTTCCAGATCTATTTTCTCGATGTGTTGATCCCATTCCTCTCTGTTTTTCCTAAATTAGTGCTATTAGTTCTCTTTTCTGCCTCCTGAGTGCGTTGTATGCTTCCCTTGATGTTCCGAATCTTCTTATATTTTCTGCCGCCCAGCCAATCTCTTCGCTCAAAGCCACCATTTCTGGTGTCCACCTAAATTGTTTAATGGTTTGGAACGAGTTAGTGGGGAGGGCCCCCTTCTTTGCCCTTTTAATTTCTTCTCTGATCCTATCCAACTCCCCGTCGACTTACTCTAGAGTGACTTCCCCGAGCGGGCTGGGCACGTACGTCTGAAGTAATTTGTACTTTTCCCAATCCGCTCTATTGGTATGCCTTCCATTTCTTCAAAAGGATTTGTATAGGATTCTTGTTTATGTGCATTAGAGTCGCAGTGTGGTCACTGCTAGGAACATCCAGTGGTTTCATAATTAGTTAAAGGGCAGATTGAAGTTAGCCAGGCAGATGTCCGGTTTTGTTGCGTGTTCTCTTCGTAAGTATGTAGAGAAATTGGGTCCCAGTCTTTGCAGTATACTTTCTATTGATAAGCGTGTTAAGTTTTCTTCCGACTCTGTTTGTATTTCTGTATCCAGAAGCCCCGCAATGGGCGTTTAAATCGCCCATCAAAATGACCGGTATCCTATAGTTGAAGAGTTCGTATTGTACCGGTAATTGGGAGCGCCTGGGTGGCTGGTATCCAGTTGCGACAATGATGTTGCTTAATTCCATTTTAATTTCTATAGCTAAATATGCATCCTCCAATCCTTGTTTTGTTTTGTATTGCAATCATTGCTTGACAGCTATTGCCGCTCCGTCATGTGTTTCTCATGAAGGGTTTGTGTTATAACATTGTAGTTCCATATCTTTAGTTTCTCGTTTTCTGTGTTTCTTCCATGTTCTGATATTAGTATCACATCTGGGTCAATCTTTCTAAATAAGTTTCAGTACATAATTTCCTTGTCTTTCCATTCGCATGTGTTAATTTGTAGTATTTTTAATTTCCTAATATACATAATCCAATTGTCCATTTTTGTTCGTTTATTCGTTTTCCGTTTAGTTTGTCCTATCTGTTAAGTTATCGGTGTTTCTTCTTTTTCTGGTTTTTCTTTCGTTTCTCCTAGGTTTCCCCTCTGCTGACTACATTCGAGGGTCCTGCTGGTAGTTCATCTCTGGGTGATGGACCCCTTTTACTTGCGGATTTAGATCTGTTAATTCTTTGGGCTTTCCTGCGTCCTGCGAGTAACCCGAGTGCACTCTTGCTCTGTGTCGTCGGAGGAATTTTCAATCTCTGAGTCTTCGCTGATTGTGTCCTCTTCCGATTCTTCTGCCTGTTGGTTTTCTTACGCCTCTTCGATTAACTAATGTTTTGTCTTTTCTGTGACATTGATTCTGAAAATGGCCGATGAGTCGAATTCTTTGGGGAATTTCATTGGTTCGAACCCGTTTTCCTGTAACATGCTGTTGACTGTTGTTGCATAACTTCCAGGGTTAGCTATGTTCATCACGCGGGCATGTAATATACAAGTAAGTATTTTTACGTTGAGAGTACCATCTAAATTTATTTGTGTTGTCGTTCCTTGTTGGTCACTTTTTGCCATTGATGCATATGAGTTTTTATTTATGTTAGTATTGTTTCTGTTTGACTCTGTTTCTTTTCTCTTTATAAGTTATCTTCTTTTTGGACAGATCATGGTCATAGTTCTGTGTCCCCCTTGGCAATTAATGCATCTTTTAACTTTGCTGTTGCAGTAACGCCAAGAATGGCCTTCAGTTCCACATTCAGAACAGATGATTAGGTCTTTTGGGGGACAATTTTGCGTCGTTTGTTCTTCCAACGCATAACATTTGAAGCATATCTGTATGCTTGTGAAGACGTCTCTGTCCATGTGGGCGGATGGGATTCTCATGTTGAAAGCGAGAAGTCCCTGTTTTATGATCCTTGAAGCCATTTCGGTAGATTCACAAATGACCTTGAAAACGTGAGTGTGATCTTTAAATTTGACCACCTCTGCTAGTTTGAGCCATTTCTGTCTCTACTAAAGTTCTTCTCTTATTTCTTGGCATGAGTGCTCTCCTGCCCAGGACTCGATTTTTAGGCAGATGACACTTCTGTTAGCCATGATTTGTGGTGGTACTCTAGCTTCCAAGTCCAACTTCTTTAGCGTAATGCTCTCAGCAGATGAAAGTAGATGTTCTACGTCTTTATTTTCTGGGCAAATAACTGTGAATCCAAATGGTGTCTCAATGCATTTGATTAGTGGTATCTCCAGATCTATAAATATGCATTGCACTACTTCTTGTGGTGATCTTTTCATTCCGTTGGGTATGAGTTTAAGGGGAAGTCTTTTGAAGTCCGGTGGGTCCATATTCCCGAGAGTCGTCTCCTCTTCTAGGAGATTGGTTCTTCTGTCGATCTTCAGCTGTGGAGTCTTATCCAGTTTCCACTAGTAGGAGGAGCCCCTATATCTGTCCTAGTTCTATCTCTCCTACCTTTCACTTTTCGCACTCTCCTTGGTCAACCCTACCTATTTGGGCCTAGCCCTAGCAGCAGTCCACAGTTGGGTTCTGGCTCGTGACCGAGAATCAGCCCCCCTTTTCTGGCCCCCTAAGAGGGTCTCCTGCAGGGGCTCACAATACCTTACTACCAACTGCAACTCAGACCTTGCCGGTGACCAAGTTATGTAGTGCTAGTGAGAAGTAAGTTTGAGGTAAAAAGTATGAAAAAAGAGCCAAGAATAAAGAATACGGAAGAAAAACCCCTTCGGGGGAAGGGCTACTTCGCTCAAGAGCGACAGGAGGAATCTACAATCGGCCCCAGGAGCGCATATATTTCTTCTTAGAAGTTTACTTGAGAAGACGTTTTATTTAGGTCCTCCTTAAAACTTTTCCTCCTTTACCTGTGATAGCCTTTACCATTTCGCAGCGAGAGAGCAAGGGTAAAGACTGAGTAAATCAGAATGAAAGATTTTTTTGAATGAAATGAAAGAGAAAGTGTGAGAAAAAGTTTTAGATCCCCGTGCCCCTCCCCCACCCCCCGACAGTCCCTCCCGGGGGAGGGACCCGGGCGGGAGGAGGGCGCGGCCCGGTTCCCCCGAGTTTCCCCGGCGCCCTCCTCCCTCTGGGCCTGAGGGCACCGAGGGAAAAGAGCTCCGGAGAGGGGGAGAGAGGGAGGAGAAGAAGAAAGAATTAAGGATAGGACAGACTGAAATAAAGTCAAAGGCTTGAAAGTTGAACAAGTTGGCCTGTGGACCTGCTTAACTTCGGACCCGGACCACGGTGTTTTTATGTTTTCCTAGCTTTTAATTGTTACGATTTGCTGCACTTGTCCTTGGTGTTAGTATTTGGCCCATCTTTGGATAGCGGTAAAGGAGGAAGATGATTGAAGTGGAAGGAAGTTGGAAGTTTGCAGGGAGGTGCAAGTTGCGTGGAGGTCACGGTAATCTCTGTACTATAAACTAAATTTAGAGTTAAGTTCGAAATAAGTTAGAGTGAAAGTGTGTCTGCTTGTTTATTTATTTGGTTGTTTTGTTTTTTAATGTTCGATTCCAGCTTGTCACTTGACTGTTGATGGCCGGCTTATCTTCGTTTATTAATATGGCTTCTAAGATGTTCAGCCTAGCTTTATTAGCCTCTTTTCTTTTAATAACGGTGCTATCAACTAGCATATCTTTTGTTAGGTTAATGTTATGAGCACTCTCCATATGATTTTTAGGCCTTCCGCTTTGCAGATGCATAGTTAAACGTCTTGAAATTGTAGTAGTTGTCATGCCAATATATTTTGAGTTGTTATAAAGCTTACAGTCTTTATCGGGGCAGATGAACTCGTAAACTATGTTGGTTGACTTGAGATTCGAGGAGTTTAGGCAGGTGTTGTTTTTCATCAGGAGATTACTGGTTTTTGTTGTTTTATAATAAATGATGAGTTGGATTTTATCCGTTTGATTTTTAATCTTGATGTTACGGTTAATAATCTCTTTGATGTTTTTTTCATCTATTTTATAGGCCGTGGACATCTGGTTTCTGTAATACACTTTGATGTTGTTGACTTCTCCCTGATTACCTTCAGTTTTATCCGTATATTTGCAATGATTATTTAAAAATGATTGTAGTTGTTTGCCAATCATGCTGTTTGAGAAACCATTATTCACGAGTATTTGTTTTCCTCGTGCTATCTCTTGGTGGAAAAGTTCCCAAGTAGAGCAGCATTTATAAGCTCGGCGGATGTATGAGCCGATTACGCTTATTTTATACTTTTCAGGGCATTCACTCGCCGCATTGAGGCATCTTCCCATGACGGTACTTTTTCTATGTATTTTAGTGATGTAGATACCATTGATGTTTTGACCTCAACGTCCAAGAAAGGGAGTTTATTGCCCGTGTTCAATTCATAAGTGAAGTGAATTTTAACACAGATTTCTCCTCAAATTGCTGCTTGATGTTTATCAGATATATATATATATATATATATATATATATATATATATATATATATATATATATATATATATATATATATATATATATATCTGTGTGTGTTTGTGTTTTGTCTATATCATCATTAGTAGTCCAGTTGATCTAAGTACAGGGTTAACCCTCCCTAAAAGAAGGGTCCATTAATCAAGTCCCAGCGCTGGAATCAGCCATGTTATTCCCGCCAATGGGCAAATTTCATTCTCCCAATCCTTAGGAGGTCATCTCCTGGGTCTCTATGTATAGAGGTTTAGTCACTCCGGGGTCACCAGGATTGTAGTGCCACTCCCTTAGGGTCACTAGGAATCTTGTGACTCGGGGGGAAGGCAGGATTACCTCGCAGTCTTCTGGGCAAGTGTGGTCGCAGGTTTCCTTAGGGGTACCTCTGTGACCAGGGATAAACGACTGACGTTTCATTGAGTTGTTGTTGCTTTGCTCCCCAGGAGCAGATGACTTCTGCCGCCCTCCCCCTTCCGCCCGCTTAGGAGAATAAGGGAGAAAGGTTTTGACCCTACAGCCTCGGTTGTAGGCCCCGTCGACGTTACCTCAATTAAGTGGGGCCACGCCCTCTGTAAGGCTGTCCTGAGAGACCAGGTAGAGTGGAGTTAGTCTGTTGCATGATGTGGGGCTTTTATAGCTCCCCTTCACTGAGCTAGGGGTCCATGCACAGCTAGAGAGTGGAAGTTCAAGTGCAGCTCAACCACACGACATTGCATCCAGGTGGGGTGCTCATGTCCTATCCACCTTGAAACGACTAACTTCCTACAACTCTCTATATTCTTTCCTTATTGGGTGGTTGGAGCTTACAAAGAAAACCCAACCTTGCTGCCCGCTGGGTTACCCTGAGAGGACGTGCAATCCCTCTAGGTGCAGCGAACTAGACAGGGTACGCCCCTACGGGGGGGTTTATTGAGTTTATTATAAAGAATAACCTTTTTCGTTCGTTCAATAGTTGATGGCATTTGACTTTCACTGAGGGTTGGTGATTGACTAAAGTTCACTGAGGGTTGGTGATTGACTAAAGTTCACTAAGGGTTTATGATTGACTAAAGTTCAATGGGTCTAGGCGTCGCTTTCTTTTCAGGAGGAGTAAAGTTCAATTGTACCCATTTAGAGCCATGAAGTGACCCATATGACCATGGGACATATGGTTATTCACCCTAGAGATTTCAAACCTGCCATTGGATTTGGCGCTGGGTGGCGCCATCTAGTGGCAGAAGCCTCATCTAGCCATTCAAAGGCACTTGTAAGTGATTTGAAGCATGGGAAACCATCAATGCAATAACCATTTATCATCTTATCACAAAACGCTCTCTTGTTGCTCACTACCAAGAGAGGCGCCAGCTTGACCAGAGTGGTAACCAGAACGCGCAGATAGCAAGTGAGACTCGGCTAACTGTCTGAGTCTAATCTTCGAATCTTTAATCTAACTCTAGTTTTATATTTGGGTATAAAATTGACTTTCTGTTCGCTATATTGACCAATTATGTCTTGTTCATTTTCACTGAATACCTTTTATTATTTTTACTATAAGACATCTCTCAACCTTGTTCTTATGGGGACGAGGCATTTATATCTACATACCCTCGACGCGGAATGGATGCCCCCACCCTTTCCGGGTATAGATAAGGTTTTCGAATCGTTAGTTGGTATCAAAACACAATGTTACCGATCACATCCCGCTCCTCCTACGAGCACCAATCTATGTTGCCTTCGGGCTTACCACTGATTGGCATTCTAACCTTTGGGTGAATTTCATTTTCCCGGGGATCTATTCCACCAAAGAGAGATGGATGAAGCAACTTACTCCATGCATTTATTTAATGGTCTCTGTGGCTTAAAATACTTTTATGGTTCTCTGAGTTGATCTCAATACCTGGATGTTTTTTGCATTCAGCGTCCAAGTTTTACTTGGTTGTTTCCTGCGAAATGTCTTTTCTTGAAAGGTAAATATGGCATAGGAACTAAAATAGTGAATATTTAATCAAAATATGATCAATTTGAATCAATAAACTTTGCCAACGATCCTCTAATGATAAACCATTTATAAAAATTCCTTAGACCTATTGGTCACAAATTCAGTAAAAGCACGAATTATCTTTTGCATATGTATTATTATATCTTTTATAGCGAATATAGAGATCAAAATGCTTGACGATCAATAAAGGAACTGGCAGGTGGACATGCAGGATGCTGCAAAACTTCTTATCGCACTTCTTTAAGATTAGACACAGCCAGTTGAGAGATGAGAGCCTGACATTGTCATAGAGCAGTATTGATCCCGGTCTTTCAGTAGCCTGTCGACAATACGATCAGGCTGCTAATGTATCCCCTCGTTTCCAAAATTGATGATTCCTTCACTATTGGACCTAAATATAACTATCACCTTTTGGGGGATGCCCTAATTGGCTTTGGCAAATGACTTGGTATTTCATTCTCGTCTAGTCATTCACCACACCTCTTCATGCTATGGTATAAGATCCATTTTCTCTCACAGGTCGCAATTTTATTCGAAAATGGATCCTCATCCTGTCTTACAGTTGAACAAATTTTAAGATGTGGCAATTTCAGAGTTTCATTCAATTTAGGTGGAACCCATTTTTTAACCTTCTCTATTAACTCATGACCTCACATGGTGGCTGCTGAAGTCCTCAAGTGCTCAAACTGTTGTTGGCTTTGAGTTATTGGCGACTGCAGCCGAACTTCTTGCATCATTAAGAAAAGGTTTAGGTCTCCTTCGAGGTTCAATACTGGTATTCAGATTCTCAGACCTAAACTTATTGAACTAATGATGTGCAGTTCTCACTCTAAATGCTTTTTAGGTATTGGTGTTGAATTTTTGTTCTATACCATTGTTGTTAAAAGGGGGTAAATGACTTGACAAAACACTCAACTGGACTCTATTTACATTGCATCTGCGAAAAAAATGCATTAGTAAATAATTCATTTGGGCGTTTACTTGAATGATGTAAACAACTAGATTTCATGTGAAACAACTTCATACTTCCATAAGATGAAACCTGGAAGATTAATTTTGACCAGATGATAGAACACAAAGATAAATGAGGCTACTAAAAGATATTTAGATAAAGAAAAGGCAGGATCGAATATAAGAACCAGTATTTATGCAATGCATGTATGTATATATGTGTATGTATGTATGACTTTTCCCTTTATTCGTGTCTTTTCTAAAAAATATTTTTATTGCTCCTTACCTCATTATTTCATGGTTTTATTACATTTCACTCCACACACACACCCCTTTTTCTTTCCCCACTGAGCGATTCTTCTGGATTACATCAGGGGGTCGGCAAATATGTAGAGGTAAATTACCCCCCGCCGGGGTAAAATGGCAATTTTGGGGGGTAATGGAGGAATTCGGAATTGATCAGACAAATACTGAATTTCCCTAAGAAATATTTTCGTTACTATCAACTTATGTAATTTTAAATTGTAACTAAAAAAGGAATCATGTGGCAATCGTGGGCCACACGCATTATGTCCAGCCTGAAAGTCCTGTTATAGTTCTACGCCGCGTGGTCGCTATTCATGGTTTACCACAATATTTTGGTGTTTTTAATTAAGGCAAATTTTGTGATCACGTGGTTTTCTATAAAAAGTTCGTGGTTTTCATTCGAAATTAATATTCGGTTTTGTGATTTTTGTTAACAAACTTGTGGTTTCAATTTGCCAAAACATGTAATGACATTATCTCAAAAATAGGCCTATTTTAATTCATTAGTCACCCGAGGGCCTTTTGTGGCCTTTCACGTATAGACTCGTATTCGCCCTGATAATTATGATAATTTGTCATTTTTTTCCAAACTCTTATGTTAGTGATTAAGCATCTAATTAAAATGCATAAATGGTGTAGGTTAGTCCTTCCTTGTTTGTAAACAGAGATTTATGAATGAGAGTAACTTGACTCGGTTCAAGGCCACACCACAACGCGACCGTCAAAAGAGGCTGATTTATTACTCGCATTTGTGTAAAAACCCTGTTTTTGATGACTCTTCCTTGGGGGGGGGGTAAATACACTTATGTTTTAGGTTTTTAATCCAATTAAAACTAGGAAATGCCTCAAGTTAGTATGTTATTGAAAGCACACAAACCAGCAAGCCTATTTTGTCTGGAAAATATAGCTTTATAGGTTAAAAATAGGCCCTGAGCAAATTTTTCATAAAATTTAAAATATAAAATAGTCTTCCATGAATAAAAGCACTGTTTTCTATAATTTGAAATATTTTAAAAGCGATAACTGATTTAAAAAGCATAAAATAACCATGGGTGTCAATGAAAATTTGTGGAAGAACTGAGAATTATCAATCATAATTATAAATAGGTACAAGGTTATTAATATTTTTTTAATTATATTGATAGAATAATTCTTTTCAATTAAAATGATATATTATTTGATTTATAAAAAGGATTTAAGTATTTTTATTTTAATTATTTTCGATAAAGTGTACCATTTTTAATTTTGCCCAAATTAGCAAATTAGCCCGGCGCTTAAAGGGTGTTGCATTGCATGGGAAGATTTAATCTTGCCTATATTTAAATTATCCTTTGAAAGGTAAGGAAGTTTTGTAATAGGCTTATGTTTTTGTTTTATTGTCTTTTCAGTACGTATAGTAATGACGCCGCATGTTTTTTAAGGGATTTGAAAATTTTAAATACAGATAGTTGCCATTGCAGGTGGTGTTATAATATTAAATAGCATTTTTGGAGGGAGAGGGGTATAAGATTTTCTGAAATGTTATTTTCTATTTTTGTCTCGAATTGGCAGAAAATAGTATTTTTGTAGTTTCTGTATTTAAAATTTGGGAAATTTTGAGCGGCTGATGTACGGTCAATGTCAATTCAATATGCGTTGGGATGAGTTGTTGCACGTTTTCTTACACGGGTCTATGCAGGGTATCTACAAAGTCCTGAAAATTCTAAAAGTATCAATATTGTGTGTTTTTGTATACATGAAATATTAAAAAGAGAATAATTTACATGAATGACAAAATAAAAAAGATACATACTCCAGTGGTGACAAATTTCAGCATTTTTTTGAGCAGTATGAAATAGTCCTAAAAAATTCGGCAGAACCTTTTGAAATCGTTCTTGAACATTATTATGTCTGTTTTAACGGATTTTAGGTGTACATTTTTACTATTGCACCCACATTTTCTCATTAATTATTGCTCAATAACATGTAAAACCATCATCAGTTTTTAGTACATTTTTTTCTGGATATTACCAATCTCGAATCTTACAAATAACATTTTATTTTTAACCCCCAGATGTCATCGAAAAAAAAAATAACGTATCAAGCTGAGTTCTTGAAATATGGGTTCACGGAAATAAGTGATCGAGTACAGCAGAAGCCACAATGCGTTGTGTGCAAGACGGTACTAAGAGTTGAGCCCTTGAAAAAAATCAGTTGAAAAAGTACCTGGACAATGTTTATCCCGATCTCATGTTCAAACCCCTGACTTATTTTGAGAACTTGGAATTGGGAGTGAAAAAACAGCGGCTGGAAAACATTACTAATTGTACTTTTGATCAAAGGTTAGTAGTACGAGCAATCCTTGAGGTGGCTTGGCTAGTTGCAAGAAGTAAGAAGCTTCATACAATCACAGAGGAATTATTGAAGCCCGCTGCGCTGAAACTTGTCGAAACTATGTGTGGCAAGGAGCAATGCAACGAATTGTCGCAGTTGCTTTATCTGCGAAAAGTGTGAAAGATCGAATTTCTATGTTGGCCGAAGACATCCGAAAACAAATCATTTCTGCAATAAAAACGAGTGGAGACTTCGCCATTCACTTGGATGAGACAACTGATACAAGTAGCGACGCTCAACTGATGGTATATGCCAGATACCGAGGTGAAGGAACAATCGAGGAAGAAATGCTGCTGAGTGGCGCCTATCTTGAGCTGAGAACTCGCGGAGTGGATATCTTTGAAAAAGTGAATTCGTTTTTCAATCTTCCCGAGGTTTGCTTGAAATGGGATAATTGTGTGGGGGTTTCCGTGGATGGATGCTTAATTTGGTTTTGTTGCGCTCGTGAAAAAGTAGAATTCAAATATAGTGATTACTCACTGTATGATTCATCGCCAAGCTTTGGTTGTGAAACGGCTTGAGCCCCAACTTGAAGCGGTGTTGAATCACGTGATTAAAGTAATAAATTTTGTAAAAGCAATTTGAACACCCGACTATTCCGTGAATTCTGTGAAGGTTTATAGTCACAATTTTCCACCCTAGGTGGCTATCCCATGGAAATGTTCTCAAACGAGTATGGATTCTGAAGACGAAATTGAGACCTTTCTTCTTGAGAACAAAGAAAGTCTTGCACAGCATTTCCATGATTCCAAATGGCTTGCACTTTTTGTTTACTTGGTCGATATCGTTGAACATGCGAATTCCCTGAACAAGGAGTTGCAAGGGAAACAAATGGACATCATCTCAACAAGCGGAAAAATCACTGCATTCAAGTCAAAACGAGCTGTGGCTCCAGAAGGCTGAACAAATGAAAATATCTGCTTCCCCAACCTTGGGAGAGTTTTTGGTAGACTGACGTTGTGTTCGGTGATGTCAAATCGATTGTGACCAGACACCTTGCGAAAATAAGGGAACGTATGTCAGAGTATTTTCCTGATGTTGATAAAAAGGCTGTGAGTTGGGTCAAATCCTTCCGCTTGTATGAGTGCTGACATACCAGAGGAGCCAGAAGGATTGGCGGAAGCAGTTTTGGAACTTCGAGCTTGCAAGGAAGCTCAAATTGCATATGATTCAAAAGAGAACTTACAAGACATTTGGATGTCAAAATCGGTGAAAGCGTTTCCCCTTGCTCGATCGGAAGCAACAAAAGTCTTGCTTCCGTTTGCTAGAACATACCTGTGTGAGCAAGGGTTTTCTACCCTACCAAATATAAAAACAGCATACAGAAATCGCTTGGCTCCAGCAAACGATCTGTAGATAGCCCTGACCTCAAAAAACACCAAGTCTTGATGAAATTAGGGGGGCAATGAAGCGTTATTATTTTTCGCACTAAGGACTTTGTTTTGTTTCAAATAAATTTTTCGGGGGTAGTGTATTGCCTTAGCATTTTTATTTATTACTTAATTAATTACCATCCATTATTTTATAGCTGTAGGGAAAGTGCATAAAAAGTATTATTTTTTTGAAAAAATGAACCAAAATGTAGCACTACTGTTTCAAATGAAAAATCTTTAATGAAGCAATATTTTAGTTATGGGGAAACGAGGGCTCCAGACGAAGCAAATTTGGGAAACAGAAGAAAGAATTTGCCGACCCCTGGATTGCATGAACTTGCTTTTCTGAACGACGCTCATCCCTCTCAATCGTAGCGTCCGGTCCCATTTTGCACCTACTTCTTCTTGGACATTTCGAAAAGATTTCCTGTTTAATGAAATTTCCTGTTGGACACCCTTGTCATTCCGCTGTCATCGATTTTCTGTTTTCCTCCTGGTGCCCCGCAGAGCGAACTGCCCCCATTGCGTGGGAGGGGGAAAAATTTCTCGCCCTCCGTCCCGAGCGTTGGCTTTAACTTTCAAAGGAAAATTATTGTTGGTCTTTTTTTTCTTCAGCTTCACTTTATTGCTTTTTTGCTCTTTCGTTTATTTTTATTTTCCCTTTGTTTTTATTATTCCTTTCCCTTCCTTTCATTTTTCCTTTATTCTTTCATCTTTTTCCTTTATCTGCTTGTTTTTTAGTTTTCTTTTATTTTGTTCTTCCTTTTATTTTCCTTATTGTTTCCCTTTTATTTTTTCTTCGTCCTATTCTCTATTTTTTTGCATTTTCCTTTTTCTTTCTCTTTCTTGCCCTTTCCATTTTCTCTCCTTTCCAATTTTATATTTCCATTTTCTTTTAGATTCTTCGCCCATTTTCTTCATCTCCCTTTTCCATTTTCTTTATCTTTCTTTTTCCATTTTCTTAACTTTGCTTTCCCATTTTCTTTATCTTCCCGTTCCCATTGTCTTTATCTTGCCTCTCCCAGTTCCTTTAACATTCCTTTCCTATTTTCTTTATCTCTATTTTCCCATTTTTCTCTTTCTTTTCCCATTTTCATTTGTTCATCTTTTCCATTTTCTTTAGTTTCATTTTGCTATTTTCTTTATCTTCCCTTTCCCATTTTCTATATCTTCCTTGTTCTATTTTCTTTCTATTATATTTTCTGAACTTCTGTTTTTTTCTGTACTCAGGCTTTTCCCTTTTCTGAACTAATACATTTTCACTTTCTTTATCTTATCTTTATTGGTTTTCATTTTATTTTTCGTCTCGCCTTCTTATTATCACCCTTATTTGTTCCAGGTGGAGTGGCCGTCGATCGTGATTGCCAGTTGTAATCACTCCATTTTCCCCACTATAGAATGGTTGGTGCGAATGTAATGAGTGCCAAAAAAATGCTGATGGATAAACGCCAAAATAAAGAATGGGAAATGCAATGAACCTCTCAAAGGCAACCGAGGTCCCAAAGGATCGATAATGACTCGGTACCGCGCCGTTTGGGTCTACGAATAGCGCCCCAGAACAATTTTAAGTGAATGACAAGATGTTAATGTGCTGGTTGAGAGGAATGGGAAATGGAACATTTGGCCAGCTTCTCGTGCAAATCCAGTCAGTTTGAAAGAGGATTATGAGAGATGGTATGAAAGATGATTAAGGAGGAGGAAAAAAGTTGTCTTAGATTTGTTTTCCTGAAAGTAATGGAGGTTCTACAAATTAAAGTTTCAATCTTTACTCACTACTCAGTCAAGTTTTGACCCATATGGACAGGATAGAACGCAATAAGGTGAAAGGAGTCAAGAAGAACAGATAGTGTGAAAGTGGTCTGAAGGAGGCCGGGGTATGTTGGGCCTGGTTTTGGAATGGCATCACAACAGATTGTCCTCTGTCAGCAGTAGATCGTGAGCCAATGATTTTGATTAGGTGTTTGGCAGGATTTCGTGCAGATAACATCAAACTTATTAACTTAATTTCTCTTCTTCGCCTACTCGGGCATATTAAGATGGGAAAGATGGAACAAAAGAGTGAAAATAAAAAATCTAGAAAAAAATAATGGATAAGCACGATTTATGTAGCAAACGGCATCCACTGTACAGTTCGATCTGCAATTACTTCCACAACAAACTTGGTACAAATAATCGAAAAGAGGAGCTATCCCCACTTCCCTTCCCTTTCTGGGGTGGTCTTACTATCGGTTACTAACTCCTTTTTAATTGGGAAATGATCACCGATTTGTACCTTTCCGTGAGACAATATATGGAATATTTTGTCTTTGGACTGAGGTGTTGGCAAAGATATGGAAAGAAGTGCTGGTAGAGAAAAGATACTAGAGAAATTCGTCACAACCTAAACAACAGTGAAGAGGATCATGCTGGTTGAACCTAGTGAGTCAAGTAACTATGGCAGATACTTGGATGTCTCATCAGAGCAGATAAGTCACTATGAGGCTGGACACAAGATCGATGCCTGAAAGAGTGATTGTAATGTCGTTACGGTCGGTGTAGATGTTGGTAGAAAAGGAAAAAACAAGGAATTGGTCATGGGCAGACAGAATATGGGACAGTCGATCTTTTGTACTTGCTCAGAATTTAAGCAACAGTGAAGGTGATGAGGTAGGTTGAACCTTGTGCAAAAGGAGAATTGAACAGTGCTTTAATGGCGAGGAGATAATTCGGACTCTTAGAGACTACTACTGGCTTATGGCGTACCTTGAGAAGGACGCTCATTTTCAGGCTTTGCTTGACCATCCCTTGGCGATGACCTAAGAAAGGAATGGTAGGGAGATCATAAGAGCCCTTTGGGGCTATGCACTTTCCAGAACCCCATAGCGCCCAGTGGTGTCATAGTCTTGCCCGATATCAAAGAAGACAACTAACACGTGGCAGCCACGAACAAAGGCCTCAAGGAGAGTACCCTCCATACGGACAAGCTCAACCATACTTTGCTTCTTATGGAAGGCACACTGTTATGGAGCTAGAAAGCTATGGTATTCCAGAAACCTCTGCAAGTGAGCATTCACCATTTTCTCCAACATCTTACTAAAACAGCTAGTGAGGGCTATTGGCCTATAATGGGGAGGAGACAAACCGTTTCTACCGGGTTTAAGAAATGGTAGAACCAACGCCGTTCTCCACACAGTAGGATAGAATCCCTGAATCTAAATCCAGTTAAAACATCTCGTACGAGATAGAGATGCGCGAGAAAGTCGTATCGGATAGGGTATAGGCCCGGAGGGGTGTGGGGGGGAGGGGGGCATCGAGACAACGCTAAACACATCTCTGCGGTGGTGAATATTAAAGTGAAGGGCTCCTGTCCACCGGCTGAGAAACGCAGGGCTTCGAACTTCAGCCCGGGTGTGATACGTCAAAACTCCGCCGGGTAGCGCTCAACGTTGCTAACATCGGCAAATAAGGAGGCTAATATAGCGGCAACTCTGGCCGGATCGCATATGATAGGGCCATTCATCTCAATGCCACGAGAGGAATGACTAGAACCGACCCCTGATTCTGTTAATACTCTTCCGCACCTGAGCTGAAGAGGTAGTGGGAGATAAGGACACCTATGCCCTTCAGGAGTCAATGCGTACCTGACGTAAAGTTCGCTGGCGAATGGCTCTAGTTCGATTTCGGTCAATACGGTTCGGAAAAGGTGGGTTCCGGCAGAACGGAGCACGAGCCTTTTTATAGGCCACCAGCACACGAATGTAATCAACATTCCACCATGGGACTGATTTTACGCCCCGTTGGGACCAAATATGAGGAATTGCGGACTCTGCCGCGTCAAGAACTAAACAGGAAAAGTAATGTATAGCCCCGCTTCAATATCTACAAAATCTCAAATTTGTTTACTGGTGAAAAAAGCGTCATGCAACTTTGATCACTCGGCCCTTATAACATTGCTTCTGGGGGTAGGAAGGGGACGGGTAGAGGTTGTGTGTTTCAAGACGATGGGAAAGTGGTTGCTGCCATGCAGGTCATCCAAAACAGACCACTTGAAATCAGAGATACAGTCGGTGGAACCAATAGATAGCTACACAACTGAAAGAATCAGTTTAATGTGGTAGGGCGTAATATGATCAGAGTTAAGAATGAGATGGCCTTGACGGTTGCTCACTCTAATACCCCATACGGAGTGTCCGGCATTAAAGTGACCTTGAACTAGAAATTGAGTTGTAGGAAGTTGAGATAAAAGATCTAAAAACTGAGTCCTTGAAGGGGGGCCGTCGGGGATTATAAATCGAACAAAAAATATAAAATATATTCGTAAGATGAACCCTCCAGCATATCAACCTTAACAGAGTCACGGACAGCTAAGAGCTTTCTTTCAAAGAGAAATTTGATTTTTTTTTTAAGAGCTCATCTGGCGACTGCCAACTTGGGCATTAGTCGCCGTATTAAAAACTGCCTAGTACTAGGCTAAATTAAAATCTAATGCAATAACACAAAGAAACAAAACAAAAAACAACCCAAAAAACACTAAAAATTAAAAAAAAGAGGCAAAGGAAACGAGTAGTAAGCAAGCTCCTGCGTCGGGGGGAGGTCCCCCCGGCGCAGGAGCGTGCAACCTATAAGGAAAAAAAACAAAACAAAACAAAAAAACCTGGTTAAATAATAGGGAGAAGGCATGCCTCCCCCCAAAAGTCAACAAGTCTACCAGTCAAAGTGCACGCACTCGTCCCCGAGTACAAGTGACAGGCGGTAGCGACCTCGCCCATCCCGGTACTGGGACAGGTAACGTGCGCGAAGATCATCCAGACTCGGAAATTCAACAAGAATGTGAAGAACAGTCTGGGGGACGACGATCTCGTCACAATAGGGCGCAGGCGAGCGCTCCATCAAATAGCGATGCGTCACACGAGTGTGTACGATTCGGAGACGACAGAAAGCGACCTGAAGCCGTCGCGGCATTGGGGGATAAGTCTATGGGAACAGTCGCGGCGCAATAGAACGTAACTTTCAGTCCCCTTGGACCGTCTCCCATCTTCTTTGCCAAACAGTCCGAAGAGCTGCCCGTATTCCTGCCATGTAGTCAGTGTGAGGAAGAGCGAAACGCTGGTCCGGTCGCAGAGTCCTCGCGGACTCTTTGGCGCGCCAAAAAGTAAAAAAAAAAAAAGACGAAAAAAGGAAAGAGGAAGAGAGAGGAATAGAAGAAAAAAAGGTAGAAGAAGTTAATGAAGATGATGACAAGGGGAAAAAGATGATAGAAAAGAAGGAAGAAGAAGAAGAAGAAAAAAAAAGCCTGAAAAGACCATGACGGGAAAGAGAGAGGAATCGGAGAGCTTGCCTCAGAAAATAAAGACTCCGAGCTCAGCAGGCAAATGTGCTAGGATCAGCCTTGTGGGTGATTCTCAGGCACGGGGCCTGCAGCCCATGCTAGCGGCCCGCCTTCGTACAAGCGTCAAGGTGAGCTGCCTCCCAGGCTGTGAGAATAAGCAGGTAAGAGCTGAGGCCGAGAAGTCTCAGATTTCTGAGACTTCAGTCGTTGCCCTTATGGTAAGTGGCAACGACCTCTACCTCAGAGGAGGTAGGGTAGGCCCTACAGGCGAGATTATAAAGACGGTTATGGGCGCTGTCGACGACTGTGGATTGAAAACCCGCAGACGTGTCGTGGTGGGGATGCTCCCCAAGTGGGGTCCAAGCCGGACTGCCCACGTGAGGAACATGTCGCTAAACCGGCGCCTTGCAAACCTCTGTACGGCGGAGAGTGTCTTTTTTGTCGACCCCTACGCCCTATTCTATGGTAGAAAAGACCTCTACCAAAGGGATGGGGTGCCAGACAGACAGGGTGGCGGTGTAATGTTGTATATCAAGGATACAATCAAATCTACGAACTCCAACATTATATCCGATCACGAGCTCCTAGGCGTTGACCTAGAGATAGGTCCTGTTAGATAAAGGACCCTGCTGCTTTACAGACCCCCTTCCCAACCCGTTGAGAAGGACAGTTAACTGTACCAGCTGCTGGGTGAGCTTGTTCAAGGCAGAGTGTGCATCATTATGGGCGACTTCAACAGACAAGTTGGCTGGGAAACCAGAGCAGCCTGTGGCGAGAGCGCGCTACTCCTCGAGTTCGCCAACAACGAGTTCCTCACTCAATGGGTCAGAGAACCGACGAGAGGAGACAATATCCTCGACTTGGTCTTCACCTCTGATGATGATATCGTTGAGGATCTCTCTGTAGGCGAAGAGTTCGGTGGCAGTGATCGCCAGCTAATTAGATTTAGCGTCAAGATCCCGAAGGTAAGGTCTGTTGCCAGTCGATCAAGGAAACTTGACTTGAGAAGAGCAGACTTTGCAAGCCTTCGTGCTGGGCTGACTGATTAAGGCTAGCGGTATGCGAAGATGTTGAGGATTCGTGGAACAATTTCAAAAATAAGTTCATGAGTCTTCAATCAAGTTGCATCCCTCTGAAATGCCTCCGTCAGTCTTCTGTTCAACCAAAGTGGTTTAATCGAGAAATCGGCCAACTGCTTAGGGAGAAGAGAAATGCGTACCGGCGATCGACGAGTACCGGAGGCTAGTCAGAAGAGTGAAGTCCAGCATAAGGGCGGCTAAGCAGTCTGAGGAACTCCGAGTGGCGAGACTCTGCAAGGAGAATCCCAAGGAGTTCTTCGGCTATGTAAATAGCCGTAAACCAATCCATCGTAGGATTGGGCCCTTAGTGGACGAGGAGGGTGCATTAACACACTCAGATGCAGAAAATGTTAACCTGCTCAATGACTACTTCTCTTCAGTGTTTACTAAAGAGTGTGGTCCCACCCCCGAGCACACGGATTCCTTCTCGGGGGAAAATCTGGAGCTAATGGACTGCACCGAAGGAGAAATAAAGAAAAATATCGCTGACCTAAAGACGAATAAGTCCCCCGGACCGGACGGGTTTCTATCCAAGGTGTTGAAGGAAGTGTGCGATGAAGTATCACGACATCTGTGCGCTATCTTTAACATGTCAATCCGGACCGGATGCGTTCCTAGAAACTGGCGTGAGGCGAAGGGGACTCCGATCTTCAAGAAAGGAGACCCCAGCCATCCGTCAAACTACCGACCCATCAGTTTGACTTCGATAGTCGGTAAACCATGGAAAGCATGATAGTGGACAAGATAACGTGTCATTTAGAGTCAAACCTGCTACTGAAGAGTTCCCAGCATGGCTTTCGAAGGCAACGGTCATGCCTGACGAGCTTGTGGAATTCTTCCACTTCGTGTTCAGTGAGCATGATCGGGATAAAGCGGTGGATGTTGTGTACCTTGACTTCCAAAAGGCCTTTGATAAGGTACCACACCGCCGCCTTCTCCGGAAAGTGCGTGCACAGGGCATAGACGGCAACGTAGCAGGTTGGATAGAGAGCTGGCTAAGTGACAGACGGCAACGAGTAGTGGTGAATGGACGGACCCTTGAATGGGCGCCCGTATCTAGCGGTGTCCCTCAAGGTTCCGTCCTGGGACCACTACTGTTTATTATCTATGTCAACGACATGGACGGAGATACGGTTGCCAACATTTCCAAATTTGCTGACGACACCAAGCTTGGTATCAACGTGGCAAAGGAGGGGAACACTGCCCGCCTCCAAGAGGACCTTCAAAGGATTGGGGAGTGGTCGGACACGTGGCAAATGCCTTTACGGGGAGAAATGCAAAGTAATGCATATCGGCCACCGAAACCCCAAATCTCAGTACATCCTTAAAGGCACTGCTCTTGAATCGAGTGACACTGAGAAGGACTTGGGTGTTACTATCACTAGCGACCTCAAGTTCTCGAAACAGTGCATCGAGGCAGAGAAAAAAGCCCAAAGGATGTTAGGCCAGTTTGGATACCGTAACAAGGAGATAGTACTTTGTCTGTACAACTCCCTCGTTCGGCCGCACCTGGAGTATGCCGTACAATTTTGGAGTCCTTCGTTTCGAAAGGACATCGCAAGGTTGCAACGCGTACAAGCTAGGGCAATCAAACTGATTCCCTCTATCTGACATAAAAGTTATGAGGATAGACTAAGGGAATTAGATCTGTTCTCGCTGGAAACCCATAGACTGCGTGGTCAGCTCATCGAAGTTTTCAAAATACTTCGAGGGTTCGACAATTTTGACTACCGGTATATTTTCACACTCAGTGAGAACAGAACGCGCAATCACGGCTTCAAACTTGAACTGAAGCGTTACAACCGCAATCTGTGTGGAAATTCTTTCACCTACAGTATCTGCGGTAAGTGGAACGCACTTCCAGTGGAAGTTGTCAACAGTGAATCTGTTGACCAGTTCAAGTCGAGACTAGACAAAGTCTTGAAAAGTGGCCGTTTAGGGACGCAAAATAATTGAGCAACTATGTGCCCGCTCGATTGCTAGTCCAAAGGTACCCTCTTTGAATGGACCGTAAGGTCTCCTAGGGTACTTTCTTTCCTTGTAACTCATTCCCCGCAATTCCTACATGTCCAGGAACCCAGCAGAAGATAATCTCGACATCCGCCCGGCTCGCCAAAACCGTCTCGTCACGGATATCGCGAACCGGGGGATGCGAAGATTTCAATGCCCCGAGAGCACTCAGGGCGCTTTGTGAGTCACTATAGATCACAATCCGGTCTCCGAACCGGGCACTTCTCGTAATCTCCCGTACCGAGTGGTGTATTGCCACCAGTTCGGCCGTGAAGACAGACGCAGCGCCTGGCAGAGCCCCGCTGACTTCAAACGGAGGGGATACGGCGTGAAAGCCGACCCCCTCTTGGTACTTGGAGCCATCTCTTTTGAGGAAAATGACCGAAGGGGCCTGGCTTCCCTCTTCCCCGTAAGGGGGTTTGCCCTACCTAGCCGCTTCATTGGGGGGCGGTCAGTTATGAGCTGCATGCTGGCTTTCTTGGCAGTCCCCTTGGAAAGAAAAGATGGGACTGCTGCTGGAAAAAGGGAGGTGCCCGAAAGCACCTCCAGAGAAGGGGGTGAGGAGGAGTCACCTATACCCGTAGGCGAAGGAGAGGAGTAAGCCTCCTCTCCGGTTAGAGAAATATGGAGGGTCCCCTGCGCAAGCACAGGGGTGGGGACCTCCATTTTTTTTCTGTGGAGCTGCCCGAGGGCGGCTCCGTTGATGACACAGGGGAAATTAAGGGGAGATTTTTATTTTTATCATCATTGGGCCTGGTGACCCTATTTGTTGCACGGGATGCAATAGCTCATCACTCCTCGCAGTAGCCCGCACTGCAAGAAGTGCTTACAGGCCTGGCAGAGCCAGGTGCCACCATTCAGGACCACCCCTCCCGCCTGGTAGACTGGCAATCCATCGGTATGGCGGCTCCACCTTAGACACGGCGTAAAATTGATAGAGTGTGAAGAGGAAATGAAAAGGGATGTGAGTAAGGTATGGGAGGGGATGAAGCAGGTTATTAAAAACCCCCCATCCAGGACCGGAGCTCAGGGGTTAAGGAACATTGTCCCCTCCCCCCTAAGTCCCAATCCGGGACGGTTGGCTGAGAAGGTCAGCATCTACCCTGTGAAATTAGAGGCTGACCAGAGAAAGTTGTGGGAGAGGTTGTATGAAAAGCGAGGAAACAAGTGTTTTGAAGGAAGGAGAAGAGGCTAAGCTGGGGCCGGACGGAGCGCTGGATCCCGTCAGCACGGCAAATCGCCGCGCTCCTTACCGGGTGGGTGAGATGAGACAGTAATCTGAGAGGCTTATGCAGAATCATGTTGTGAGCGGGAAGTGACCTCCACTACCAGGGCTCCATCGTTACGGGACCACATGCGGCACCGTTCTTCAAAGTCCTTACTGACGTTAAAAATATTAAGGTTGGATAGGGAGTATCGGATTTGGTTCGAAGGACAAAAAAACGGAGCTACTCCAAGTCAGAGTCCACCTCTGAGGAAATCGGATCTAACGCGAGAACTGGAACGAGATCCAGAAGCACGAGGAGCAGAAGTAGGAAACTTCTGTCAGGTAGTTTTTGTGTTTAAGCGCACTCCTCAACCAGCACCGTAGTTTTAAAAACTGGAGGCTGCCTTCGGAATGTTCCTTTCAAGGGCACAAAGACAATCGCGATAGGCAGCCGCGGCCCGGGCACCCACAACATCTAACTCAGCGCGGTTCAGCCATGGAACGAAGTATCCCGGAGAGGAAGGACCGGTACACCGAGACTGCAAAAGTCCGAACTTAAACCTAAAACAAGCACTAGCAGCCACACATTCATTCAGTCAGTCAAACACTACAGCCATCTACACAAGTACTCTTACGTGCAATCAGCCACACGTGAGAGGGACAAAAAAAAGGAGCAGGAAATAGAGGGGAACATGAGACCAGGAATAACAAAAATGAGCACAAGAATAAAGATCGAGGAGGGAGAGAGAGGTAGAGTAAAACTCCACTTCGCAGTACGCTCCATTGGCTGGACTGAGCCCCCTGTCGAACGACAAGGCAGGATCACTCTCGCGGCGAGCCTCTGAAAACACCGCGAGCGTGGAGGGTGTACGGCAATGCAATCTAAAATCCTGTCTGGGGGGAGGGGGGACTTACCGAAACGCATAAATTTCACAAGTTTGTGACCAATGAGGGGAAAAAAAGTGGTAGTGGACTTACCCCCCCCCCGTCTAACCGCTCCCATCTGTGGTTTTCAGATTTTTCAGTTCCCAGCTAGGTGCGTTCGTATCTGTGCAGCGACAGGAAGTTATCCAGTGGACCTGTCGATCCCCAAGGGCCGCAGCTCCCACTTGAGCAGCCAGATGCAAGGCGGATTTCCTTACTTAATCATACTAATCGTCGATATGACGATCAAGATCTGTTGTGTCTGACACAGACTGCACCGACTTTTCGTTGGTCTGGCAGGCAACAAGGCAGTAAAACCCGTCCGCCATAAGCAGTACAGCCTATGCACCCGATAACAGCCGCAGGCAGGGCCGGTTGAAGGAGCTGTGGGGCCCGTAGCACAAGGAACAGCGGGGATCCCACCCGTATATGTATATATTGTACACTTTTTATTCCTTTTTAAAGAACAACACCGTGCATAACAGTAGCCTTACCAGTAGACTATTTGTGCTCCCTTGGGAAATCTTGGAACCATTTGCTGAACTGAGTGCATATCAACTCGATACGTGGCTCACTTACAAGACTTGGCAACAGAAAACTCCTCAATTATCCTTGTCGTGGTAATTTCCTTGAGTAACTCGTGATCAATATTCATTAGAGAGAGATGGTTCAATCTTGTTTGGCCCATACTGACTCTTACCTCGTTCTTGATTCTATTTAATATCATATATAATAATAATATAAAAAAATCAGGAAATTAAGAGTTATTTTGTCTCAGCCCTCTAATTTTTTTACATCCCCGCGGGGCACGTAGCACGTGCTACTAGGTTAAGCCGGCACTGGCTGCAGGGAAAGGGGTTATTGGGCAAAAACCAATTTGGCATTAATTTTGTTTTTAATTTAAAAAGTTCATCTGGCGACTGCCTACTTGGGCATTAGTCGCCGTATTAATAACTGCCTATAACTAGGCTACTTTTAAATTTAATGCAATAACATACACAAAAAAACAACCCAAACAACAACAGAAACTAAAAAAAGGGAAAAGGAAACGAGTAGTAAGCAAGCTCCTGCGTCGGGGAAGGTCCCCCCGGCGCAGGAGCGTGCAACCTATAAGGAAAAAAAACAAAACAAAACAAAAACCTGGTTAAATAATAGGGAGAAGGCCAGCCTCCCCTAAAAAGTCAACAAGTCCACCAGTCAAAGAGCACGCACTCGTCCCGAGCAAAAGGGACAGGCGGTAGCGACCTCGCCCATCCCGGTACTGGGACAGGTAACGTGCGCGAAGATCACCCAGACTGGGACATTCGACAAGAATGTGCCGAACAGTCTGGGGGACAACGAAGTCGTCACAATAGGGCAGCGGCGAGCGCTCCATCAAATAGTGATGCGTCACACGAGTATGTCGGATTCGGAGACGACAGAAAGCGACCTGAAGCCGTCGCGGCATTGGGGGATAAGTCTATGGGAACAGTCGCGGCGCAATGGAACGTAACTTTAAGTTCCCTTCGACCGTCTCCCATCTTCTTTGCCAAGCAGTCCGAAGAGCTGCCCGTATTCCTGCCATGTAGTCGGTGTAAGGAAGAGCGAAACGCTGGTCCGGTCGCAGAGTCCTCGCGAACTCTTTGGCGCCCTCATTCCCCGCAATTCCTACATGTCCAGGAACCAAGCAGAAGATAATCTCAACATCCGCCCGGCTCGCCAAAACCGTGGCGTCACAGATATCGCGAACCAGGGGATGCGGAGATTCCAATGCCCCGAGAGCACTCAGGGCGCTTTGTGAGTCGCTATAGATCACAATCCGGTCTCCGAACCGGGCACGTCGCGTAATCTCCCGTACCGAGTGGTGTATTGCCACCAGTTTGGCAGTGAAAACAGACACAGCGCCTGGCAGAGCCCCGCGGAGTTCAAACGGAGGGGATACGGCTTGAAAGCCGACCCCCTCTTGGGACTTGGAGCCATACGTATACACTGGCACGGTTCCAGCGTGACACGAGGTGTGCTGAAAAAAGGTCGAACGGAATACTCCCGGCGCTGTACAAGCTTTGGGAGCAGAGGCATGGCGACAAATAGCCAAATGTGGTCCCCTCCAGGGTGACGTCCTAGGCAGAACCAGGGGCGCCACCGGCCCGAGAGCTATACCTAGTTCTTGAAGGAGTTTCCTGGCCCTAAACCCAAAGGGCTTAGGGTATGAATGGCGTCGCTCGGCGGCATAGGCACCGTCGAGTTCAGCTGCGGATGCAGTAAGAGCTGTTGGCGACTGAGGAAGGCGCCGGGCTCGCGCGTACAGACGAGTAATGCACTGCACGCGGCGCAGAGCAAGTGGCATCTCCCCAGCATCGACAAACAGGCTCTCAATGGGGGAAGTGCGGAAGGCACCGGTCGCAAGACCAAGGCCAGTGTGGTGGATCGAATCCACCTTCCGCAATACACGCTCGGCTGCGGATGCATAAAACTCACATCCGTAGTCGAGCTTCGAACGAACAAAGGATCGGTAAAAAAGTAAGGCAGTAGCCCTATCAGCGCCCCAAGCGCTGAACGTCACGGAACGGAGAATATCCTTGGCGCGGGTACAAGAGACCCTAAGGCTGCGAATATGAGCCTGGGTCCCAGGTGAGGCGTCGGTCAATTACAAGACCAAGGAAACGGTGAGATTCAACCACTTCCAGGCGTACCCCATTATGAAACAAATCTGGGTCGGGGTGGAGCCGTAGATGGCGGCAGAAGTGCACCACCTTAGTCTTGGCCAAGGAAAAACCGAAGCCTATGCGCTTCGGCATAGCGAGAGACGCGGTTCAATGCCTGTTGGAGTCGATGCTCCAGAGTTGGCATCTGGGCCGCGCCAAAAGAGATCGAAAGGTCGTCCACATAGAGCGTAGCGAGAACATCTTCCGGCAGCACCGAGGTGATGCTGTTGATGCTCAGGGCAAAGAGTGTGACACTGAGGACACTTCCCTGCGGGACACCCTCTTCCTGCTCCTTTGGGCCGGAGAGGGCTCCCCCCACCCGTACGCGGAATCGACGATCTCGCAAAAATTCACATATAAACATTGGGAGGGGTCCCCTCGCCCCCATCGTGTGGAGAGTCTCCATGATACTGTATCGCCATGCGGTATCATAGGCCTTCTCCAGATCGAAAAACACCGTGGCGTAGTGCTGTCTACGAAGGAAAGCCTCGCAGACGGCATTTTCCAGTCGGAGCAGAGTATCCGACGTGGACTTGAACTTGCGGAAGCCGCACTATGCGGAAGACAGATGGCCTCCGCTGTCCAGGAAAAAGGCTAATCTAACATTTACCAATTTCTCCATCAACTTGCACACGCAAGAGGTTAGAGAGATTGGGCGGAAACCGGTTGGAGTAGAGTGATCTCTCCCCGGTTTGCGAAAGGCGAGCACAGTAGCGATTCGCCAGGAGTCTGGGAGAAGACCTTCCACCCAGATCCTGTTGAACAAATCTAAGAGAAAGGCAATGCCTCGCTCACCCAGGTGTCGAAGCATGGCGTACGGGACATCGTCCGGACCATGGGCGGTAACCTCTGAATCAGGGGCCCCGATGTCATCGAGGCTCCGCCCTGTGCACTCTTGGTCTTAGTCTTAGTCAGGGGCTCCGCACACGAGGGGGTAGAGAGGCCGGATGTGCCGATCTTGGCTTGGTCGCCTACCAAAGTGGCAGCAGACCCATCCGTCCCCGCAGCACCCGCGGATGGAGAGGAGCCCCGAGTCTTTTTAGTCTTAGTCTTTTTCTTCTTCTTTTTAGGAGGAGGGTAGGGAATGAACCCACTTCTCACCTCCGCCGGCAGAAGCCCCTAAGCCAGATGGACCAGCCTCAGCCAGGTCCTTCTCCGAAATGGAAAAGGTCGTGCCTCGCAGACCCTAGCCGTTTGAGGAGGACCTTGCATAGGGGCGGATTCGGCTTCGGTGTTTGGCGCCGAGCCCGGATTCCTCCCCATGGAAGGCCCTACCGCCAGAGGCTGGGTTTCCTCAAGGACCATGTCTATCACAGGAGGGGCCTCCAGTTGGCTATCACCTCCCAGGACATCACAGGTTCCCTTGGCAGTGTCACCAGTTTTGTGTGGGGAGGCACAGGCCTTGACCCCGGCAAGGTTTAATATTCTTGCCAGCAGGTCTTTTGAGGGAAGCGACCGAAGGGGCCTGGCTTCCCTCTCCCCCCCTAAGGGGATTTGCCCTACCGAGCCGCTTACACGAGAGGCGGTCGGCAATGGGCTGCCTGCTGGCTTTCTTGGCAGTCCCATTAGAAAACAAAGGAGGGAATGCCGCTGGAAGCAGGGAGGTGCCCGAAGCACCTCCAGAGAAAGGGGTGAGGGGGAGTCCCCTACACCCGTAGGCGTAGGAGAGGAGTAAGCCTCCTCTCCGTTTAAAGAAATATGGAGGGTTCCCTATGCAAGCACAGGGGAAAAGGGGACCTCCATTTTTTCTGTGGAGCTGCCTGAGAGCGGCTCCGTCTTTGGTACAGGGGGAGTTAAAGGTTTTTTTTTTTAGACTCATCATTGGGCATGGTGATCCTTGCATTTGCCCGCACTGCAAGAGGTGCTTACAGGCCTGGCAGAGCCAGGCGCCGCCATTTGGGACCACCCCTACCGCCTGGTGGTCTGGCAGTCCATCGGCATGGCGGCTCCACCTTGAACACGGCGTAAAAGGATAGATTGTGAAGAGGAGAGGAAAAGGGATGTGAGGAAGGTATGGGTGGGGATGAAGCAGGTTGCGGGAGAGGTTGTATGAAAAGCGAGGAAACAAGTTTTTTGAAGGAAGGAGAAGAGGCTAAGCTGGGGTCGGACGGGGTGCCGAGTCCCGTCAGCACGGCGGCCAGGATGGCAAATCGCCGCGCCCCTTACGGGGGTCTTGGCATTAATTGCGCCCCAATTGGCTGATCTCGTCTGACACGGCATAAGGTAGCTGGTCAGGTCCTTAATTCTAGCTAAAGGTTAAAGGTACAGTCGCAGAAAAAAAAGCCGCACTGAGACGAATTGATGGGGAAGCGCGCTAACAACTTGCCCAGGCTCCGCCAGTGTTCAATTCAACTGAGTGAGGAAGATTCCATAATTTGCACTCGATCCGAGAAAGCAGCTCCTCCCGGTAAGAAATGCACGTGCCCCCATGCGAGGGGACTCGATCCAGCACACCGGTCTCCGTTTGGCAACTGGTGCCTTCCACACGTACCTTATTGAGTCTGCTTGTCGACGCTGCTCGCTCTGGGGCGGAGATAGTGCATTGAGTTTGTAAGAGCGCTCCCAGTCCCTAACGGCTGTAGTTATATATCAGCGGCCGATCTAGACGCTACCTATGCTGCCGAGACATGCCACTCGTATCATAGACATTAAGGCTACGCAACTCCCTCGAGACGCTTCTAGTTCTACCGAGGACGACACCCTGGCGGCTACCACGTTTTAGTATTTGTCGACACCACTCTGCTTCCAAAGCTTCTAGAGCGCCGGAGTATTTCGTTAACGCTCTTGTAGAGCACACGCAGTGCCAATATACACAGATGGCTCCAAATCAGAAGGGTGGGGGGCTGTTTTCACGTCGTCTCGCTCGTTTTTAGTCGGCGGGGCTCTACCGGGCACTGCGTCCGTCTTCATGGCCGATCTAGTTACAATACACCGCTCGGTATTGGATATCACGAGTCGTGTATGTTTCGGAGGGGATAGTGATTTATAGCGACTCACAGAGTGCCTCAGAGCAACGGAATCCCCTC
Organism: Ceratothoa steindachneri; assembly: GCA_963969495.1. Taxonomy (NCBI): domain Eukaryota; kingdom Metazoa; phylum Arthropoda; class Malacostraca; order Isopoda; family Cymothoidae; genus Ceratothoa; species Ceratothoa steindachneri. The sequence goes on from OZ018325.1 coordinate 140,972,922, forward strand.
CCTGCCTCGATGCCTGCAGAAGGATCTGCGCCTATCTTACACTTTTCTCTCTTTTTTACATGTCTCCCCTAATAAACTTTCTGCGTACTATGGCCTCTATGCTATTTAACTTAATATTCGGAAAAGCCTTTTAATATATTAACATATATCAAAATCCACTCAAAGGGGCTATTATTTGTTGTAAACAAAAAGGATACTAGAAAACACTAAAAAATAGGTTTATTAAAGAATTATTTCAGCAAATCTAAACAAATCTTACATTTTCTTAAAATATTTACAACAAATTAACATTATCTTACAACTGCCATGTCTAGCAAAGAAACAGAATACTATTTTTGGCGGAAGCTTGTGTAACTAAATTGTAATAGTGAACTAAGCTTCCGTAAAAATTTGCTATCATCAACTTCCCTTAGATGAACTTTCATTAAGAGAATCTAAATCTAAATTAATATCATTTACTAAAAACTATAACTTTAATTCGATGGCTATGGACAAATTGTGATGCAATTACCACAAACAAAAATTACCCATTGACGAGCGGGTGGGGGACGATCAATTTAGACTCCATACAAAAGAGGTACAAACATTTTTTCTAACTCGATTTAGGTGATTAAATCAAATGCCTCATTTTTGCTGCTGTTGATAAAATACAAAACGAAGTGTTAGACTCACTTTCAGGCGAGTTTACTGTCTAATTGTAGATACAAAAAGCCTCTAACTCGTCTTCATAGATTAATTTGATAAATATACAAGTATAAAAAAGTAGAAATCCTCCTTTCTACATTTGTCTAAAAAATAAACAAACAAGATTGTCACTAACTATACTCTATAATTTCCAACTATTTGAAAGGTAACCCGTCTATAAACAGTTTATAGTTAACAAAAACTACAATTTTCAAAGATTCTAAAATTACCAACAAATATGAATGTCATTTATAACACTATTATAAATTTTAAGGTAAAAACCATTTGAAATAATGGTTATTGCTATGTCAATAAATAATTTTTTATAACAGCACAATCTGGCAATATTAAAATATAAACAAAAAGATCTTATTTACAAAATTTCATTACTATGCATGACGGTAAAATTAAGCTCGCTAAAAGACAAACTGTAACATCCTAGAGAGATGTAGAAATTATAATTAAATTGACATTTTCTAGGTGTTCTCTATATCTGCACAAGTAGAATATACAATAGGTATTGATCAGTGTAATTGGGGCTTTGATTCTTAGGGATTCTTTACAAACACTGGTTGCAGTTCGGATTACTTATAAAATAATTCCCAATGAGGTGATAAAAAAGCATCGTTTTTTGTTGCAGAAAATTAATATTTTGTGCACAATGGTGAAAAAGAATCCGTAGTGCGTTAAATATAAAATGTACACTATTAAAAAAAATTGGAACTATTGTAAATATTACAACTATTAGTTGATAATGACCCGCTCACAATCAAATAATCGCATATACAGTATTAAAAATTGGTAATTTGAGCAGTTTTGAAAGCAAGCACAAAATTGCTAATCTCGTTACCGAGGATCGATGTTAAAATTAATACATTCATTACGACTTTGAAGTTATTAATTCTACATTTAAAACCATTTCTTAGCACATCATTAACTATCAACATGAACAAAGATTAAAATCTTACTTCATAACATTAAGCTCTCAAAATTTTATGTTTAACTTTTTCACAAACCACAACTTGTTTGGGGAAAATCTTCGATTCTTGGGCAGGACTTTTGTCCATAGACGCTTTAAGGACCACCTCTCTTTCAAGAACCGAGAGAGCAAGGTTACCCTAAACTATTGGACCCGTGGACCGAAGAAACCTAATCGAAACTCCGGATTTATGTAACTGGAGACAACGCGGTGCGCAGCTTCATTCAGTACTGGGGATTGGGAGAGTGGTAAGATGTAAAAGAATGCCCGGATGCGACTGAACTCGGAGTGTGGGATTCATTTCGGTGACTTCGACTGACTGGAATAGGTGGTGGTCCTTGGTGAAGAGCCATTACACCACCACCATTAGCAACGCCAGCTCCGGAAGAACGAGAGGAGCTGTAGCTGCCTGATCCGCGGTAGGTTGAATAAGTAGAGTCACCAGAATCTGGATGTTTAGGATAATTATTAGTAGTGACGCCATATACGGGTTCTGGCTTGACAAGGCCGGGTTTGGATGTGACATAGAGGCTTTCTTGACGGGTATTGTTCTTAGAAAAGGCGTTGGGAGAACTCTCCTGAAGAAGACCGGTGAAGCTACTGGGCGACTTGGTCGCAAGATTTTGGGACTGAACGAAGTTCCGACAGTAGCCATCTGTTCGTGGCGGGGCAGGGCGGGTGTACACAGACTGGGAACGGTTCAAACTGGTCGAGCGAGGAAGAGGCGGAGACTTAGTGTAAAGACTCTTCGAGCCCGAGTAAATGTCGTCTTTCCTGTAGCCGGTTTCGGTTAACTTGTAGGCAGGGGCGTTGTAAACAGATGTTGTCCCGGTATGACCGTAGACACTTTGGGAATAACCTGCAAGTATAAAATAAATAAAAAACTTATTCTCTCGTTCAACATCTCTACCACACACGAAGATCCTACTGCGTTTCTATACCTTCATCGAAGGATGAAGAATACTCGCACGCTCCCTATAGCCATTTTTTAGAGCCCATCCAAGGACACAAATCCTCACAAATACCCATACCCAATATACATCCTTTATTTCTTACCTGGATTGATTGGGGTGGGCAGAGATTACATTTCAACTCTTTATATTTAAATGCAACCAGCAGTACTTGAGGGGTTTCAAAGAGAACGCAGTTTCCTGCACTGCCCCTGCAAGGAACTTTTACTCCTTGGAGAACAAAGATTTGTGCCCTCAGTCGCAATCTGCTTCATCCCTACCACTCTCACTCGCAATGAATTCTAGATACCCAAAACTTCGCACTTGTTCAAGAGTGACATCCTAGTCTTCGATATCAAACCTCACCCCCATTACACACCAATCTTCGATCAACATTTCAAAATCTCTCTCACTTTCAGACATGAACACCCGGTCATCAGCATATACCAACATCGATAGAGCACACCATTCAGCAATTTTACTCTCCTTTCCTTCATATTCATACATAGTTCTCTCCAACTACTCAATCCATTAAGATATTAAACAGCCATGGTGATAGCACACAACCTTGTTTACACCCCTATGATGTAAACCCACTCACACACACAGAGCTTATTTCAAACATAAATACTCCTCACACCATCCAATCATTTACCATTCACTTCCTGAGCCACGCAAAACTGTACACCTCTTATATACTGCCTTTTCAGTTTAGGGCAAATACGTAGTCCAAACATCAATCACAATTGTTCATCTCCTTTCAATCCTTCACTTATCTTGCTTATACACCCAATCCGACAGTTTATCAACATATTTAACAACACTCAGACTTATCCCACTGTTGTTCGTGCAATCACCTTTCTCCTCTTTACTCTTAGACAACGGCACTATTACTACACTCTTCAATTTTGAAATGCCTTACAAAACCTCCAGCCCCATTCCATAACAAAATATCTACCACTTTGATCAACGACTACATCATGTACTCCAGATGCACTCCCATTATTCATCTGTTGGTTCTTAACCCTCCTCAATAGCTTCCTGTTCCTATCCGCATACTCGTTCATCTTTTATCCAAATACTTAATTTGTACTTCTGATTCGCAATATTTTTCCATCTTCCTCGCGTCTTCTCATCCACGCGCCAACCAGTTTAACCTTACACAGCACAATCAGACGATCAGATCATTTCTTACATCAAATATGTATGTCTCACAGCATATTCTTTCTTACTAGGCACAGATCAATCATACGCTAAACTCCTCTCCCTCTCCTTTGCACAACCCATATGTATTCATGCACATCTTTGTGCTGAAAGAATGTGTTTGCTCGACAAATTTATTGCAACAAAGAACCCTACCACCATTCTGCATTTTCATTCACTTTGGCTGTACCAAAAGCTCCGGTTACCCATCTCTCACCACTTGGTACATTTATCTCTTCTACAACCACCTTCAACCGACACACATTCCCAATTCCATCCACCACTCGTCCCAAATCATTCCAATAAGCTTCACTTCTATCATAACAGGATCCATACACTACAACCTCACACAAATCTCAACTTCACCCACCTAATTCTCTAACTCGCACCTTCATACCCAAACATTGCATCATGCCACTCCTCACTCAAAAGCTCTGCCACACCACCTTTACTCCTATCACCGTGATCCTCACCTAGTCCCACTCCAAGCCACACAAACTCTTCATTCCCTTTCACATACAGCAATCATATGCAATCTCACTCTTTTCCACAATCCACACACCCACTATATTCACACAAAGACGATGACCGCTGAACGAGGTCAGCGATAAAGCTTTCGGGTGGCGGGGGCGCGGCTTCCCAGGCTATGGAACCACTATCCGGGCTTTGACGCCGGAGGACGCTAAGAATAAAATTCTGGCCTGCTTTCTTATTATGATCTTTTTAAATGGCAGATGAATCTAATGATGCTACAACCTCCGACAACGAATAGAAGGAGATTCCTAGTACTTGTCTTATATTTATTTATTTTTTTTGTTTGCGTTCATTGACATCTGTATTGAGAATTTAAAATGCGCCATATGCAAGGTTTGACGTTGATTATTTTGGGTTGTCTGGTTTCGAGCGATTCAGAAGTTCACGTCTTTAGGCATCTGACACAAGGGTCAGAGATGGTATACAGTATTGGGCTTAAGGTGTACATGTACGTCTCTCTTTGGCTCGATTTTAAGCCATAATTAAGGTTTCTGTCCCGTGATCCTGGGAAATGTTGATGCTACTTATCCACCGCCCCACTCCCACCCATCGCCCCCGAGACCGGATTTACTAACAGAGCTACCAAGGAGTGTGTAATGTTGGCGTGTCTGATTCTGTACAGTGCAGTTTTACACCCTCTGCTTGTGTGGGGTGCGGTGTGGCATTCAGGACAGGCGTCCGCGACGGTCGCGTCCAGCCTTTTCTGGCATCTCAGGAGCGCTGGGCGATGTCCACACTGCAGGATGGAAAATTGTGCCACCACTACTAATATCCACACCACAGACTGGTCAGGTGGACTCTGCTATCATGAAGGGAGGATTCAAAAGGGTGGTAATGCGTGTTGTGTTGTTTTAAGGGGGCTCATATTTTTTTTAGTGTTAATGCCATCTATAGTTTTAGTATGTTAAGGTTGTGTAATGTATGTTAGGTGCTAAAGCTAAAGCGTCGGTATGAGATGGGGGAGGTGGAAAAAGAGGACGTTGGTGTTGGGGGAAGTGGGAGAAGAGGAGGTTGTTGTTGGTGGATGTGGGAATGCAAAAAGGGAGTGGGTTTGGATGTTGGTGTAGGGGAGGAAAGTTTGGAGGCTTGAGGAGCGGGTCCATGTGTTTGAGTAGTTTTTTTTTGGAAGCAAGTGTTATGCATGTGAAATAGATCCAGCTTTTGCAAGAGTTCCATTAAACTGAATCTTTAATCAGTGGGCTGGATGAGATGTGTCTGGCGCTTGTTAGAATGTGTATTTGTGTATAAGTCCTGGAGTGCTCTCGATGTCTACGGCTCGAAAGAGAATCCGAGAAATAACCACCGGAGACTCATTTCTCAGTTTCGGAAAAAAAAACCTTATACAGGCCCCCGAAGCCATTCCTGGGGTCTAATGACCAACCATTTTGGCAACCACGCCGACACACTAGAATCTCGGGATTACGGATGCATTAACCATTAACTGAAAAATATTTGAAACGTTCAAACAATTTTCCTCTCCTCTCACAAAGATGTAGAGTAGGTCGCTCGCTGGCAGGTTGCACTTCATTGGCAAGTCTTTGTGCAGACTGCGGCGATCTTTCACTAGAATTATACTGACAATTAACACCCTTGGAAAATGCGAGGAAGTGCGGGTGCAACTTATTCAATCGCCTTTCATTGAAAATGGTTAGACAATTTATTCACTTAATTTAAAAGTTAATAAATATGCATGAAACCAACTTTTCTTAAAAAATCCAAGATAAATTGATAATACCGCTATAAATAAATTTTGCCAGTGAATTTAGTTATAAGTAGAATTTAAAATTAAATTAAGGATCAAATTATTACATTCTTCCCTTTAGGCACTAGACACGTAAAAATAATTTACATTTTGAGTTCACAAATCATACTTAGGCGCTATGTGCGAGTATGTGGCTAACTGAAGGACACTACTCTTAAGAATCCCCCAAAATATTTTTGCCACGATATTCAACTGTTCAATGAATATATTACATCTAATTTCATCGGATTAATTAGACTGATTATGACAGTTCTTAATCTCTTACTTTACAAACTAGTTAAATCAATAAGAATTGTTTAAAAAAAAATATAGCGGAGGGGAGTTCTATATTTTTAAAATATTCAATTCTATTTTTAATGTTATTTTTAGGTGCCAAGAATGCTTTTCTTATGTAGTGGGTGACTGGGGACTCATTTAATTGTTGTTAAGCACCGTACCTATATGAATTGACCTTAAGAGTTTGAATTAATTTTCAAATAACACAATGCATCCTAAAGCAGCACTTTAGGCTTTCTCTACTATTAAAGTTTCCCTTCTCTTATGGTTAAACTTAACAAGTTGCTTTCTATGACTACTTTTTTTACTACCATAACATTTCATTTAAAATGAAAATATAATGTTATTGAGCATCTTTATATTTTGAAATTTGATTTCCGCTCAATGGCTGATCAAAAATCATTTGAATGGGAATAAGGATTTTTGTAAGATATGCGATTTAACTTTAGTGGGTAAAAGCATCTGGTCAAAAAACGTGTCAATCCGTTCCGTGGCCGCCTCGGTACAATTGGGGTTTTTTTATGCAACACCAATCGATTTTCTTCTCTTTGATGTTCTGATTTATCCCCCATGACTGTGCGCATGGCTGATAATGCTAATTAGCATATTGCCCTTTATACCCATGACTGACTGACTAGAGGTAAACGTAAAACAGAAGATACCAGTCAATCATGCCCATCTACTAGTACATGAATGAGACCATTGCTAGTATATATTCTCAAAGAAAAGGAAACTAGGAAAAATAAGAATGGTAAGAATTGTTTATCTTTCCCGCTGAAAACGCGGCAAAAAGCAGCATAGGCTAAACTGGAACAGTTTGGACTCAATATTAAGAAACAAGAATCTTTGCTCGTCATTTGCGCTATGCTCATGACATTAATCTAGTTATTTGTGATGTTATTTATAGAAAAAAAGACGCTATATCATTCAAGCCAATAAACAACTCTAATCTCTCTCCACATCCCGAAGATAAACATCTTTGAGTGCAACGTTAGCAACCCTAACGGACCTCTTGCGCACTCCTGATTAAGACTTGAAATAATGGGATTAAGAGTGGAATCCGTCAGTCTTACCTAGAGGAGAGTGAGCAGTTGTACTAGCGGGGCGGTATTGGTCGTAGTGCTGAGTTCGGAGGGCGTTGAAGTTGTACCTCGGGGGCGGCTTCGAACACGCGTCGTATGCTTCCTCCTCGCTGCCAACACTCGACGAATCTGCAACAGATGAGGAGCTAAGAAGGGGACCCAAGCCATTCTCCAAATTTCAACCTCCGTCGCAGGATTTATAAAGTCATGCCAAGGTGAAGCGAATCTTGAACGGAACGCGAAGAATTGAAGACTGGCACAGTGCTAAATGAGAATGAAAAATATGAATAAACAGAGAATGACAAAAGTCAACCGTAAATATGGGAAGTGCCGTATTGAATACATTCTAAAGCAATTGTAGGCCACAGATTAAATTTAAAAAAATTAAAACTGAAGCGGTGGGGAAGATAAGAATTGAAACAAGAATGAAAATAAGTAAGTTGCTCTTACATTTTGATAATAGGAAGACGCGAGAGAATTTTAAAGCCACTTGAAGTTTTGGGACTATTTTAAAAAATTCTTAAGTTACGAATGAAAAAAATAACCGGAATTAGCTAATTTATTCAATAAATGAATGTTAGCCGAAATTTTCAGATTCTTCACTTTGGCATAAGTTTAGGGTAAGAGTTAATTAATTGTCAGGGTTAATCTAAATTGCAAAAGCCCATGCAAACAATTAAAATTGCAAAGTAACGGTACATTTAGATATAAGATGATTAAAAATTCTTAACACTCGAATAATTCTCTAGTCAAGTAAATTTTGCGATACAGTTTTACTGAAACGTTCTACATCATCTATAGGTTTTGTGATATAATAAAAATTTTGAATCATCTTAATGTATGAAACCAACGGTTCTCCAAGATTTGTTACTAAAAAGCAAGAAAAACTGGTGTCTAGATAGACTGTGTGATGAAACAATGCTGATTTGTTGTTAGGCAACATTTCTGCATAATATACTCGTATGTCACAGCATCTCATAAATTCAGAAGTATCGCTGTTTTGTTCATAAAAAAACGAGGAATTATTTGAAGATTTAATTAAAACAGGAAAAGTCTAGCTCGTATAAAGGGAGTGTCTCCAAATCTGGTATTATAAGCATCCTGCCAATTTGAATTAATTATTTTTATTTAGATCAAAGTACAAATTGTTAAATGCCAGTTAATTTGACGAGAGGATATTTGTTACAGGTATGAATGAGTTTTGGCACTGATAAAATACCAACAAGACAAAAAAATCAAGGGTAATCTGCTGCTACCACACAAAAACCTCAACCATAAAGGGCAAAAAGTACGATCAAAGAATCCCCCCCCCCTCCCACAAAAAAGAAGCTGAACGCACTAAACTAATTCTACTTCTAAATCGTTCCTGTACAATTGCAGAAACTCACCAAATCTCGCAGAACCGTGATCTTTAGCTATGCAGGATAATTAAGCACATATGCAGAAACACAAAGCCAACACGCGTGCATGTTTTTAAGAGATTTAAATTAGTAACGCAAAGCCTCGTTTTTTCGCTTGAAGCTCACATGTAAAAACGTTTTATTTGATAACTATAGCTTTAGTGGATGAAATTTGACATGTAACAAACGGTGAACAGCAGATATTTACAGCGACTAACAAACGCCAATTTGCTTCAAAGCACATCATTTTTTTTTATATCCCTCTTCTACAATGTTAGCAAAAAGACAGGTTAAGGGCACTCTGAGTCGCTTTTAGGGACAATTCATTGGAAACCAAACTACCTTGCTAAACAAGGGCAGAACCAATGGATAAAAATCACAATTAACTCGTCTCAAAACAATGTTGATTAACGGTGATAAACCACCGCTAAATCAACAAAAGAGGTGCCGGGAACGGACAGAAATAGAGAAGTTGAACAAAATTTAAACAAATAAGGCGAGGTGGGTTAGGAATATGACAGTAAACCTCACCAATCTCTATTGAAAGAAGCGAAAGGACTTAAAAGAATCGGTGATACCCACAAACATGAACTTATAAATGTGTTTGAGATGAGTGCGACTGTCAAGATTGAATTTCCTTTGGGTACAAACGCATAAACAGCGTATGTACCGTTTCCGATGACATTCCCAGCCACGGATTTTATCCCGATTGTTTTGGCAAACGCGGTTTAGCAAGCTTAGTAGACTTTTAACACAGGACAATCGCTATAAACAGTTATTATTTTAGTCTACTTGAATTAATGCCACTCACAGCTCAGTAAAACTCTCATAATAAAGTGACTCTCAGCAACAACACGAGAGATGAAACCCAAACGCCTCTATTATGGACCCCATTGGAATCCAACGAACGAGAAAGGGGACGGACAGGATAGATCACTTCAAAGCAACCAACGAGAGCATCGCTGGGAACAGATGAAGTAATAACTCAAGAGAATAGTTAAAAAGATCAGGGTTGAATAGTGCAAAAAATCATCCACGGGAGATCTAGACTAAATCCTTGCTACAAAAAAGTTAAGATGTGTAATTCAACCACGGCATTTTCACAGTGGAGAAATAAGGATATATTAATGTGAATAAACCGAAAGAGCAGGGTTAAGAATGGCAGACTGTCAGAAATATTGCGATGCTAAGGTGAAGCGAATCTTAACGGACGGAAGAATCGAAGGAACGGAATTTTGGCACAGTGCCAAATGATACTGGGATATATATATATTTTTTAATTTTATATATCTCATCTGGCGACTGCCTTCTAGGGCATAAGTCGCCGTACTCAAGCTAGCCTAAATCTAGGCTATATTAAAATCCAAATTTAAAAAGGAAAAACAAAAAGCAAAAAAAAAACAAACAAATTGACAAAAATATAGAGCGAGCTCCGTCGACGGGGTAAGAAGAAGACCGCGATCCATAGTTGAATTTTAAATAACAGGGAGAAGATCGGCCTCCTCCAAAAAGTTTAAAGTCCACAGGTCGTTGTGCACGAATCCGTTCCGAGTACAAGGGACAGGCGGTAGCGACCTCGCCCATCTCGGTACCGGGACAGGTATCGTGCGCGAAGATCACCCAGACTGGGACATTCGACAAGAATGTGCCGAACAGTCTGGGGGACGACGCAGTCGTCACAGTAGGGCGCTGCCAAGCGCTCTATCAAATGGCGATGCGTCACACGAGTGGACCCGATTCGGAGACGACAGAAAGCGACCTGAAGCCGTCGCGGGATTGGGGGATAGGTCCATTGGAACAGTCGCAGCGCAATGGCACGGGACTTTAAGTCGCGTGCAAGAGGCGTGGCGAGAAATAGCCAAATGTGGTACGTTCCAGGATGGTGTCCTGGGCAGAACCAGGGGCGCCACCGGCCCGATAGCTCTACCTAGCTCTCCAAGGAGTTTCCTGGCCCTAAACCAAAAGGGCTTGGGGTATGACTGGCGTCTCTCAGCGGAATAGGCACCATCGAAATCAGCTGCGGATGCAGTGAGAGCTGTTGGAGACTGAGGGAGGCGTCGGGCTCGCGCGTACAGGGCGAATAATGCACTGTACACGGCGTAGAGCGAGTCCATCTCCCCAGCATCGACTAGTAGGCTCTCAATGGGGAAAGTGCGGAAGGCACCAGTCGCAAGGCGAAGGCCGGTGTGGTGGATCGAGTCCACCTTCCGCAATAAACGCTCGGCTGCGGATGCATAAAACTCACATCCGTAGTCGAGCTTCGAACGAACAAATGATCGATAAAAAAATAAGGAAGTAACCCTATCAGCGCCCCAAGCGCTGAACGTCACGGAACGGAGAATATCCATGGCGCGGTTACAAGAGACCCTAAGGCTGCGAATATGATCCCCTTAGGTGAGGCATTGGTCAAATACAAGACCAAGGAAACGGTGCGATTCAACCACTTCCAGGCGTACCCCATTAAGAAACAAGTCTGGATCTGGGTGGAGCAGTGGATGGCGACAGAAGTGCACCACCTTAGTCTTGGCCAAAGAAAACCGAAACCTGTGCGCTTCGGCAGAGCGAGAGACGCGGTTCAATGCTTGTTGGAGTCGATGCTCCAGAGTTGGCATCTGGGCCGCGCCAAAAGAGATCAAAAGGTCGTCCACGTAGAGCGTAGCGAGAACATCTTCCGGCAGCACCCAGGTGATGCCGTTGATGCTGAGGGCAAAGAGTGTGACACTGAGGACACTTCCCTGCGGGACACCCTCTTCCTGCTCCATTGAGGCGGAGAAGGCTCCCCCCACCCGTACGTGAAATCGACGATCTTGCAAAAATTCAGGTATAAACATTGGGAGGCGTTCCCTCGCCTACATCGGGTGAGAGTCTCCAAGATACAGTATCGCTATGCGGTATCATAGGCCTTCTCCATATCGAAAAACACCGTGGCGTAGTGCTGTCTACGAAGAAAAGCCTCGCAGACGGCATTTTCCAGTCGGAGCAAAGCATCCGACGTGGAGTGGAACTTGCGGAAGCCGCACTGTGCACAAGACAGATGGCCTCTGCTGTCCAGAAAAAAGGCTAATCTAACATTTACCAATTTCTCCATAAACTTACCCACGCAAGAGGTTAGAGAGATTGGGCGGAAACCGGCCGGAGTAGAGTGATCTCTCCCCGGTTTGAGAAAGGCGAGCACAGTAGCGATTCACCAGGAATCTGGGGGAAGACCCTCCACCCAGATCCTGTTAAACAAATCTAGCAGAAAGGCAATGCCTCGCTCACCCAGGTGTCAAGAATGGAGTACGTGATATCGTCCGGACAATGGGCGGTGTCCGCGCACGAAGCAAGAGCGGAACGCAACTCACTCACAGTAAACCTGCCTTTGAATGGTTCTCCGCCTCTGGAGGTAAAATCCAGTCGGCAGCCTTCCGGGACATCACGACGTGCAGGGAATGCTGGCAGAGCAGCATTCCGGCTAGAGAATGCGGAGAAAGCGGTTGCAAAGGATTCCGCCACGGACGCGGGGTCCGAGATACGGTCCCATTTTCCGGGAGAACGGGAGGGGGGTCCTGCGAGAACTTGCCCCGAATCCTTTTGACTCGCTTCCATACCTCTGCTAAAGGGGTCTTCCCGTTAAGTGAAGACACGTATGCCCGCCAACAAGAGCGGCGGGCGTGCTTCGAAATATACCGGAACCTAGCCCTAGCCCGACGAAATTCAGCGACAGTGAAATCGTTCGGGCGGCGCTTATAGCGCATGTAGGCATAACGCTTCTGTTTGAGGGCCGACCACCATGGGAGTGGTCAGCGTGCAAAACGGCCAGACGTTCTAGGAATAGTAGTCAGGCCCGCAGGGATGAGGTTGCCGGAGAACTCAACGGCTTCATCTACCGACCTAAACTCCTCGAGTGAGATAGAGAATTCAGTCATTTCCTGAAATGCAGGCCACCGCGCCCGCGCCAAGCACCACCGAGGTGGGCTCTCAGGCGGCAGTTGCCCTGAAAATGATATTTGAATGGGGAAGTGATCACTACCATAGAGGTCCTCGACCACCCCCAATCAAAATCAGGCTATGCATCCGAAGAGCACAAAGATAGGTCAAGGCAAGAAAATGAAGCGATTCTCGGACAGTGATGCGTAAACTCATCCACGTTTAGGACACCCATCTCAAGCTCTTCGATCAGATCGGCAAGGACTTGTCCCCTGGGATTTATGGAGTAATCTCCATAGAGAGGATGCCTGCCGTTCAGATCTCAAATGCAAAAGATAGGGCCTCGCAACCGTGCCACGACGCGGTTGAAGTCCCCCGCGTCGAAGTCAGCTGACGGTGGAATGTACGCAGAAATGATAGTATACCTCATATCCAGGGGCAGCTGCACAGCCACTGCCTGAAAGAAGGTATCTAAAGGGAAAGGAAGAACGGAGACATCATGCCGGGTGTAAACCGCGCATCCCCCAGCCCGGCCCTCCCGTGATGGTGGGGTCGCAGGACCCTTATACCCCAGGAAAGCGGCCAGGGGGCACGAGCCTAGCATGGTCTCCTGCAGAAAGATAGTTAACGGGGAACGGGACGAGACGAGCCTCTGCAGCTCCTCCTAGTTGGTCCGAAGTCCACGGCAATTCCTTTGAAGGAATATGCCCCCCAGCCCTAGCTCGGAGGATACGCGGGGGCCCTCCTCGAACATAAGACCCTCACGGAACTGGCCGTACGCTTCCCTGAGGCAGAACCTGGGCGATGTCGCCTTCGAGGACTTATTGGGGAAGGTTGGGCTCGCCATGCGAGTCTTTTCCTCCCTCCGCCTCGAAACCTTAGGCGGAGTTGCGGCTTCGGAGGCTGGGGGCCGTCTATCGAGGAACCACCGTCTTCGAACCACTCAGCCCCCCACTAGGCGTGGGCGTAGGAGCCGAAGCTCCTTTGTTGCTGTCCTCCTTTCGGGGGACAGCTTTAGGAACCCCGCAAGATGGCCTGGCGACCAACTTCAGGGCTGTTGCGTCCTATGAGTCTAACGACTCGGTCGAGGCGCATGGCCGTTTCGCCTTATGGGAAACAGTCACGCTAAGGGGGAAAGAGCCCTGGTTTTAGCCGGGGCTGGGTGTGAACCCTTTTTGCTGCCAGCTTTACCAGGGGAGCGCACGAGTTGAGTAGAGACCGCAGATGGGCTCCGAATGCGCGCGGAAACAACCGTGCTCGTTAGCCTGGACCAAGTCCAAGTTCTTAGCCTCGCGGAATGAGAGTCGATCCTGGGCCTGAACGGCCAGGATTTCTTTCTCAACGAGATATGCACTACATTGCTTCAAAGAAGCGGGGTGCGGCTCTCCGCAATTGACACACTTGGCCACACACAATTTGGACTTCTCGTGTGCGGCCTTGGAGCAATTTACACATACTTCGCGTGACCCCAACTTTTCACGTCTACATGAACGATTCGTATGGCCGAAGCGGTGACAGTAATAGCACCGCCGTGGCAGTGGCACGAATGCCTTTATGCGGTAGCGGTACCAACCGACACGCACCGACTCAGGGAGCTCGTCACAATCGAACGTGACGAAGTGTAGGGGTGAGTCTCTAGTCCCCTCCCTGTTTTCTCATCACACGTTCGACCTTGACCGCCCCATGGTCGGCCAGCTCTAGGTTGATGTCCTCTATGGAGTAGTCAACGAGTTCCCTCGCATAAACTACACCTTTCACAAAGTTCATGGTAGAGTGCGGCGTCACACTCACCGGGGTGCCATCAAGTGTCCGAAGAGCTCTTATCTTGGCCGCCTCAGCGGGATTCGCCACATTCGCCAGAAGGCTCCCGTCCGAGAAACGGGTCACCTTCGGCTCTCTACCAATTACACTAGCTAATGCTCTCCTCTGATGGATCATGGTGCCCTTGGCCAACATGCTGCCATTAGTGGAGCGAAAAACGAGGAAGCGTTTGAAGCCAGCGGGATCGAAAACGCTAGGTAGCCTCTGAATGAGGGGCCTGATGTTATCGAGGCTCCGCCCTGTGCTATTTTCGTCTTAGTCATAGTCGGGGATTCCGCACCCGGAGAGGCAGAGGGGCCAAATGAGCTGATCTTGGCTTGGTCGCTTACCAAATTGGCAGCAGACTCATACGTCCCCGCAGCCCCCGCGGATGGAGAGGAGGCCCGAGTCTTCTTAGTCTTTTTCTTATTTTTTTTTTATTTTTAGGAGAGGGCGGGTAATGAACCCACTTCTCCCCTCCGCCGGCAGGAGCCCCCAGGCCCGACGGACCGGCCTCAGCCAGGTCCTTGTCCGAGATGGAGAAGGTCCTATCAGTCGCAGAGGCACCGGTCGGAGGATATCCCCCCCCCCCTTGTACCACCTTGGAAACCCAGGTCGTTTGAGGACCTTGCATAGGGGCGGAGTCGGGTTCGGTGCTTGGCGCCGAGCCCGGACTCGCTCCCATGGAAGGACCTACCGTCTGAGGCTGGGTTGCCTCAAGGACCATGTCTATCTCAGGGGTGGCCTCCAGTTGGCCATCCCTCCCCAGGACATCGCAGGTCCCGTTGGCAGCGTTGTCACAAGTCACGTGTGTGGAGGCACAGGCCTTGACCCCGGCAAGGTTCAATATTCTTGCCAGCAGGTCTTTTGAAGGAAGCGACCGTAGGGGCCTGGCTTCCCTCTTCCCCTAAGGGGGTTTGCTCTACCGAGCCGCTTCAATGGAGAACGCTCGGCTATGGGCTGCCTGCTCGCTTTCTTGGCAGTCTCCTTGGAAAGTAAAGGGGGAACTGCCGCTGGAAAGATGGAGGTGTCCGAAAGCACCTCCAGAGAAGGGGGTGAGGGGGAGTCCCCTACACCCGTAGGCGAAGGAGAGGAGTAAGCCTCCTCTCCGGGTAGAGAAATTTGGAGGGTTCCCTGCGCCGGCACAATGGTGGAGACCTCCATTTTTTTCTGTGGAGCTGCTCGAGGGCGGCTCCGTCGAAGGATATGGGGAAATTGAGGGTAGATTTTTAATTTTCTCATCATTGGGCATGGGGTGACCGTAATTTTTTCTCGGGATGCGTATGCTCATCACCCCTCGCAGTAGCCCGCCCTGCAAGGGGTACATACAGGCCTTGCAGAACCAGGTGCCGCCATTTGAGACCACCCCTCCCGCCTGGTGGCCTGGCAGTCCCTCGGCATGGCGGCTCCACCTTGGACACGGCGTAAAAAAATATAGATTGTGAAGTGAGAAGGAAAGGGGATGTGAGGAAGGTATGGGTGGGGATGAAGCAGGTTGTTTAGAACCCACCACCCCAGACCGGAGCTCAGGGGTTAGGCAACGTTGTCCTCTCCCCCTTCAGCCCCGATCCGGGACGGTTGGCTGAGAAGGTCAGCATCTACCCTATGAAATTAGAGGCTGACCAGAGAAAGTTGTGGGAGAGGTTGTATGAAAAGCGAGGAAACCAGGGGAAAGGGGGCGCAAGTGTTTTGAAGGAAGGAGAAGAGGCTAAGCTGGGGCCGGACGGGGTGCTGAGTCCCGTCAGCACGGCGGCCAGGATGGCAAATCGCCGCGCCCCTTACGGGGTGATACTCGGATAGAATATTATAAGCACCGGGAACAAGTTCGTAGCGAGAGCACAATCAAGAATACGAACTTTAACCCCTTGAGAAGTGGTTAAAGCGACATAAAAATGAACAGAAAGAACATGGTGAGTGTGTGGTAGGAAGAGTAGTGAAAGATGGCATAGCCAACCCCAACTATTCGGGGCACCACAGTCGAGAACCCAATTTACAATCTCCAGAAAATCGACGAGCTTCAATACTCAAAAATAAAACGTAGGCCTACAATCTCAATAACCTGACAAATAAATAATTATCCCTGGAATTATCCTTTGTATTTGAGAAAGGGTATCTGGAAACAGCTTCATAATGCAAGCCTTTATCAAGATTAGACTTGGACAAACATACATACGAGTATAATGCTAGCCATATTTTCTTTAGAAAAAATATTCCCGAATTAATACTCAATTCTTTCATAAGGATGTTGTAATTCACTGTTCTATATGGCCTATTAATCACCCCAATTTCGTACGGACGAAGGATAAATAAAAACAAGAATATGGTGTATAAAACGACCTCCAAACATGTTCAAAAGCTGTTGGCATTAATTCTTTCAACTAAAATAAGCTTAGCCGTTTACTACGACAAGACGTTAGAATTATAGTTAAAGACATCCTAAGAGAGGCAAACGCTTTCTTCCAAAGTCTCCCTCCTCTAACCTTTATAATACTACCTCCTACCACTACAGCTGGGGCTGGTAGCAGGAATTTGATGATGGTAGTTTCTGAAGGGTATGACGTCACTGCAAGAATGCTGCTGTTCATTGGTGTAATGAAGGGGTGGGTGGTGCGATAGGGATGGAGTAACAGATGGGGTCAATGAGGATCTAGGGTCCAGCGAATGGCCCATTTGGTATGGTACCATGTGATGAGGACCCAGCTGAGCATCCCCTTGCCATGCTGAGCCACCAGTGTTACCACCATGGGCTACCATATTCAGAGGATAAGACTCCACCAAACAAGGTGCTGCAAAAGGTATAGTAAACATTGCACCGATCAGAAAGCGAAAAATCAACAACGGAATAAAAAAAAAGGTTTCAACGTGGAAGAAAGCATTAAAATAGGTGACTAAAACCTACAATATTTAATAAAAAAAACGAGCTCGAAACATGAAGGGAAGAATTAACTGAAAACTACTAAAGTGCATCTCTAAATTTTATTGCTTCAACTGTAAGAGAAAATGATTAGTCCAAATACATTCTCTTATTGACTAAATGAGAACAAATGTAACAACTACACGTTTAGTCGCTGAATAATAACAAGCTATATCACTCTTATTAACTTCTATCGCGTATTTACCCTCAAAATACACACTCTTGGCTTGCAAACCATATCCATTTCAGGAGATTGTATTGCAACTTAATTCAATACTATGCATGTGACTATTAAATAAAGAAACTTGCTGTAATTTTATTTGAATGTAGGAAAAAATGCATTTTAATTTCTTGCTCTTTCAATATATTCCCCTTCTTTTCTAACCATCCTTTTCATTCTGGCCTCCCACAGATTAAGAGTGTGGTCTGAGAACCTTCTCTTCTTTTGGAAGAGACTCGAAACGGGTTTCTTTGAGTCCAAACTTCATTTTAGGCGAAGTGAAATCTGGAGGGTGATCAAGTATTGCAATGCGTTTCTCGATCGAAATCAGCTACACCGAGAGCGCTTAATGTGTCAGGCGCGTTGTCGGAATGAAAAAGCCAGCCATTTCCCTCAATATGGCCTTGAATTTCCTGTCTTTCTTGCTTCATCCTTGCTGATGGTGTATTCTAGTGCATTGGGTGCCGTTCAATCCAGATGTATACGTATATCGTCATTCCATCAAATTGGCTGGACTTCAATTTGTTTCCAATTTTATTTTAAACTTTAAGATCCCTTCATAATGGCATCAGTTAATATACAACTTAGGAAAGTACTTAAACATCTAGCCATGATCTAAATCAAATTTCCACTAAAAAATAGGAAAAAGAAAAAACCCCGAACCAAATAATGTCTCACAATTCGCTTGGGATTTTCTTATTGATTAAGAATCTGGATATTTGGAAGAACCTTAGCAACAATTGTCTAATAATATCAACTATTTTTGTCATCATCTTGATTCTAAGTCGTCAATCTTGTCGAGGCATATGTTCAACTTTTACAATATTCTCGCCGGTTCTTGACGAATGTCCAGAATATTCTTCATCCCCCCATCTCCTCTAAGAGAAACTGGTGCTCTCTTGGGTCGTCTTTTCCATCTCATAAAATCTTGCACTCTCTCCCGCGCCTGCATAGACCAAACCAAGGGCGAAAGAGGGCGCTAAACGTTCTAAAATAAATAAATCTTCAGACATCCTCTTGACCTCCACTAATCTTTTATGTACACACTTCAATTACCATAAAGGATTCAGGAATCACTTGGTTCCATCCTCACCAAAAATTTCATGTGTAAAAACGCCATCGGGGAATCAAATAATGATTGCAGGGAGCACAAACTTCATGGGTTTATGTTTTCCAACTTGTCAATATACACCATTTGGTTCGTTAATCCACGTGATGGTTCGTTACATCAAATTTCGTTATTTAACAACCACAACACCTGTGATTACAACCTCGCTATAGTAAAAAAACAAACACCACATTTAAACCTCATTAACGGGTTCAGTATCAAGGTTAAATAAAAGGTATTGTAAATACTATTAGAGAAGCCTCCCAGTGGGCATTCATGCTGTACGAGAACCACCGGGGAACACTCGTGGGAACTTGTTCGGGCGCAAACGGATGCAATAGAGGAAGAGAAGCGAGAAAAAATAAGCTAAAGCGAATAAATTAAAGGAGCCAATATTTTTTTTAACATGGAAACTGATGTAACTAACAAGGGCATGCTGCAATGGGGGAGGAAAAAACGGGGAAATAACAGATACATGGAGGAAAATGTATATAACCAGACCAGTGAGAATGAGAAGAGGCAGGCATGATAACCATACCTAGATTAGAAGGTACGAACAAGTTCGTAGAAGCACCCAAACCCTCAAAAAATCACGGAGTAGACAATAAAACAACGCAAGTTATTCCAATCGCTTCGAACTTGTGGATTTGGGGGCACTTTATTACGAACATTGAAGAAAACCTATTTCGAAAAATAAATAACAAACCGACGGCGCTGACATTTTTATATTTTTTTTATTTTAAGAGCTCATCTGGCGAGTGCCTACTTGGGCATTAGACGCTGTAGTCAACACTGCCTAATACTAGGCATCTTTAAAAAAAGACGCAAAAAAAAACAAATAAAAAAAAATGAAAAAAGGAAAAAGGCAATAATCAGGAAGCAAGCTGCGGCGTCGGGGGTAAGTCCGCCTCCCCCGGCGCAGGAACGCGCGAAGCTACTTAAAAAAAACCCTATTTAAATAAAGGGGAGAAGGCCAGCCTCTCCCCCCCCCAAAGGTTTATAGGTACACCAGTCAATGTGCACGAACTCGTCCCGAGTACAAGGGATAGGCGGTAGCGACCCCGCCCATCCCGGTACCGGGACAGGTATCGTGCGCGAAGATCACTCAGACTGGAACATTCGACAAGAATGTGCCGAACAGTCTGGGGGACGACGCAGTAATCACAGTAGGGCGCTGCCAAGCGCTCCATCAAATGGCGATGCGTCACACGAGTGGGCCCGATTGGGAGACGACAGAAAGCAACCTGAAGCCTTCGCGGCATTGGGGGCTAGGTCCATGGGAAAAATCGCGGCGCAATGGCACCCAATCTTCTTTGCCAAGCAGCCCGAAGAGCCGCCCGGATTACTGCCATGTAGTCAGTGTGGAGAAGAGCAAATCGAAACGCTGATCTAGTCGCAGAGTCCTCGCGCACTCTTTGGCGCCCTCATTACCCGCAATTCCTACATATCCAGGAACCCAGCAGAAGATAATCTCAACATCCACCCGGCTTGCCAAAACCATGGTGTCACGGATATTGAGAACCAGGGGATGCGGAGATTCCAAAAACCCGAGAGCACTCAGGGCGCTTTGTGAATCGCTATAGATCACAATCCGATCTCCGAACCGAGCACGTCGAGTAATCTCCCGTACCGAGTGGTGTATTGCCACCAGCTCGGCCGTGAAGACAGACGCAGCGCCTTGGCAGAACCCAGCTGATTGCAAACAGAGGGGATTTTTTTTTTATTTTCAAGGGGCTATCTGGCGACTGCCCACTTGGGCATAAGTCACCGCAAACAAACAGCCCAGTTCTAGTCTACTTTAAAATATAAATTTTAACAGAAACAACAATCAAAAGGGGATAACAAGCTCCGGCGTCGGGGGGGGGGTCCCCCTCCCCCCGGCGTAGGAGCCTGCGACCTAAAAAAAACAAAAACAGACAAGAATAACAAAAAAACAACAAGCTAAATACAAGGGAGAAGGCCGGCCTCCCCCAAAAAGTTAGCAAGTCCACCAGTCAATGTGAACGAATCTGTCCCGAGTACAAGGGACAGGCGGTAGCGACCCCGCCCATCCCGGTACCGGGACAGGTATCGTGCGCGAAGATCACCCAGACTGGGACATTCGACAAGAATGTGCCGAACAGTCTGGGGGACGACGCAGTCGTTGCAATAGGGCGCAGGCGAGCGCCCAATCAAATAGCGATGCGTCACACGAGTGTGTCCGATTCGGAGACGACAGGAAGCAACCAGAAGCCAACGCGGCATTGGGGGATAGGTCCATGGGAACAGTCGCGGCGCAATGGCATTTTTTTTTTTTTTTTTAATTAAGGGGCTATCTGGCGACTGCCGACTAAGGCATAAGTTGCCGTAAACAAACAGCCTAATTTAGGCTACTTTAAAAAATTAAACAGAAAACAATAAAAAGGAATAACAATAACAATAACAAAGCAATAACAAAACAATTACAAAAACAACAACAACAATTAAATCGCGTTAAATAAAAGGGAGAAGGCCGGCCTCCCCCCAAAAGTCAATAAGTCCACCAGTCAAAGTACACGCACTCATCCCGAGAACAAGGGACAGGCGGTAGCGACCCCGCCCATCCCGGTACCGGGACAGGTGTCGTGCGCGAAGATCACCCAGACTGGGACATTCGACAAGAATGTGCCGAACAGTCTGGGGGACGACGCAGTCGTTGCAATAGGGCGCAGGCGAGCGCTCCATCAGATAGCGATGCGTCACACGAGTGTGTCCGATTCGGAGACGACAGAAAGCAACCTGAAGCCGCCGCGGCATTGGGGGATAGGTCCATGGGAACAGTCGCGGCGCAATGGCACGCAACTTTAAGTTCCCTTCGACCGTCTCCCATCTTCTTTGCCAAGCAGTCCGAAGAGCTGCCCGTATTCCTGCGGGATTCGCCGCATTGGCCAGAAGGCTCCCGTCCGAGAAACGGGTTACCTTCGGCTCTCTACCAATTGCACTAGCTAATCCTCTCCGCTGATGGATCATGTTGCCCTTGGACAACATGGTGCCATCAGTGGAGCGAATAACGAGGAAGCGTTTGAAGCCAGCGGGCTCGAAAACGCCAGGTAACCTCTGAATGAGGGGCCCCGATGTCATCGAGGCTCCGCCCTGTGCACTCTTGGTCTTAGTCAGGGGCTCCGCACACGAGGGGGTAGAGGGGCCAGATGTGCCGATCTTGGCTTGGTCGCCTACCAAAGTGGCAGCAGACCCATCCGTCCCCGCAGCCCCCGCGGATGGAGAGGAGCCCCGAATCTTTTTCGTCTTTCTTGTCTTTTTCTTCTTTTTAGGAGAGGAGGGCGGGGAATGAACCCGCTTTTCACCCCCGCCGGTAGAAGCCCCCAGGCCAGATGGACCGGCCTCAGCCAGGTCCTTCTCTGAAATGGAGAAGGTCCCGGTGGGCGCAGGGGATTCATCCGGAGGAGATCCCTCCCCTCCTTGTCCTGCCTGAGAATCCACAGCCGTTTGATGAGGACCTTGCATAGGGGCGGATTCTGGTTCGGTGCTTGGCGCCAAGCCCGGATTCCCCCCCATGGAAGGCCCTACCTTCTGAGGCTGGTTTTCCTCAAGGACCATGTCTATCACAGGAGGGGCCTCCAGTTGGCCATCCCCTCCCAGGACATCGCAGGTCCCCTTGGCAGCGTCATAAGTCTTTAGTGGGGAGGCACAGGCCTTGACCCCGGCAAGGTTTAATATTTTTGCCAGCAGGTCTTTTGAGGGAAGCGACCGAAGGGGCCTGGCTTCCCTCTCCCCCCTAAGGGGGTTTGCCCTACCGAGCCGCTTGTACGAGGGGCGGTCGGCAATGGGCTGCCTGCTGGCTTTCTTGGCAGTCCCCTTAGAAAGCATAGGAGGGACTGCCGCTGGAGATAGGGAGGTGCCCGAAAGCACCTCCAGAGAAGGGGGTGAGGGGGAGTCCCCTACACCCGTAGGCGTAGGAGAGGAGTAAGCCTCCTCTCCGGTTAAAGAGGTATGGAGGGTCCCCTGCGCAAGCACAGGGAAGGGGGACCTCCATCTTTTCTGTGGAGCTGCACGAGGGCGGCTCCGTTGTTGTTATAGGGGGAATTAAGGGGAGATGTTTTTTTTTTCATCATTGAGCATGGTGACCCTCTTTGTTTTACGGGACGCAATCGCTCACCACCTCTTGCAGTAGCCCGCACTGCAAGAGGTGCTTACAGGCCCGGCAGAGCCAGGCGCCGCCATTTGGGACCACCCCTCCCGCCTGGTGGCCTGGCAGTCCTTCGGCATGGCGGCTCCACCTTGAACACGGCGTAAAACGGATAGATTTTGAAGACGAGAGGAAAAGGGATGTGAGGAAGGTATGGGTGGGGATGAAGCAAGTTGTTAAAAGCCAACCACCCCAGACCGGAGCTCAGGGGTTAGGGGACATTGTCCCCTCCCTCCTCAGCCCCGATCCGGGACGATTGGCTGAGAAGAAGGTCAGCTTCTACCCTGTGAAATTAGAGGCTGACCAGAGAAAGTTGTGGGAGAGGTTGTATGAAGAGCGACGAGGTAGGATAGGAATACAGGCTATCTGAAGGAAGGAAGAGGGGCTAAGCTGGGGCCGGACGGGGCGCTGGATCCCGTCAGCACGACGGCCAGGATGGCAAATCGCCGCGCCCCTTACGGGGCGGCGCAATGGCACGCAACTTCAAGTTCCCTTCGACCGTCTCCCATCTTCTTTGCCAAGCAGTCCGAAGAGCTGCCCGTATTCCTGCCATGTAGTCGGTGTGAGGAAGAGAGAAACGCTGGTCCGGTCGCAGAGTCCTCGCGGACTCTTTGGCACCGTCATCGGCGCGCTCATTCCCCGCAATTCCTACATGTCCAGGAACCCAGCACAAGATAATCTCGACATCTGCCAATCTCGCCAAAACTGTGGCGTCACGTATATCGCGAACCAGGGAATGCGGAGATTCCAATGCCCCGAGAGCACTCAGGGCGCTTTGTGAGTCGCTATAGATCACAATCCGGTCTCCGAACCGGGCACGTCGCGTAATCTCCCGTACCGAGTGGTGTATTTCCACCAGCTCGGCCGTGAAGACAGACGCAGCGCCTGGTAGAGCCCCGCTGACTTCAAACAGAGGGGATACGGCGTGGAAGCGGACCCCCTCTTGGGACTTGGAGCCATCTGTATACACTGGCACGGTTCCAGCGTGACACGAGGTGTGCTCCAAAAAGGTCGAACGCAATACTCCCGACGCCGTACAAGCTTTGGGAGCAGAGGCGTGGCGACAAATAGCCAAATGTGGTACCCCCCAGGGTGACGTCCTGGGCAGAACCAGGGGCGCCACCGGCCCGAGAGCAATATCTAGCTCTCAAAGGGGTTTCCTGGCCCTAAACCCAAAGAGCTTAGGGTATGACTGGCGTCTCTCGGCTGCATGGGCACCGTCGAGATCAGCTCCGGGTGCAGTGAGAGCTGTTGACAACTGAGGGAGGCGCCGGGCTCGCGCGTACAGGCGAGTGATGCACTGTACGCGGCGCAGAGCAAGTGGCATCTTCCCAGCATCGACCAAAAAGCTCTCAATAGGGAAAGTACGGAAGGCACCGGTCGCCAGGCGAAGGCCGGTGTGGTGGATCGAATCCACCTTCCGCAATAAACGCTCGGCTGCGGATGCAAACAACTCGCATCCGTAGTCGAGCTTCGAACGAACAAAGGATCGATAAAAGAGTAGGGGAGTAGCCCTATCAGCGCCCCAAGCGCTGAACGTCACGGAACAGAGAATTTCCATGGCGCGGGTACAAGAGACCCCAAGGCTGCGAATATGAGGCGTCGGTCAAATACAAGACCGAGGAAACTGAGATTTCATCACATCCAGGCGCACCACATTAAGAAACAAATCTGGGTCGGGGTGAAGCCGTGGATGGCGGCAGAAGTGCGCCACCTTAGTCTTGGCCAAAGAAAACCGAAACCTGTGCGCTTCGGCATAGCGAGAGACGCGGTTCAATGCCTGTTGGAGTCGACGCTCCAGAGTTGGCATCTGGGCCGCGCCAAAAGAGATCGAAAGGTCGTCCACGTAGAGCGTAGCGAGAACATCGTTCGGCAGCACCGAGGTGATGCCGTTGATGCTTAGGGCAAAGATTTTTTTTTTTTTTTTTTAAAGGGGCTATCTGGCGACTGCCGACTTAGGCATAAGTCGCCGTAAAAAAAAGCCTAGTTCTAGGCTACTTTAAAAAATTAAACAGAAAACAATAAAAAGAAATAACAATAACAATAACAAAGCAATAACAAAAACAATTACAAGAACAACAACAACAATTAAATCGGGTTAAATAAAAGGGAGAAGGCCGGCCTCCCCCCAAAAGTCAATAAGTCCACCAGTCAAAGTACACGCACTCGTCCCGAGCACAAGGGACAGGCGGTAGCGACCCCGCCCATCCCGGTACCGGGACAGGTGTCGTGCGCGAAGATCACCCAGACTGGGACATTCGACAAGAATGTGCCGAACAGTCTGGGGGACGACGCAGTCGTTGCAATAGGGCGCAGGCGAGCGCTCCATCAGATAGCAATGCGTCACACGAGTGTGTCCGATTCGGAGACGACAGAAAGCAACCTGAAGCCGCCGCGGCATTAGGGGATAGGTCCATGGGAACAGTCGCGGCGCAATGGCACGCAACTTTAAGTTCCCTTCGACCGTCTCCCATCTTCTTTGCCAAGCAGTCCGAAGAGCTGCCCGTATTCCTGCCATGTAGTCGGTGTGAGGATTTTTTTTTTTTTTTTTTATTTAAGGGGCTATCTGGCGACTGCCGACTTAGGCATAAGTCGCCGTAAACAAACAGCCTAGTTCTAGGCTACTTCAAAAAATGGAACAGGGAACAACAAAAAAGAAATAACAATAACAAAAAATAACAAAACAATAACAAAAACAACAACAACAACAACAAAAACAACAACAAAATTAAGCCTGGTTAAAAAAAAAGGGAGAAGGCCGGCCTCCCCCAAAAAGTTAGCAAGTCCACCAGTCAAAGTGCACGCACTCGTCCCGAGTACAAGGGACAGGCGGTAGCGACCCCGCCCATCCCGGTACCGGGACAGGTGTCGTGCGCGAAGATCACCCAGACTGGGACATTCGACAAGAATGTGCCGAACAGTCTGGGGGACGACGCAGTCGTTGCAATAGGGCGCAGGCGAGCGCTCCATCAGATAGCAATGCGTCACACGAGTGTGTCCGATTCGGAGACGACAGAAAGCAACCTGAAGCCGCCGCGGCATTAGGGGATAGGTCCATGGGAACAGTCGCGGCGCAATGGCACGCAACTTTAAGTTCCCTTCGACCGTCTCCCATCTTCTTTGCCAAGCAGTCCGAAGAGCTGCCCGTATTCCTGCCATGTAGTCGGTGTGAGGATTTTTTTTTTTTTTTTTTTATTTAAGGGGCTATCTGGCGACTGCCGACTTAGGCATAAGTCGCCGTAAACAAACAGCCTAGTTCTAGGCTACTTCAAAAAATGGAACAGGGAACAACAAAAAAGAAATAACAATAACAAAACAATAACAAAACAATAACAAAAACAACAACAACAACAAAAACAACAACAAAATTAAGCCTGGTTAAAAAAAAAGGGAGAAGGCCGGCCTCCCCCAAAAAGTTAGCAAGTCCACCAGTCAAAGTGCACGCACTCGTCCCGAGTACAAGGGACAGGCGGTAGCGACCCCGCCCATCCCGGTACCGGGACAGGTGTCGTGCGCGAAGATCACCCAGACTGGGACATTCGACAAGAATGTGCCGAACAGTCTGGGGGACGACGCAGTCGTTGCAATAGGGCGCAGGCGAGCGCTCCACCAGATAGCGATGCGTCACACGAGTGTGTCCGATTCGGAGACGACAGAAAGCAACCTGAAGCCGCCGCGGCATTGGGGGATAGGTCCATGGGAACAGTCGCGGCGCAATGGCACGCAACTTTAAGTTCCCTTCGACCGTCTCCCATCTTCTTTGCCAAGCAGTCCGAAGAGCTGCCCGTATTCCTGCCATGTAGTCGGTGTGAGGAAGAGCGAAACGCTGGTCCGGTCGCAGAGTCCTCGCGGACTCTTTGGCGCCCTCATCGGCGCGCTCATTCCCCGCAATTCCCACATGTCCAGGAACCCAGCAGAAGATAATCTCGACATCTGCCCGGCTCGCCAAAACCGTGGCGTCACGGATATCGCGAACCAGGGGATGCGGAGATTCCAATGCCCCGAGAGCACTCAGGGCGCTTTGTGAGTCGCTATAGATCACAATCCGGTCTCCGAACCGGGCACGTCGCGTAATCTCCCGTACCGAGTGGTGTATTGCCACCAGCTCGGCCGTGAAGACAGACGCAGCGCCTGGTAGAGCCCCGCTGACTTCAAACAGAGGGGATACGGCGTGGAAGCCGACCCCCTCTTGGGACTTGGAGCCATCCGTATACACTGGCACGGTACCAGCGTGACACGATGTGTGCTCCAAAAAGGTGGAACGCAATACTCCCAGCGCAGTACAAGCTTTGGGAGCAGAGGCGTGGCGACAAAAAGCCAAATGTGGTACCCTCCAGGGTGGTGTCCTGGGCAGATCCAGGGGCGCCACCGGCCCGAGAGCTATATCTAGCTCTCGAAGGAGTTTCCTGGCCCTAAACCCAAAGGGCTTAGGGTATGACTGGCGTCTCTCGACGGCATAGGCACCATCGAGATCAGCGTCGCTATAGATCACAATCCGGTCGCCGAACCGTGCACGTCGCGTAATTTCCCGTACCGATTGGTGTATTTCCACCAGCTCGGCCGTGAAGACAGACGCAGCGCCTGGTAGAGCCCCGCTGACTTCAAACAGAGGGGATACGGCGTGGAAGCGGACCCCCTCTTGGGACTTGGAGCCATCTGTATACACTGGCACGGTTCCAGCGTGACACGAGGTGTGCTCCAAAAAGGTCGAACGCAATACTCCCGACGCCGTACAAGCTTTGGGAGCAGAGGCGTGGCGACAAATAGCCAAATGTGGTACCCTCCAGGGTGACGTCCTGGGCAGAACCAGGGGCGCCACCGGCCCGAGAGCAATATCTAGCTCTCAAAGGGGTTTCCTGGCCCTAAACCCAAAGAGCTTAGGGTATGACTGGCGTCTCTCGGCTGCATGGGCACCGTCGAGATCAGCTCCGGGTGCAGTGAGAGCTGTTGACAACTGAGGGAGGCGCCGGGCTCGCGCGTACAGGCGAGTGATGCACTGTACGCGGCGCAGAGCAAGTGGCATCTTCCCAGCATCGACCAAAAAGCTCTCAATAGGGAAAGTACGGAAGGCACCGGTCGCCAGGCGAAGGCCGGTGTGGTGGATCGAATCCACCTTCCGCAATAAACGCTCGGCTGCGGATGCAAACAACTCGCATCCGTAGTCGAGCTTCGAACGAACAAAGGATCGATAAAAGAGTAGGGGAGTAGCCCTATCAGCGCCCCAAGCGCTGAACGTCACGGAACTGAGAATTTCCATGGCGCGGGTACAAGAGACCCCAAGGCTGCGAATATGAGGCGTCGGTCAAATACAAGACCGAGGAAACTGAGATTTCATCACATCCAGGCGCACCACATTAAGAAACAAATCTGGGTCGGGGTGAAGCCGTGGATGGCGGCAGAAGTGCGCCACCTTAGTCTTGGCCAAAGAAAACCGAAACCTGTGCGCTTCGGCATAGCGAGAGACGCGGTTCAATGCCTGTTGGAGTCGACGCTCCAGAGTTGGCATCTGGGCCGCGCCAAAAGAGATCGAAAGGTCGTCCACGTAGAGCGTAGCGAGAACATCATCTGGCAGAACCGAGGTGATGCCGTTGATGCTCAGGGCAAAGAGTGTGACACTGAGGACACTTCCCTGCAGGACACCCTCTTGCTGATCCTTTGGGGCAGAGAGGGCTCCCCCCACCCGTACGCGGAATCGACGATCTCGCAATTTTTTTTTTTTTTTTTTTTTATTTAAGGGGCTATCTGGCGACTGCCGACTTAGGCATAAGTCGCCGTAAACAAACAGCCTAGTTCTAGGCTACTTTAAAAAATTAAACAGAAAACAATAAAAAGAAATAACAATAACAATAACAAAGCAATAACAAAAACAATTACAAGAACAACAACAACAATTAAATCGGGTTAAATAAAAGGGAGAAGGCCGGCCTCCCCCCAAAAGTCAATAAGTCCACCAGTCAAAGTACACGCACTCGTCCCGAGCACAAGGGACAGGCGGTAGCGACCCCGCCCATCCCGGTACCGGGACAGGTGTCGTGCGCGAAGATCACCCAGACTGGGACATTCGACAAGAATGTGCCGAACAGTCTGGGGGACGACGCAGTCGTTGCAATAGGGCGCAGGCGAGCGCTCCATCAGATAGCAATGCGTCACACGAGTGTGTCCGATTCGGAGACGACAGAAAGCAACCTGAAGCCGCCGCGGCATTAGGGGATAGGTCCATGGGAACAGTCGCGGCGCAATGGCACGCAACTTTAAGTTCCCTTCGACCGTCTCCCATCTTCTTTGCCAAGCAGTCCGAAGAGCTGCCCGTATTCCTGCCATGTAGTCGGTGTGAGGATTTTTTTTTTTTTTTTTTTTATTTAAGGGGCTATCTGGCGACTGCCGACTTAGGCATAAGTCGCCGTAAACAAACAGCCTAGTTCTAGGCTACTTCAAAAAATGGAACAGGGAACAACAAAAAAGAAATAACAATTACAAAACAATAACAAAAACAACAACAACAACAAAAACAACAACAAAATTAAGCCTGGTTAAAAAAAAGGGAGAAGGCCGGCCTCCCCCAAAAAGTTAGCAAGTCCACCAGTCAAAGTGCACGCACTCGTCCCGAGTACAAGGGACAGGCGGTAGCGACCCCGCCCATCCCGGTACCGGGACAGGTGTCGTGCGCGAAGATCACCCAGACTGGGACATTCGACAAGAATGTGCCGAACAGTCTGGGGGACGACGCAGTCGTTGCAATAGGGCGCAGGCGAGCGCTCCACCAGATAGCGATGCGTCACACGAGTGTGTCCGATTCGGAGACGACAGAAAGCAACCTGAAGCCGCCGCGGCATTGGGGGATAGGTCCATGGGAACAGTCGCGGCGCAATGGCACGCAACTTTAAGTTCCCTTCGACCGTCTCCCATCTTCTTTGCCAAGCAGTCCGAAGAGCTGCCCGTATTCCTGCCATGTAGTCGGTGTGAGGAAGAGCGAAACGCTGGTCCGGTCGCAGAGTCCTCGCGGACTCTTTGGCGCCCTCATCGGCGCGCTCATTCCCCGCAATTCCCACATGTCCAGGAACCCAGCAGAAGATAATCTCGACATCTGCCCGGCTCGCCAAAACCGTGGCGTCACGGATATCGCGAACCAGGGGATGCGGAGATTCCAATGCCCCGAGAGCACTCAGGGCGCTTTGTGAGTCGCTATAGATCACAATCCGGTCTCCGAACCGGGCACGTCGCGTAATCTCCCGTACCGAGTGGTGTATTGCCACCAGCTCGGCCGTGAAGACAGACGCAGCGCCTGGTAGAGCCCCGCTGACTTCAAACAGAGGGGATACGGCGTGGAAGCCGACCCCCTCTTGGGACTTGGAGCCATCCGTATACACTGGCACGGTTCCAGCGTGACACGATGTGTGCTCCAAAAAGGTCGAACGCAATACTCCCGGCGCAGTACAAGCTTTGGGAGCAGAGGCGTGGCGACAAATAGCCAAATGTGGTACCCTCCAGGGTGGCGTCCTGGGCAGAACCAGGGGCGCCACCGGCCCGAGAGCTATATCTACCTCTCGAAGGAGTTTCCTGGCCCTAAACCCAAAGGGCTTAGGGTATGACTGGCGTCTCTCGGCGGCATAGGCACCATCGAGATCAGCTGCGGATGCAGTGAGAGCTGTTGGCGACTGAGGGAGGCGCCGGGCTCGCGCGTACAGGCGAGTGATGCACTGCACGCGGCGCAGAGCGAGTGGCATCTCCCCAGCAACGACCAACAGGCTCTCAATGGGGGAAGTGCGGAAGGCACCGGTCGCAAGGCGAAGGCCGGTGTGGTGGATCGAATCCACCTTCCGCAATAAACGCTCGGCTGCGGATGCATAAAACTCGCATCCGTAGTCGAGCTTCGAGCGAACAAAGGATCGATAAAAAAGTAAGGCGGTAGCCCTATCAGCGCCCCAAGCGCTGAACGTCACGGAACGGAGAATGTCCATGGCGCGGGTACAAGAGACCCTAAGGCTGCGAATATGAGCCTCCCAGGTGAGGCGTCGGTCGAATACAAGACCAAGGAAACGGTGCGACTCAACCACATCCAGGCGCACCCCATTAAGAAACAAATCTGGGTCGGGGTGAAGCCGTGGATGGCGGCAGAAGTGCACCACCTTAGTCTTGGCCAAAGAAAACCGAAACCTGTGCGCTTCGGCATAGCGAGAGACGCGGTTCAATGCCTGTTGGAGTCGACGCTCCAGAGTTGGCATCTGGGCCGCGCCAAAAGAGATCGAAAGGTCGTCCACGTAGAGCGTAGCGAGAACATCTTCCGGCAGCACCGAGGTGATGCCGTTGATGCTCAGGGCAAAGAGTGTGACACTGAGGACACTTCCCTGCGGGACACCCTCTTCCTGCTCCTTTGGGCCGGAGAGAGCTCCCCCCACCCGTACGCGGAATCGACGATCTCGCAAAAATTCAGATATAAACATTGGGAGGCGTCCCCTCGCCCCCATCGTGTAGAGAGTCTCCATGATACCGTATCGCCATGCGGTATCATAGGCCTTCTCCAGATCCAAAAACACCGTGGCGTAGTGCTGTCTACGAAGGAAAGCCTCGCAGACGGCATTTTCCAGTCGGAGCAGAGCATCCGACGTGGAGTGGAACTTGCGGAAGCCGCACTGTGCGGAAGACAGATGGCCTCCGCTGTCCAGGAAAAAAGCTAATCTAACGTTTACCAATTTCTCCATCAACTTGCACACGCAAGAGGTTAGAGAGATTGGGCGGAAACCGGTCGGAGTAGAGTGATCTCTCCCCGGTTTGCGAAAGGCGAGCACAGTAGCGATTCGCCAGGAGTCTGGGAGAAGACCTTCCACCCAGATCCTGTTGAACAGATCTAACAGAAAGGCCATGCCTCGCTCACCCAGGTGTCGAAGCATGGCGTACGGGACATCGTCCGGACCATGGGCGGTGTCCGCGCACGAAGCGAGAGCGGAACGCAACTCACTCACAGTAAACTTGTCGTTGAAGGGTTCTCCGCCACTGGAGGTAAAGTCCAGCCGGCGGCCTTCCGCGACATCACGACGTGCATTGAATGCTGGCGGAGCAGCATCACGGCTAGAGAATGCGGAAAAAGCGGTCGCTAAGGATTCCGCCACGGACGCGGGGTCTGAGATTGCGGTCCCATTCTCCTGGAGAACGGGAGGGGGGTCCTGCGAGAACTTGCCCCGAATCCTTTTGACTCGCTTCCACACCTCAGCTAAAGGGGTCTTCCCGTTAAGTGAAGACACGTATGCCCGCCAAGAAGAGCGGCGGGCGTGCTTCGAAATATACCGGAACCTAGCCCTAGCCCGACGAAATTCAGCGACAGTGAAATCGTTCGGGCGACGCTTATAGCGCATGTAGGCATAACGCTTCTGTTTGAGGGCCGTCTCACACTCGGCCGACCACCATGGGATTGGTCGGCGTGCAAAACGGCCAGACGTCCTAGGAATAGTAGTCAGGCCCACGGCGATGAGGTTGCCGGAGAAGAACTCAACGGCCTCATCTACCGACCTAAACTCCTCGACTGAGATAGAGAATTCAGTCATTTCCTGAAATGCAGGCCACCGCGCCCGCGCCAAGCACCACCGAGGTGGTCACTCAGGCGGCAGTTGCCCTGAAAATGATATTTGAATGGGAAAGTGATCACTACCATGGAGGTCATCGACCACCCCCCAATCAAAATCAGGCTGTGCATCCGAAGAGCACAAAGATAGGTCAAGGCAAGAAAATGAAGCGGTTCTCGGACAGTGATGCGTAAACTCATCCACGTTTAGGACACCCATCTCAAGCTCTTCGATCAGATCGGCAAGGACTTGTCCCCTGGGATTTATGGAGTAATCTCCCCAGAGAGGATGCCTGCCGTTCAGATCTCCAAGCAAGAGATAGGGCCTCGGCAACCGTGCCACGACGCGGCGGAAGTCCCCCGCGTCGAAGTCAGCTGACGGTGGAATGTACGCAGAAATGATAGTATACCTCCTATCCAGGTGAGCTGCACAGCCACTGCCTGAAAGGAGGTATCTAAAGAGAAAGGAAGAACGGAGACATCATGCCGGGTGTAAACCGCGCATCTCCCAGCCCGGCCATCCCGCGGTGGTGGGGTCGCAAGACCCTTATACCCCGGGAGGGCAGGCAGCGGGCACGCGCCTAGCATGGTCTCCTGCAAAAAAATAGCTAACGGGGAACGGGACGAGGCGAGCCTCCGCAGCTCCTCCCAGTTGGCCCGGAGTCCACGGCAATTCCATTGAAGGAATATGCCCTCCAGGCCTAGCTCGGAGGAGACGCGGGGGCCCTCCTCGAATTGAAGACCCTCACGGGAATGGCCGTACGCTTCCCGGGGGCAGAACCCCGGGCGCTGTTGGCCGGACAAAGCGCTGGAGGCGCTGTCGCCTTCGAGGACTTATTGGGGGAGGTTGGGCTCGCCATGCGAGTCTTTTCCTCCCTCCGCCTCGAAACCTTAGGCGGGCGCTGCGGCTTCGGAGGTGGGGGGGCCTCTTTTCGAGGAACCACCGTCTCCGAGCCCCTCGCTCCACCTCGGGGCGTGGGCGAAGGAGCCGAAGCTCCTTTGTTGCTGTCCTCCTTTCGGGGGACAGCTTTAGGAACCCCTGAAGATGGCCTAGCGACCATCTTTAGGGGTGTTGCCTCCTGTGAGTCTAACGACTCGGTGGAGGCGCGTGGCCGTTTCGCCTTGCGGGAAACGGTCACGCTGGGGGAAGAGGGGGGAGCCCTGGTTTTAGCCGGGGCTGGGTATGAACCCTTTTTGCCGCCAGCTTTGCCGCCAGCTTTATCAGGGGAGCGCCCGGGTTGGGTAGAGCCCGCAGAAGGGCTCCGAATGGGCGCGGAAACAACCGTGCTCGTTGGCCTGGATGGGCCAGGAGCAGAGGGTGCATTTCGAACTACTGAGGCATATGACGTCCCAGGCAGAGCTGGGCGCGCCAGGACCAAGTCCTTAGCCTCGCGGAATGAGAGTCTATCCTGGGCCTGAACGGCCAGGATTTCTTTCTCCAGGAGATATGCACCACATTGCTTCGAAGAAGCAGGGTGCGGCTCTCCGCAATTGACACACATGGCCACACACGATTTGGACTTATCGTGTGCGACCTTGGAGCAATTTATACAGACTTCGGGTGACCCCGACTTTGCACGTCTACATGAGCGATTCGTATGGCCGAAGCGGTGACAGTAATAGCACCGCCGCGGCAGTGGCACGAATGCCTTCACGCGGTAGCGGTACCAACCGGCACGCACCGACTCAGGGAGCTTGTCACAGTCGAACGTGACGAAGAGTGTAGGGGTGGGTCTCGAAGCCCCTCCCTGTTTTCTCATCACACGTTCGACCTTGACCGCCCCATGGTCGGCCAGCTCTAAGGTGATGTCCTCAATGGAGTAGTCAACGAGTTCCCTCGCATAAACTACTCCTTTCACAAAGTTCATGGTAGAGTGCGGCGTCACACTCACCGGGGTGCCATGAAGTGTCCGAAGAGCACTTATCTTGGCCGCCTCGGCGGGATTCGCCGCATTCGCCAGAAGGCTCCCGTCCGAGAAACGGGTCACCTTCGGCTCTCTACCAATTGCACTAGCTAATCCTCTCGTCTGATGGATCATGTTGCCCTTGGACAACATGGTGCCATCAGTGGAGCGAATAACGAGGAAGCGTTTGAAGCCAGCGGGCTCGAAAACGCCAGGTAACCTCTGAATCAGGGGCCCCGATGTCATCGAGGCTCCGCCCTGTGCACTTTTGGTGTTAGTCTTGGTCAGGGGCTCTGCACACGAGGGGGTAGAGGGGCCGGATGTGCCGATCTTGGCTTGGTCGCCTACCAAAGTGGTAGCAGACCCATCCGTCCCCGCAGCCCCCGCGGATGGAGAGGAGCCCCGAGTCTTTTTCGTCTTTTTAGTCTTTTTCTTTTTTGGAGAGGAGGGCGGGGAATGAACCCGCTTTTCACCTCCGCCGGCAGAAGCCCCCAGGCCAGAAGGACCGGCCTCAGCCAGGTCCTTCTCCGAAATGGAGAAGGTCCTGGT
The DNA here is from genome assembly GCA_963969495.1 of Ceratothoa steindachneri. Classification (NCBI taxonomy): domain Eukaryota; kingdom Metazoa; phylum Arthropoda; class Malacostraca; order Isopoda; family Cymothoidae; genus Ceratothoa; species Ceratothoa steindachneri. The sequence goes on from OZ018325.1 coordinate 141,007,917, forward strand.
TGTCGTGGGGGCACCTGTCGGAGGAGATCCCTCCCCTCCTTTTACTGCCTCGGAGCCCTCAGCCATTTGAGGAGGACCTTGCATAGGGGCGGATTCGGGTTCGGTGCTTGGCGCCGAGCCCGAATTTCCCCCCATGGAAGGCCCTACCGTCTGAGGCTGGGTCTCCTCAAGGACCATGTTTATCACAGGAGGGGCCTCCAGTTGGCCATCCCCTCCCAGGACATCGCAGGTCCCCTTGGCAGTGTCGCCAGTCTTGTGTGGGGAGGCACAGGCCTTGACCCCAGCAAGGTTTAAAATTCTTGCCAGCAGGTCTTTTGAGGGAAGCGACCGAAGGGGCCTGGCTTCCCTCTCCCCCCTAAGGGGGTTTGCCCTACCGAGCCGCTTTGATGGGGAGCGGCTGGCTAAGGGCTGCCTGCTGGATTTCTTGGCAGTCCCCTTGGAAAGAAAAGAGGGGACTGCCGCTGGGAAAAGGGAGGTGCCCGAAAGCACCTCCAGAGAAGGGGGTGAGGGGGAGTCCCCTGCACCCGTAGGCGAAGGAGAGGAGTAAGCCTCCTCTCCGGTTAGAGAAATATGGAGGGTCCCCTGTGCAAGCACAGGGGGGGGAACCTCCCTTTTTTTGCTGGAGCTGCCCGAGGGCGGCTCCGTCGATGGAACAGGGGAAGTTGAGGGTTGGGTTTGTTTTTTTTATCATCATTGGGCATGGTGACCCTTTTTTAAACACGGGATGCAATCGCGCACACCTCTCGCAGTAGCCCGCACTGCGAGAGGTGCTTACAAGCTCGGCAGAGCCAGGCGCCGCCATTTGAAACCACCCCTCCCGCCTGGTGGCCTGGCAGTCCATCGGCATGGCGGCTCCACCTTGGACACGGCGTAAAAATTAATAGATTGTGAAGAGGAGAGGAAAAGGGATGTGAGGAAGGTATGGGTGGGGATGAAGCAGGTAGTTAAAAACCAGCCACCCCAGACCGGAGATCAGGGGTTAGGGAACATTGTCCCCTCCCCCCTCAGCCCCGATGCGGGACGGTTGGCTGAAAGGAAGGTCAGCATCTACCCTGTGAAATTAGAGGCGACCAGAGAAAGTTGTGGGAGAGGTTGTGTGAAAAGAGAGGAAACAAGTGTTTTGAAGGAAGGAACAGAGGCTAAGCTGGGGCAGGACGGAGCGCTGGATCCCGTCAGCACGGCGGCCAGAGTGGCAAATCGCCGCGCCCCTTACAAGGCTTGGGGCAAAGAGTGGGACACTGAGGACTCTTCCCTACGGGACACCCTCTTCCTGCTCCTTTGGGCCGGAGAGGGCTCCCCCCACCCGTACGCGAGATCGACGATCTCGCAAAAATTCAGATATAAACATTGGGAGGCATCCCTTCGCCCCCATCGTGTGGAGAGTCTCCATGATACCGTATCGCCATGCGGTATCATAGGCCTTCTCCAGATCGAAAAACACCGTGGCGTAGTGCTGTCTACGAAGGAAAGCCTCGCAGACGGCATTTTCCAGTTGGAGCAGAGCATCCGACGGGGAGTGGAACTTGCGGAAGCCGCACTGTGCAGAAGACAGATGGCCTCCGCTTTCCAGGAAAAAGGCTAGTCTAACATTTACCAATTTCTCCATCAACTTGCACACGCAAGAGGTTAGAGAGATTGGGCGGAAACCGGTCGGAGTAGAGTGATCTCTCCCCAGTTTGCGAAAGGCGAGCACAGTAGCGATTCACCAGGAGTCTGGGAGAAGACCCTCCACCCAGATCCTGTTGAACAAATCTAACAGAAATGCCATGCCTCGCTCACCCAGGTGTCGAAGCATGGCGTACGGGACATCGTCCGGACCATGGGCGTTGTCCGCGCACGAAGCGAGAGCGGAGCGCAACTCACTCCCAGTAAACCTGTCGTTGAAGGGTTCTCCGCCTTTGGAGGTAAAGTCCAGCCGACAGCCTTCCGCGACATGACGACGTGCATTGAATGCTGGCGGAGCAGCATCCCGGCTAGAGAATGCGGGAAAAGCGGTCGCGAAGGATTCCGCCACGGACACGGGGTCCGAGATTGCGGTCCCATTCTCCTGGAGAACGGGATGGGGGCCCTGCGAGAAATTGCCCCAAATCCATTTGACTCTTCTCCACACCTCTGCTAAAGGGGTCTTCCCGTTAAGTGAAAACACGTATGCCCGCCAACAAGAGCGGCGGGCGTGCTTCGAAATATACCGGAACCTAGCCCTAGCCCGACGAAATTCAGCGACAGTGAAATCGTTCGGGCGGCGCTTATAGCGCATGTAGGCATAACGCTTCTGTTTGATGGCCGTCTCACACTCGGCCGACCACCATGAGAGTGGTCGGCGTGCAAAACGGCCAGACGTCCTAGGAATAGTAGTCAGGCCCACGGCGATGAGGTTGCCGGAGAAGAACTCAACGGCCTCATCTACCGACCTAAACTCCTCGACTGAGATAGAAAATTAAGTCATTTCCTGAAATGCAGGCCACAGCCCCCGCGCCAAGCACCGCCGAGGTGGGCTCTCAGGCGGCAGTTGCCCTGAAAATGATATTTGAATGGGAAAGTGATCACTACCAAGGAGGTCATCGACCATCCCCCAATCAAAATCAGGCTGTGCATCCGAAGAGCACAAAGATAGGTCAAGGCAAGAAAATGAAGCGGTTCTCGGACAGTGATGCGTAAACTCATCCACGTTTAGGACACCCATCTCAAGCTCTTCGATCAGATCGGCAAGGACTTGTCCCCTGGGATTTATGGAGTAATCTCCCCAGAGAGGATGCCTGCCGTTCAGATCTCCAAGCAAGAGATAGGGCCTCGGCAACCGTGCCACGACGCGGCGGAAGTCCCCCGCGTCGAAGTCAACTGACTGTGGAATGTACGCAGAAAAGATTTTATACATCTTATCCAGTTGCAGTTGCACTGCCACTGCCTGAAAGGAGGTATCTAAAGAGAAAGGAAGAACGGGGACATCATGCCGGGTGTAAACCGCGCATCCCCCTCCGGCCATCCCGCGGTGGTGGGGTCGCGAGACCCTTATACCCCGGGAGGGCGGGCGGGGGGCACGCGCCTAGCATGGTCTCCTGCAAATAGATAGCTAACGGGGAAAGGGACGAGACGAGCCTCCGCAGCTCCTCCCAGTTGGCCCGGAGTCCACGGCAATTCCATTGAAGGAATATGCCCTCCAGGCCTAACTCGGAGGACACGCGGGGGCCCTCCTCGAACAGAAGACCCTCACGGGAATGGCCGTACGCTTCCCGAGGGCAGAACCCCGGGCGCTGATGGCCGGACAAAGCGGTGAAGGCGCTGTCGCCTTCGACGACTTATTGGGGGAGGTTGGGCTCGCCATGCGAGTATTTTCCTCTCTCTGCCTCGAAACCTTAGGCGGGCGTTGCGGCTTCGGAGGCCGGGAGCCCTCTTTTCAAGGAACCACCGTCTCCGAGCCACTCACTCCACCACTAGGCGTGGGTGAAGGAGCCGAAGCTCCTTTCTTGCTGTCCTCCTTTCGGGGCACAGCTTTAGGAACCCCGGAAGATGGCCTAGCGACCATCTTCAGGGGTGTTGCCTCCTGTGAGTCTAACGACTCGGTGGAGGCGCGTGGCCGTTTCGCCTTACGGGAAGCGGTCACGCTGGGGGAGAGGGGAAAGCCCTGGTTTTAGCCGGGGCTGGGTGTGAACCCTTTTTTTCCGCCAGCTTTACCAGGGGAGCGCCGGGTTGAGTAGAGCCCGCAGAAGGGCTCCGAATGGGCGCGGGAACAACTGTGCTCGTTGGCCTGGATGGGCCAGGAGCAGAGGGTGCCTTTCTAACTATCGAGGCATATGACGTCCCGGGGGCATGGTGACCCTATTTGTGCTACGGAACGCAATAGCTCATCACATCTCGCAGATGCCCGCACTGCAAGAGGTGCTTACAGGCCCGGCAGAGCCAGGCGCCGCCATTTGGGACCACCCCTCCCGCCTGGTGGCTTGGCAGTCCCTCAGCCTGGCGGCTCCACCTTGGACACGGCGTAAAAATATAGATTGTGAAATGAGAAGGAAAGGGGATGTGAGGAAGTTATGGGTGGGGATGAAGCAGGTTGTTAAAAACCAACCACCCCAGACCGGATCTCAGGGGTTAGGGAACATTGTCCCCTCTCCCCTCAGCCCCGATCCGGGACGGTTGGCTGAGAAGAAGGTCAGCATCTACCCTCTGAAATTAGAGGCTGACCAGATAAAGTTGTGGGAGAGGTTGTATGAAAAGCAAGGAAACAAGGGTTTTGAAGGAAGAAGAAGAGGCTAAGCTGGGGTCGGACGGGGTGCTGAGTCCCGTTAGCACGGCGGTCAGGATGGCAAATCACCGCGCCCCTTACGGGGGTTATAAAATAAGCACTGCTACCCCGGCCAATCGGTACAGGAATATACTCCACCCCCCCTCCGTCTTACGTCTTTATAAAGAACTGTAGGTCTCCATAACGAGAACCTAAGAATAGGGCGTAAGATGAAAAGAAATACTCCAAATACCTGTCACAGAAGTAGTGGTGCAATACACAGAGAGTGGTTGTCCTGGAAACAGGAAAGAGCCGTAACGAGCCTAGCTGTATCTGACTTTCCAGTGAGAGCGAGAGAGACGAATAAATCGGGAACTTGCAATCGGTGCAGCGGCAGAGGTAATACCGACAAGAACTGGCAGGGGTCTGGTAAGGCTCTGCAGGTCATTGTAGGTAGTCGCTTTACGAACTCCTGATCGGCTCTCCTTCGAGTCGGGGTTCCTATTTATAATTTCACCATGAGTGTCTGCGTGACTAAATTTAGGCCGGCTTTCAACTAGTCGACCCGCGCTTCCCAGCCACTACGACGTAATTTACTAGTGCATCGTAAACCATGTAGTAGGTAGGCATACAAGCAACTTACAACGTGTCTTTCTACGTTGTCTTACATTAATTTCAAGACGGGAAATGCGCATTCTTTTATAAGTTTTGATTTTTTTTATCGTTTTAAAATCCTTTGCACAGTAGAACGGGAAATACCTAATTCACTGGAGATCTTCCTTTGGGATAGACGAGTTTCGGGTTTTTCCTCTTGAGATAAAACAAGTTTCTCTACTTCAATCATTTTATTCTCTGTCTAACATTTTTATTATGGCCGCCACTACATTTCTTTCGAGCTATCGAACCACTAGTTTTTATCTTCTTAATCAAGTTATAAACACTTCTACGAGTCCAATTTCTATCTAGAAATTCACGATTTTTAAAAATTTTTCCAACCTTTTTCTTTAAAACCTGCTTCTATTATAATTTTATCATTTAAACTCAACACCATTGTGATGGGGGTATAATAACACAACTTATAAGTTCAAATTTAAATGATGACTGAAAGAGAGCAAAATACCAAAGCTAATTATTGCCTAATAGCCTACACATGTAGACTTGGTATTTCCTACGGACAAATATTGCACGTTTTCTCGATTCGGCAAGCAAATTTTGAATGACTTATCTTTTTAATTGCAGCAATACTATTATAGTTATTTTGTAGAAATTTTCAGAGATAATAAAAAATACATATAAGTTGCTGTATACAAATTTCCTTCAAATTCAATTACATTTGACTGAGTTAAGATAATAAAAAATACATATAAGTTGCTGTATACAAATTTCCTTCAAATTCAATTACATTTGACTGAGTTATTCAAGTTTGAATTTAGTGAAGATTTCTTCGACAATACATATACATACAAACACATACACAAACATATACACAAATATATATATATATATATATATATATATATATATATATATATATATATATATATATATATATACACACACACGATTTTGGAATTACGAATATTCACTAAAAGAGCAAATTTATAATTTTTGGCGTTCGAAAGAGGAAACCACTTTAAAAGTGAACTTAGAATTTAGGAATTTATTTGATCAACCAACACTGTACAATAATTGCATTAATGATATAATATATGCATATAATCAATTTATGAAGGGAGAAAGAGAGGTGAAAAGGCTTTGGGACGAGATAATCGCAAGAACAAAATTAAGAGGATTATTTGGAAGCGAACACCAAATGGCCTTTGACAACCGACAAGGCCGGATTAAAAAGAGCGCGAATCTTACCCCCCCCCCCCCCCTCGGAGTAGCAAGGACGCGGGCCTTTTAAAAGGGGACAATCTCTGGGTAGGGAAGCCGTAGGCGACGAGGAGCAATATTCCTGCCATTCATGGAAAATGATAGGAGGGGAAACCGTAAAGGAAAGGAAGGGAAGGGAAGGGAAGTGAGGGGAGCCCCTCCCCACACACACACCTTCTCAACGAACCGGGTCGAAGAGACGCGGTCAAAGAACGTTAAGACACGCTTCAGGCGTGTTGGCAGTGACAGATGGGTGGGGGAGAATTAGAGGAGCCAGAAGAGAGTAGGGAGATAGACGGGGCGTGAGAGAGGGAGGGAGGGAGGGGTAGATCGGGTATGAGCGATCTTTTTTTCCAGTGTCTATCTGGCGACTGCCCGAGTGTGAGCGAGATGAGGGAAGGGAGATAAATAGAGGAGCGAAGAAGGGCCGATAGAGGGGGGACGAGGAAGAGAAAAAGGGGAGGGGGGAGTGATAGAACGAGAAGGGGATGGGGAGATGATAGAGAGATGGGGGACGGGGTGATAGAGCGAGATGGGGAGGTGGGGACAGATAAAGCGACGTGGGGAGAGTGATAGAGCGATATGGGGACAGAGATATAGGCCCCACTTAATTGTAGTACCGTTTGAGGGGCCTACATCATAGGCTCTGGGATTAAAGGTTCCCCCCTCAAGCGGCCGGAGGGAACAGGGATGCCAGCTGCTCCCGGAGAGCTAAAAACAACAACAAAGTGAACAGAATAACAAATACCTAAAGATCACAAAGTACTTGAATCCCCTTTTACGGGGATAACGAGGTGGGGCATCCCTTTCTCACCCATCCTACCCCGAAAAGGGGTGGATGGGGTGGTAAAATCCTCGCTACACCACAAACCTGGGGCGGGGCGTCAAGTGTAGCATGCCGTAAGTGACATTTGGTAGATTGCATTCCCTCCTTGCCCCAATACTTGTATCAGGATCTGCTACTATACAACAGCGTCTCAAAAGATCACAACACGTTTCTCTATCACAACATCTTCTATAAGTTTTGCCAAAGAAAATCCAACTTTTCCAAAATTGGTTTACCAAACAAAACCTGGTATAAACTACGTATTGGTTAAGGTTATACAAATTTCGGTGAATGAAACGAAAGTTATCCGCAGATAAGCCAATTTACTAGAAAATTTGACAGTGGAAACAAATTTCTAATGGTGGCATATAACGATTAAATTATCAGTGGAAAACATTAAAACAAGTAATTAGTATTTAGTGTGGAGACCTTTGGTTTCGATGATACTGTAACATCTCCTGCCACAAGAACGAACCAACTGTTGACACTTACGCAGTTATCTTGAAGAATTTTCCAGTTCTTGAACTGTTTTAGGATTCCCCGATTTAGACGTCTCTCAGAATGTCTTCCAAACATTTTCATAACAGTGATGTGCTCGTCGTCCATGAAGGTCTTCCCCTGACTGAAAATTGCAGGCTGGGCTTCGGGGGCTCGGAGATTTGGCAAATATGCCGCCTCAGCAATTACTTGGAAACTTCTGCATTCACTCTGCCCAGTAATCGCACGAGTGGTCCAATGCCTTCTGCCAGTCTTGAAATGGTTCTTCTTCACAATTATGGTAATGGCTCTGTCTTCCTTGGCTTGGTCGACTTACCAGACATATAAGCCAGTTTTGTCATAAGTTGACAGAATATTAGGAAGTAGACGTTTGGAGTGCTTGACAGTCTCTGCATTTGCTCCAATGTAAAGACCATCGTGGTGGCGCATCTTTATGATCAACTCCTGGACAAACAGACAGTAGTCATAGATTTCTTTGGTGTTACCTGGACAACGTACGCGAGATTGAACTGAACTTAGTTGCTATGCAAACAATGACGGACACTACATTTTCTAATAAATTGCTTATCTGCTGCTAGCTTTCGTTTAATTAATCTGAATTTGGATATTTCCCCATACATAGTTTATGTACGTTATCCCACACCAATTTTGGATATCTCAGATTTTCTCTGGCAAAGGTTATGGAAGATGTTCTCATCTTTTAGCATGATAGTGTATATCTTTTAGCTATTTTTCACCACTTTCTTTACAAATCTCTCCTTACAAAAAACTTTGTGAGATTCGACTTCGTTGGTCGCTCCTTTAAACTCACAGGGGGGAGGGGGGAACTCCATCCTTAAAGATATTAAAAAGGCGTGGCAACATGACGCACTCTTGCCTTACTATCCCCCCCTTTCACACCAGCCATATTTTACAAGGAGGCATGCCTTACATCCAGGATAACTACTTTTCCCACTAGCCCACTATTTACACACCTCACGCCCCAACCTCCCTCAGCAATCCAGTCAGACAACCCCATGAGACCCAAAACACCACAGCAAAAGATGGACAAAGAAACGATGGAGCGCGAGACCCCATCCCCTTAGCCAATAGTACTACTCACCTCAGCTTCCATCTCATACCAAAACCGAATCGAAATCCAAACCATCCGAGTATACACCAAAACAATGGGCTACACCACGACCCCGCCTGGTTAAAATCCCAAGACAGACAAGAGGCCGCAACACCACAGAACACTTAAACCTCCTATTCATCCTGAACAACCCTTCAACTCCCACCCGCAACACCTACCAGGACATCACCCATTGCTCACCTGACCTAGCCACCAAGACAAACTAGCAACCCAATACTGTATTATCGTATGACCACTTTCCAATCGCCATACAAATAGACAGTGAGAAGCCCATACCTCCACCAACCCCACACAATAACACTAACTGGAATCAAGCGGACTGAGACATCTTCACCAACTATACCGAACAAAAACTAAGGCTTCTTAAATGTCTAGTTCAGTGGCATAAACAAGGAGTATTCACATTTGCCCAGCATTCAGTTAAAGGCCGGCAACAAAGACATATCGAGGGAAAACATAAAACACCATAATTCAAACTTCTCCCCAGAAATCAGCTACCCACAAAAATCACGGACAGCGTATGAAAACCATGAACCTCACAACACCACTGACACTAAAAACATAACACGAAACATCCACCCACTGATCCAACAATGACAGAACCAACACTGGCAAGTTTCGTCCACACTAAGCAATAAAACAGCAAAAAATCTGCAAAACTATTAGGGGACTTGCCAACACTAACAGCGGCGAACATGACGCCCGAAACCATCGAACGAAAACGGCGGCAATTTCGCCAGACAGCCAAACACAGTCATACAACACTACACATAAATCGGCAAAAAAACTCCTGGCCTCACAGACAGAATCGTAAACAACCACCTACACTCACTAGCAATTGACCACATGCCCCTCCTACGCCTTTTGGACCTGACAACAAACCAAGCATTCACATCGACAGCTCGGTCCACGAGGCAACGACGCCAACCACTATCTGCTCACTATCTGTACCACAAGCTATCTAAACACACCAATATTCTCCACCCTCTTCAACCTTTTCCCCCACGACATGTTCCTCCCCAAACCAACATCACATCACAATCTACGGTAATGGAGATGAACATTAGTATTCTCACACAACACCCAAAACACACCCAAGCAGCTCGCAGACTACAACTTTACATCACCAGACTCAACAGGACCAAATGACCATCTCACCTTCAAAATCCTTTGTCACTCTCTTCACAACCTAGAGACGGGAGCTCAACAAACAACACCTACAGTGCCGCACTGGATCCACGAATAAATTTCCAACACTACACCCCCAAAATGCACTCATTCCGATCACAAGAACCACATTCGGGCAATTCAAGGAATCCATCACACACACACACACACACAATTAATCAATATATCCTTCCCTCACTTGCTTCCACAGCCTGAGCACCAAACATCACACCTACTCACTTCCACACACTACGAAAGGCACAAAATAAAGGCAACAAGTTGCACCCGCAGCATCTACCTTGATTAACCATCTTCACAATGAAACCAAGGTCGTGCCGCTAATACAACCTCTCAACCCTCCGGGAAGCACAATTTCTCCATAGCACAAGAAACCCAATCCACACCCCTAAGTGACATGTACAATACAAAACTCCAAGGACACACTAACTACACTTTGGCACGCCTCGAAACCTCTTCCCCCTACAACCAACTCAACACCGACAAAACCCTCCATATACACACAACGGCGCAAAGCGTAAAACCTCCGTGCCACAAAGCGCCTCTCCAATGCCATTCCAACGGACATCATCCCAGAGGAAAGAGCCCTCCAAAGCCACAAACGAGTCGTCCTGCCAAAGCCCCGGTGCGGCCACCACCCAAAACTAAACACAAATAGCGCACCCACCTGACCGACACCTATATGTTTCCACTGCCACCAAGAATCAGACACAATCCAACACACATTTACAACATGCCCTTCACAAGCGCAGCTGAGGCAAAACCTACAGATGCATTAGCCAACAGTTTACCACTAACTCCACGCATTCCTAGACAATTAACATTACCTAATTACAAAGAGCTCTTGTTAGCCGAGTGGAAACGGCGTTAGTCTTCAACATCGCGGTACCGGGTTCGATTCCGGCATGAGCGGACACAAACGTCAGGCACGAAGATATCTGGCTACCGATTGGTGGACGCGCTGTGCTCAGCCCTGTGCTGGGGTGAGTAGATCTTACACTTTTCATCACACACATGGCCAATTGCAACACTGCTTTCTTTTCTCTCCCGTCTTTGCAGCACAACACACACACTCTCTCTCTTCCAAGGAATCCTGCCGATTAATATTTATGTATATCAACATACATCTGACCCAAGGCGACGAAGGTTCATCGCTGTTTGGTGTCAAAACTTAATACTTCCTGGCACCTCTCCCCAAAGAGGACCGGCTCCTGATACCCCCGGGCCGACCAGCGATTGTCATTATGGTATCCGCCATAGCCAAGACAGGTTTGCGAACTAACTAATACTACCATCTAATTACAAACGATTGGTTGAGAACAATTTAAACAAACTTCAAAAGATTTATTCTCTAATTTTAAGTTCTCCCTAAAATGACATTCCAAAATACAGCCACTAGCGGGGACACAAGCGCTACCTCGCGACCAAATGAGTAGGACAAGAGCAAACTTTGCCATCTGCGATCTACACTAGGGTTGTCTTCTCTGTTAATCCCTAAAATATTCCTAATATTTGTTTCCTTTGAATATTCTTTATTACAGGAAATAAAGAATTCAGGAAACGCTCAAATTCTCAATGTTTTGGTGAATAATGTAATCATCGTCTAATTAATGGCGCTTATTTCCACAACTCGAGAAAAGTTTCCAAAAATCCCCCGGAAAAAAAAATGCGACCTTAGAAATCACACCCTGAAAAGAAGGATTCAAAAGTAGTGCCCGGGTCTAGTACCCTTCGGCACATGGGTAAAATTACTCACCTCCATCCACGGAGTCCTTTCTCGACGGGGCGATCCGATGGGGGTTAAAAATGTATTCGTAGATGAGGGAGGCGGTCACCCCCCCGAGAATTGGGGCTACCCAGTAAATCTGCAAAGAAGGTCGCAATTAGAGAATGGGCTGAAATGGGCTTTACAAAATTAGGGGCCCGATAAGACCCCAAAGTTCACTCGCACTGAGTCCGAAAAAGGAAGAGAGAGAAGACTAGAGTAGGGGGGAAAGGGAGGGGGGAAAGGGAGGGGGGAAAGGGAGGGGTATAAGTCGAGTATCAATTATATGAACTAGTGGATACTCCTCGTTGGCAGAGTGAATAAGGCATTGTATTTCAAAAACAAAATAAAACAATACAAACTGTAAAAAAAAACAATACAGGAGGAATAAGCAGGGGGCAAGATGCGTCCCCATGAAGGGGGGGGCGCTCTCACCGTCCTTAGAACATGCGCCCAACAAAACTGGGGGAAATAAAATGGAGGAGGGCAGCCTCATGCAAGAAGTCGGTGTCCACAAAACTGTGTGCACGAACTCGTCCGGAGTACAAAGCCGTTAACGACTCCACTCGTCCCGAACACGCGAGATCACCCAGACTGACTGGAACATTCAAAGGGAATGTGCCGAACAGTCTGGGGGGCAAATCAGTCCCCGAAGGTATAGGGGTGCGCTCCAGCAAATGGCGGCCCGGCCCGTGAGTATGCCAAATTCAAAGATGACATATTTTTTTTCATTGTGGTAGCCCATCCGGCGACTGCCTACTTGGGCATAGGTCACCGTACAAAACAGCCTACTATTAGGCTAAATAAAGAAAAAACAAACAAATAATATATAAATAACACAATGATAAAAAACGACAAAAGCTAAAAAAAAATTAACACCGAAAAAAAGCAAAAAGGCAAGACGGAAGAACGCCGGCGCCGTAACGCGCGACCTACAAAAAGAAACTCACCAAAAGGTCAAATAAAGTGGAGGAGGTTAGCCGCCTCCCAAAACTCGTAAAGTCCACAAGTCGGTGTGCACGAACCCAAGTACAATGGACAAGCGGTAACGGGCGCGGAGATCACCCAGACTGGGACATTCAACAAGAGTGTGACGAACAGTCTGGGGGACAACGCAGTCTACACAGTAGGGCGCAGGCGAGGGCTCCATCAAATGGCGTTGCGTCCCGCGAGTGTATTCAATTCGGAGACGACAAAAAGCAACCTGAGGCCGTCGCGGAATTGAAGAGTAGGTCCATGGAAACAGTTGCGGCGCAATGGCACCTAACTTTAAGCTCACTTCAACCGTGTCCCCTCTTTTTTGCCAAGACGCCCGGAGGGCAGCCTGTATTCCTGCCATGTAATCGATGTGCGGAAGAGCGAAAAGCTGGTCTGGTCGCCCATTCCTCGCGGACTATGGCGCCCTCATTCCCCGCAATTCCTGCATGTCCAGGAACCCAGCATAAGATAATCTCGACATCCGCCTAGGTCACCAAAACCGTGGCGTCACGGATATCACGAACCAGAGGATGCGGAGATTCCAATGCACAGAGAGCACTCAAGGGGCCTAGGGTATGACTGGCGTCTCTCGGCGGCATAGGCACCGCCGAGATCAGCTGCAGATGTAGTGAGATGTTGGCGACTGAGGGAGGCGCCTACAGGCGATTAATCCACGGCGCAGAGCGAGTGGCATCTCCCCAGCATAGACAAGGCACTCAATGGGGAAAGTGCGGAAGGCACCGGTCGCCAGGCGAAGGCCGGTGTGGTGAATCGAGTACACCTTCCGCAATACACGCTCGGCTGCGGAGGTACTCGTATAAAACCTGCATCCGTAGTCGAGCTTCGAACGAACGAAGGATCGATAAAAAACAATGCAGTAGCCCTATCAGAGCCCCAGGCGCTGAGCGTGAGGGAGCGAAGAATATCCGTTGCGGGGGTACAAGAGACCCTAAGACTGCGAATATAAGCCTCCCAGGTGAGTCGTCGGTCAAATACAAGACCAAAGAAACGAGGTGAGTCTACCACTTTCAGGCGAACCCCACTTAGAAACAAGTCTGGGTCAGGGTGGAGCCGTGGATGGGGGCAAAAGTGCAACACCTGTTCGAGTCGAGCTCCAGAGTTGGCAGTAGCTGCACAGCTACTGCCGGAAAGGAGGTATTTAAAGCGAAGAAAAGAACTGAGACATCATGCCAAGTTTAAATTGCGCATCCTCCTGCCCGTCCCCCATCCCGGAGTGGTGGGTCGTAAAACCCTTATACCCCGGGAGGATGGGCAGGGGGCACGCGCCCAGCATGGTCTCCTGCAAAAAGATGGCTAACGGGGAGCGGGAGGAGACGAGCCTCCGCAGCATTGGTGTTGGCGTAGGAGCTTTAGAAACCCCAAAAGATGGTCTAACAACAAACCTCGGGTTTTTTCGTCTCCTGTGAGTCTAAAGACTCGATACAGGCGCGCGGCCGTTTCGCCTTATAGAAAATGATCACACTGGGGGAAGGAGGGGGAGCCCTGGTTTTAGCCGGGGCTGGGGGTGAACCCTTTATGCCGCCAGCTCTACCAGGGAAGCGCCCAGGAAGCGTTGGGTAGAACCCCCAGGTTTCCGAATGGGCCCGGAAACAAACGTGGTCGTAGGCCTGGATGGGGCAGGAGCAGAGGGTGTCTTTTTTTAACATTGAGGCATAAGACGCCCTAGGCGGAGCCGGATGCGCAATGACAAAGTATTTAGCCTCGCGAAATGAGAGACGATCCTGGGCCTGAACGGCCAAGATTTTCTTCTCAAATGGATACGCCTCACATTGCTTCGATGAAGCGGGGTACCGCTTTCCGCAATTGACACACTTGGCACACACACGATTTAGACTTATCGTGTGCGGCCTTGGAGCAACTTACACAGACTTCGGGTAACCCGAACTTTGCACGTCTACAGGATCGATTAACATGGCCGAAATGGTGGTAATAGTAGTAGCAGCACCTCCGCGGCGTAGCACGAATACCTTCACGCGGTAGCGATACCAACCGGCACGAACTGACTCGGGGAGCTAGTTACAGTCGAACGTAGCGAAACGTGTAGGGGTGGGTCTCGAACCCCTTCCCCGTTTTCTCATCACACGTTCGATTTTGACCGCCCCATGGTAGGCCAGCTTTAAGGTGATGTCATATCTGGAGTAGTCTACGAGTTCCCTCGCATAAACTACTCCGTTTACAAAGTTCATGTTAAAGTACAGCGTCAAACTCAACGGTGTGCCATCAAGTGTCCGAAGGGCACTAATCATGTCTACCTGGGAGGGATTTAACGCATTCCCCAGAAGTTCACGTCCGAGAAACGGGTCATCTTCGGCTCTCTACCAATTACCCTAGCTAATGCTCTCCTCTGATGGATCATGTTGCCCTTGGCCAACATGCTGCCATCAGTGGAGTGAATTACGAGGAAGTGTTTGAAGCCAGCGGGCTTGAAAACGCCAGGTAACCTCTGAATGAGGGCCCCCGACATGATCGAGGCTCCGCTATGCACACTTTTAGTCCTTGTCTGGGACTCCCCACCCGGGGGAGCATCGGGGCCGGACGTGCCGATTTTGGCTTGGCTGCATACCTAAGCGGCCGCGAAAGGAGAGGAGCCCCGTCATCTTTGTCTTTTTTCTTTTTAGCAGAGGAGTGCAGGGAATGAGCCGGTAGGATCCCTTCGTACAGATCGACCGGCTTTGGCAAGATTCCTCCTCTCTTTGTGAGGCCGTGGGGACCCGAGCCGTCGGAGGAGGATCTCGCATATGGGCGGACTTGTGTTCTGTGCTTGTCACCAAGCCTGGGTTCGACCCCATGGAAAGTCCTACCGGCTTGGGCTGGGTCACCTCTGTGACTATGTCCATCTCAGGGGGGAGGGGGCTCCATGTGGCCATCCCCACCAAGACATCACGGATCCCATTCGAGCAACCTATTGTCAAGTAGTGGGCCGGCGAACCGGCATCCGTCGGGGAAGAGAGGGGGGCAGGTACACTGACCCCCTCCCAGCTGGTCACGCACGCAAGCAGGACATTATGGGGGCACGGGGCGACGGGCCCTTCCCTGCCCTGCCCTCCCTTGCCCCACTAAGGGGGTTGGCCCTATAGAACCGCCTTCCTGCTTTTTTGGCAGTCCCCTAGCAAAGTAAATGGGGTCATGCCGCTGGAAAAAGGGAGTGGCCCGGCGACTCCAGAGAAGGAGGTGAGAGGGAGTCCCATGTACTCATAGGCATAGGAGAGGAGTAAGCCTCCTCTCCGGTTGAAGAGGTTTGGAGGGTCCCCTGCGAAAGCACAAGGGGGAGGCTCCTTTTCTATTTTGGAGCTGCCTGAGGGCGGCTCCGGCGATGGTAGAGGGAAGGTAAAGGGAGTTTAAGATTTAAGAGGGTTTTTTTTTAAGTTTTAATATATGGGAATGGGGACCCTATTATAATCGCGGCAGGCAAATGCTCGTCACTCCTCGCAGTAGCCCGCTCTGCGAGGTGTGAATACGGGGCCAGCAAAGCCGGCTGCCGCCATTTAAGGGCACCTCTCGTGGCCAGGCAGCCCATTAACATGGCGGCTCCACCTTAGGCTAGGCATAAAATTGATAGACTGTGAAAGAAGAGAGAAAGGTTAAGTGAACAAGGCGAGTTTTGGGGTGACGCAGGTTGTTAAAAACCCACCACCCCAATCCGGAGCTCAGGATTGACGGGGCGTTGTCCCCTCCCCCCTCAGCCCCGATCCGGGATGGTTGGGTGAGAGGTAGCTGGTCGGTGTTTACCCTGTGAAATTAGAGGCCGACCAGAAAATGTTGTGATAGAGGTTGTATGGAAAGTGAGGAAGTAGAGGGAGAAGAAAGGGTGTCAGAAAGGAGAAGAGGCTAAGCTGGGACCGGGCGGGGCGCTGAGTACCGAGGTAAAGCCTAGCTCCAACATCAGCAGTTTTCACCCAGTTAAATAGGGGTAGGGGGGCGTTGAGAAGGCCTGCAGCAGGTTTCGATGCCGCCTGGAGGCCGTGGTTGAGCCCGACGGCGATTTCATTGAATAAAATGAATAGTAGACCCGTCCTTCAAGTCTGACATCGTCTTAAATTTTTATAGAAAAACTTCATGGGTTTTTTTTGTTTGTGGTGTAATTATTTTTTTACTCAGCAAAGAAAAAATAATAAGGATAACACAGGAATAAATAAAAGGAAAAATAACAAAGTTGAAGCTGACAGTGACTTAATAGGCAAACTTCGTTAATTCTAATTAATGGGGAAGATACATTATATACAAGTCCGTATATATATATATATATATATATATATATATAATATATATATATATATATATATATATATATATAACACTAAAACGTACGAACCAAAGCGCAAGACTGCTCTTATGAAGTATTGAAAATTATCCAATATAAAATGTCTAAGTTATTCACGCGAACGTATATACATTAAAATACAATACTTGATATACATGTGCAAAAGTAACGCTCATACAACACACACATGCACAGAAAATAAACTACTACTGAACACACGCAGTGAAATACAATATCAGATACACATACAATATTACTAAGTACACACGGACTGAAGAATAACGACCATTTCACATGTACAAAAAATAATGTACAATACTATTTAACACACTGAAATCCCTGAAATTTGCGATACACACGTACATCAATAATGTACGACTAAGCGCACACACAGATACGGAAGGAATGCTGGAATGTTTGGGGAACTTTTGTAAACACAAAACTTTTCATTCCAGTTCAACTTGGCTGAAAGGAATGTTCGATAAGGACAGAAATAAAAGGAAAGGGACACCGAACCTCAACTTATTTGGAGGAAAATTGAACTTAGCGGAAACCAGGGGTGACGTCCACAGCGGAAAAAGAACGACCGCGGGTAGGGAAAAAAGGAGAAACTTGAAAAGAAGAAAAAAGAGAAAAGAAGAGAAAAGAAGAAAAAAGAGAAAGGAAGAAAAAAAAATCCCACAAGTTTTCAAACATACGAATAAAATATATACCACGAATATATACAACATACGAATAAAATATATACCACGAATATATACCGAGTTAAGGGCACGAACCGGAAGCGGGTAATGCGGCAAACTTCCAAATGTGCACACACTAATAAATAGGCCCGTGAAACCTAGGGGAAAATAAGACCGTGGAATTCATTACTAAATAGACACATGCGATCATTTTAACTCATTACACTCCAGATCCAGTTGGAAAGCACACGTTATGGAGATTTCAAAAGGCAATAATTGTTTGTCTTGGATGCATCCAAAGACGGGGTGGGGTATTGGTTGGGGTCAAAATAACCGAGGTTACGTTACATTGATCTAAAATGGGTAGCAATATTTATAAAACTTTGAAAAGATGGGAAGCAAAATATGTATGTTCAATTGTTGTTTTAGGAAGCAATAAGTTAAAGTGATCCATCCGGGTCGACGAAATTCATTGCGAAATAGCTCCGATGCACGCAGGAACAACCATGAGCATACTTCTATGCAGGAGTTCGGTATCTAACAATTACTTAAAGAGCTTTTAACGGAATGAGGTTGGAGGAGGGTGTGGTTTGTTGTTAGCCACGCACCATACAAGGGTAATGCAGTACAAGCCCCCACAAAGAGGGTCCATTATTGCAATTCGAATTCCTGTTGTTTTTCTTACAAGTGCCTGTCAGGATCACTGGTGTATTTCAGGACTTGTTACAGCATTCCATATCATCCCTTTAGAATCATTTGGCGTCCCTGAACTTCAACTAACAGAATGTCCAGAATTCCCCTCCCCTGAGGGTGGGGATCAACCAAATTTGAACTTTAGAGTACTTGTTGTTTCTCTGAACTTGTCCTTGGAGCGCTCGTTTCTAAGGTCCCATCCTCCTCCTTGCTCTAAGGCTGAGGTAGGCAAACTGCGGCTTCAATGTAGCCCGCAAAGCTTTACATAAGCTTCAACTGACCAGCAAAGCTTTACATAAGCTTCAATGTAGCCCGCAAAGCTTTACACAAGCTTCAATGTGACCCGCAAAGCTTTACATCAGCTTCAATGTGGCTCACAAATCTTTACATAAGCTTCAATGTGGCCCGCAAAGCTTTACATCAGTTTCAATGTGGCTCACAAATCTTTACATAAGCTTCAATGTGGCCCGCAAAGCTTTACATAAGTTTCAATGTGCCGTCAAAGGTTTACATAAGCTTCAACGTAGCCCGAAAAGCTTTACACGGGCTTCAACGTGGCCCCAAAAGCTTTACACAGGCTTCAACGTGGTCCGAAAAGCTTTACACAGGCTTCAACGTGGCCCGAAAAGCTTTACACAGGCTTCAACGTGGCCCGAAAAGCTTTACACAGGCTTCAACGTGGCCCGAAAAGCTTTACACAGGCTTCAACGTGGCCCGAAAAGCTTTACACAAGCTTCAATTTGCCCCGTAGAGCTTTACATAAGATTGAATGAGACCTGCTGCTTAAAATTATTTCCCATCCCTGCTCTAAGCACTGGAGGTTGTTAAGGATTTGGGGCGATCCTGTTTGCCCTAATCTTTTTCGCTTTTAATTATTTGTTATTCATTCCTTTTAGGATTATTCTGGGTCTTCTTTCATTCTTTGTCACCTCGTCACTCATCTGAGTGAAAGATTGGCGTTAAAACTTACTCGCCCCCCCCCCAAAAAAAAAATCTAGAATTATACAAATCCTGATAACGAAATAACGACTTATTTCTTACAAATCAGTAGATCCTCGTCGGATCCACTACCCATACCATCATACCCAATGCGATAGTGATCCTCCGCTCGGCATTTGGGAGTACTTGAAAGCCGGGTATTAATTGAGCCTCGAGCTCGGAATCGTCCAGGTCACTTCTAATTCAGAAGCCTTTTTAAATATTTTCAAAAGATTTCCCCCTCCTGAGCCTTATCGGGTTCCTGGTACCCCTCCCCCCCCCGTGATGGGGTATGAGGGAGCTGGGGTAGACAAAATCTCCCCAATGTGAATCGTGAGTAACGACGGTTAAGCGTTTTGAGGCGAAAGAAGGACGACGCCATCTTGGATCGAAGAAAACCGTTCGAATGGATGGGCACAAAAGCGCTGAAAGGACCTGCTCAAGTTGCACTTAAGGATGTTTAAGGATTCCAGTGTGCCCCCTGGTCCCTACTGCACTGATCAGCCCCCCCCCCCTCCCTCACATATAATTTTACTTTCACGAATTTCAGCCTTAAAAATGTGCCTTCGTTGATTTACGATTTCCACCTTTTTTTAACAGAACTTTTCTGGTATTCAGGGATTACTTGGCAATATATGTAGGTTGTCCCTCTTCTCTCCCTTCACCCCTTCACTCCCCCTACCCACACAGAGGATGTAAGATGAAGCACCGGCAACCATACCGCAGCTGACATCTGGAATAATGCCCGCCATCCGTGCCCCAACAGTCGCAGGTCGATCTGCGGGTAAGATACCTTTCCCACATTTTTATATCCAGATCCATCTGCACAGATTTCTCCTTACAAACTTTCCGGGGAGATAACCTCGTTGGTTTTCGCTTAGAGTTTCAAGCTAAGACGACAAAAATATCTTCTCCTTATTAACGAAATGTTGTAATACAACGTAGCCACTTCGATTCAATGGGGGAAGCAGCCAGAAGAAAAGCCAAACTAACAGACAAAACCAGGAAGCGACAGAACTCCCACCTCAAATAAAACCCTTCCCAGGAACAGGTTGGCCCAAAGAATACAGGCACTCAGAATAACGAAGGTGAATCCAGTGCCACAGCAATCTTTAGGTAAAAAGAAAAACAAACAAAGCCAACAAAGGCATATCCAGATATTTTCCAAAAGGCGTAGAGTGGCAAGGGTAGGGGAGTAATAATGAGTGGGACATATGCTCAAGAGGAGACTACGTGAGGGCTTGGAAACATAACGAGAGCATCCCCTGCCAGAAAGTTAGTAAAGACAACATGACCTTAAATGCCAAGCCAATTCAGCTCCAGCACCAAGAGGGCGTGTTAAAAGGGTGCAGGATTCGTCTTCGCTATGTGCGAACGCACGCCTGTGTGTGTGTGTGTGTGTGTGTGTGTGTGTGTGAGTGAGAGTGAGTGAGTGACGCGCCTATTTATTCAGCTCTATCACGATAAGCAGCCGACGACTCGATCCCACGCTCTTACTCGAGTAGTAACTTGACCTCAGATAAATTTTGGCACTTCCAAGAAGTTCATTAATGAGGGGCAGAGGCAGACACCAGATCGTAGTATATTTGGGCCTTATATATATATATATATATATATATATATATATATATATATATATATATATATATATATATATATATATATATATATATATAGAGAGAGAGAGAGAGAGAGAGAGAGAGAGAGAGAGAGAGAGAGAGAGAAACAAGGAAAGAAAGTACCCTAGGAGACCTTACGGTCCATTCAAGGAGGGTACCTTTGGACTAGCAATCGAGCGGGCACATGGTTGCTCAATTGTTTTGCGTTCCTAAACGGCCACTTTTCAAGACTTTGTCTAGTCTTGACTTGAACTGGTCAACAGATTCACTGTTGACAACTTCCCCTGGAAGTGCGTTCCACTTACCGCAGATACTGTAAGTGAAAAAATTTCCACACAGATTGCGGTTGTAACGCTTCAGTTCAAGTTTGAAGCCGTGATTGCGCATTCTGTTCTCACTCAGTGTGAAAATATCCCGGTAGTCAACATTGTCAAACCCTCGAAGTATTTTGAAAGCCTCCATGAGCTGACCACGCAGTCTACGGGTTTGCAGCGAGAACAGATCTAATTCCCTTTGTCTATCCTCATAACTTTTATGTCGGATAGAGGGGATCAGCTTGGGTGCACTGGCTTGTACGCGTTCCAACCTTGCGATATCCTTTCGAAACGAAGGACTCCAAAATTGTACGGCATACTCCAGGTGCGGCCGAACGAGGGAGTTGTACAGACAAAGTACTATCTCCTTGTTACGGTATCCAAACTGGCGCTTTATGTAGCCTAACATCCTTTGGGCTTTCTTCTCTGCCTCGATGCCCTGTTTCGAGAACTTGAGGTCGCTAGTAATAGTTACAACCAAGTCCTTTTCAGTGTCACTCGATTCAAGAGCAGTGTCCTCAAGGATATACTGAGATCGGGGGTTTCTGTGGCCGATATGCAGTACTTTGCATTTGTTCACGTTAAACGGCATTTGCCACGTGTCCGACCACTCCCCAATCTTTCCAAGATCTTCCTGCAGGCGGGCAGTATTTCCATCCTTTGCAACGTTCATACCACCAAGCTTGGTATCGTCGGCAAATTTGGAAATCTTGGCAACCATGTCACCCTCCATGTCGTTGACGTAGATGATGAATAGTAGTGGCCCCAGGACAGAACCTTGAGGCACCCCGCTAGTAACGGGCACCCACTCAGAAGCCTGTGCATTCACCACCACCCGTTGCCGTCTGCCACTTAGCCAGTTCTCGATCCAGCCGGCTACTTTTTCGTCTATGCCCAGCGCTCGCACTTTCCGGAGAAGGCGGCGGTGTGGTACCTTATCAAAGGCTTTCTGAAAGTCTAAGTACACCACATCCACCGCCTTGTCCCGATCGTGCTCACTGAACACGAAGTGGAAGAATTCCACAAGGTTCGTCAGGCATGACCGTTGCCTTCGGAAGCCGTGCTGGGAACTCCTCAGTAGCAGGTTTGACTCTAAATACGAGAGAGAGAGAGAGAGAGACACACACACACACACCTAAAACAGACGAGAATAGACCAAATTTTCAGGATCTTGATAATAATGGGAGCGTGAAATTAACCTCACTTAAAATGAGCTCCCAAAAAACACTTTCATCACAAGGATAATATTACTAATACATTGGTGTCAGGCGACTATTAATTTCAATATTGCACCGAAATGAAGATTCATTCGGGTATAATTCAATTAAAACTCTTCATTTGTGTTTTTTTCGAATTAACAAAATATTGGATTGTTGATCTTGAGTAAATGAAGATGGTCCTTAAAGTAATTAAAGGCAGTTTTCACATTTATTCTTCTGAAAGTTCGACCGACCCATTAAAAATTGAGACTTTATCTTGTGCGTCATTTAATGTAAAATTATTACTTAAATATTATTAATTCTAAAAAAATAATTTAATTTATTCCTAAACAATGCTACCAGAAAATTCTGGCAGTGGATGCTCTCTTTGGGGTTTCCGGTTCACGTCCCCCTAGTAGTCTCCTCTTAAGCATATGCCTCGCTCATTTTTACTTCAGCCAACCTTTCCACTATACTCCGGGGCCGCATTTGTTATTTTAGGGATACCCAATTCTTACCAAATGTTGCAATGCAAAATTATTTCTTCCACACTTTACCCAGGGATACAGGCCCACCGGGGTCGGGATGGAAAAAACGGCCGGGGTTAGTCGGGGCATGGAGCCCGGTCGGTCTATACCCAGGGAACGATTAAAAGAACTCCAACATATCCTAATTATTGCAACCCTTTTATACCCTCAATTGACATCCTGTCACCTTCCCACCCATCTATCTGAGTATCTTCTTTCAAAATATGTACTCAAAATTCCCCCCCTCCTCCTTTGTATCAGTGTACAGCCACCACAACAGCCACTAATTTACCCTTTGCACTCCATGAATACAAACTATTTGGACTACTTTACTACGCAATTTAACACCCCATAACTACACCCCTTCCTTTACTCGCCTCTCTTCGCAAACTTTCTGCCGTGGTTGGTTGTTTATCGCCAAGTCCCCCTCGGGGAGAGGTTGCTAAGGAAAGCGGTGAATTTAGGGAAAGTGCAGATGTGTGGAAGCTACTCAAGCCTACTTTTGGCACTATGAACAGGGTGGTCAAATTAACCCGTAACCTGTCGCAGCCCCCATAATTAAGGCAGTTAGACCGTGGATGCCCATGCCACACCCAAAGGATGGGGGGAAGACCCAATCATTAGTAACCCCATAATGAAACGGCGCTCTGGGTAGCCGAGTGGCACCCCAATGAAAAAAACATTAGGTATAAATACATAATTAGGTGGAAAACATTTCAAAATTAACCATGATTGACATTTAATCTAATTTAATCGAAATAAAAAAATGAAAATAAATCAATTTTAAGTTTAAAATTTTAATTCGAAATTTGAGCTCGATGAGAATCACGTAATTCTTTAATATTGGGACGAAGAGTTGACAAGACAACTTTCATTATCTTCATTCACTGTCTGCAATATTTCTCTTTTCGTTGTTTTTATGTTGCACGATGCAGAGAAGGTGCAGAGAAGCGAGTTTCAAAATACTTCCAAGTGTCGGTCTATTTTTAGTCGCGTGCACGCGGCTCTTAATAAGTTAGTATGTCGGTCGGTTAGATGGTCACTATTTTACTTTTCAATGAGTTTTGAAAGTTTTGAAGCTCGTAAGGTCAGATGTTTGTCAATTAAATCTTTTTTTTTTCAAAATGATTGAAGTAATTGAGAGCACGAAACTTAGGTCTGTTGATCTTGTTCTACAAATGTTTGAAATAATTATTTGGGGGGAAAACCACTGCCCTGCCCTTTCTAAGGAATGCTGGCGTGGGTTGGATAGGTTTATTAGCCATAGAGTTTATTAGGGAAAAGAGGAAGGAAAAGATGAATACGACTTGGGTGATGCTTCTAAAGGCGGAGGAAAGGTCTATTTAACTGTTGCATGGCAGCAACAAACAGCATTGTAAAATAAGTTTTTTACGGGTCTTTGTGATAACAGGATGATGCCAAGTAATAAGTTTCTTATTATCCTGCTGGATTAAGGATTAAAAAAGGTTGAGAAGTGGTTAGGGAGAGGGATAGAGTAAATGCCGGGAGCAATTTTTTTTATTCTAACCCACCTCCCATCTAGCGACTGCCATCAAGAGAATAGTCACTGTAATTACAATTCAGCCTATTATTAAGCTGTTTTAACAAAAACAACAGCAACATAAATAAAAACCTCCGGAATCAAAGAAAAAAACATCCTGCTCCGGAGTCGGAGGTAGGCGCTCCTCACTCCGGCGAGTGACCATACTGCTCCTAACATCATTCGAGCACGGGTCATTAAAACGTCTTCTCCATTTTGCGTCGAGATGGAAGTTAATTAAAAGATTCGAGATCTCTGGTCTTCTGGGCGCTGGCCACAACAAGTCCAACATCGCCAATCGACTCAACGTCAGTAGGATGGCCTGCATTATATCCCTACTTCAGCAGTACAGATATTTGCAGGCAGATCAGATTTTTTTTTTTTTTAATTCTATAGAGCCCATCTGGCAACTACCCACTTGGGCATAAGTCGCCGAAAAACACGACAGCCTAGAACTAGGCTACTTTAAAGTAAAAATATGAAAACTTAATGATATAAATTGGAAAAACTTAACAATCAGGAAGGAATCTCCGGCGGCGGGGGGAGGTCCCCCTCACCCCGGTGCAGGAGAGTGCAACCTACAAACATAACAATAACAAAAAAAAAGAACCTTAAATAAAGGGGAAGAAGCCCGGCCTCAAACAAAAAGTCAACAAGTCCACAAGTCAATGTGCACGAATCTGTCCCGAGTACAAGGGACAGGCGGTAGCGACCCCGCCCATCCCGGTACCGGGACAGGTATCGTGCGCGAAGATCACCCAGACTGGGACATTCGAAAAGAATGTGCCGAAGTCTAGGGGACGACGCAGTCGTTGCAATAGGGCGCAGGCGAGCGCTCCATCAAATAGCGATGCGTCACACGAGTGTGGCCGATTCGGAGACGACAGAAAGCAACGTGAAGCCGCCGCGACATCGGGGGATAGGTCCATGGGAACAGTCGCGGCGCAATGGCACGCAACTTTAAGTTCCCTTCGACCGTCTCCCATCTTCTATGCCAAGCAGTCCGTAGAGCTGTAGGCAGATCAGAAAGTTACTGGAGAGAGACGAGGAGCAAGCTGAGGATGAAAGCAATTAAAACACAGCAGATACAAATACTGTTGCTATTTATTTATTTCATGTTTTGTGCAAACTTGTTCCCTGCTCTTGAGGAGGCGAGCTTCAAGCTCCAGTCAGCTTCTACACCTTTCCCTGAGCTGTATGATATTGTCAAGCCTCTTTATGACAAGCTGAGTAGGAAGTACACAGATGGCTTGTTTGGATATCAAATACAGCGTGCTCTTGCTAATCTGTGTAACAAAAAGGAGGAATTTATCCGAAATTCCACAGTTGCTTCAAAAGCGCTACTACCTACCTGGAAAACATGGACAAGGATATGACAGTCATCGAGAAGTGGAGCAAGATATTCACCGAATGCGAGGATCTTAAAAACCTCTTCACCCTGGTGTCATTTGTACTAACCATTCACCCTTCAAATGCTCAAGTGGAGAGTGTGTTCTCTCTGATGGACCAACGATGGGGTGGGTGCAGGAACTGGTGCAGTGTAGAGCTGATCAAGTCAGAGCTACAGATAAAGTGCAATTTCACACTGTCCTGTTCTGAGTTCATCACATACGCTCAAACCAAACACCATCTCTTCAGAGCAGGTGAATCTAGTACAAAGTATAACAAATAAAAAGTACCATACTAACAAAAAGAGGGGAAATAATTTTAAAAGGATTATGGAAAGGTTTTCATCATATGTATTTTATTGTCTGCGATTTATTCAATATATTACGGCAAGTCACTTTAGTTATAATATCCTTTAAAGCTGCAAAATATGCATGATTGCAATATTGTAATGCTTTGACACATGCAATGAATATGAACTGTTTGTAACAAAATCTACAATGGACAAATACACTTTAAAACAAAATAAAAGTCAATGAAGTAGGTCCAGGACAATCTGGACCCCAGCTGAAAGGGACTTCGCGCCCCGTGCGTAACTTCACGTAAGTTGTCCTGTAGAGTGTTCAACTACTTCTCCAATTTAGGTGTCTCTTATTTCAGTTTTCAAATCTGGTCATCCGAGGGGGGGGCATTCGTAGGTTTGAGCACTTGTGCTACTAAGGCGTTCGTATGCTTGAACACTAGCGCTGTGTGGTCGTTCGTATTTTGGATTCCCCCCCGACTCATAAGTTAAACAGCCTTTGGAGGAGTATGTTGATGGGGGTGTTAATCCCATGAGGGAGAGCTCAACGAAGAAAGAACCCAGCCAAAACATTGGGGTAGGAAGGGCTCGTCGTAAGTCCCCACGAGCAAGATCATACAAAGGTCACAGGAATCTAAAAGCTCGAATTTGGGCGGCAACATATGTCACCCTCTAACTTCAACACTTTTTAACAACCTCTTTCCCCCCCCCCATTAAACAGATCAAAAAATCTTAACTGAATAAAGCAATTAATTTAAATCAAAATTAAGTCACATTAATGTCACTAAAGACGTTAATACGGCATAGTCGAGTGGAAACGCCGCTTGCGATTACTACGAAGTTAAGCCCCATCGCGTCTCTGATCCGTCTCAGGATGGAGTACCATTAAGCTGTAGGCCCCCCACTGGGAAAAAAAGGCTTCTTAATGAGTGCAGATGGGAGGGGGGCTCCCCCATGAATTTATTTATTACATTCCCTAACACCCCCACACTTTCTTTGCGAACCTTTCACCCACCACAAATATAAATAAACACAGTCAAACCATTCTTTTAAGCATTTAATCATCTCAATCAATCCATCAAAGTCACTAATGAGTTTAAAAAACTCAAACCATTTTTCATTTTCAAGCAATCTCGATGCGAGCCCCCCCCCCCACACACACTATTCGAAATAAAATTAATGAAACAGCTTTATTCTTTCTTTTAATCACTTCAACCAAATTAAGGTCACTTTAGTAAAAGGTAAAAGACCCATTACCTTTTTTCTTACAATTCAATAAACACAAACATAAATCGAACTTTGCCGATTTTTAGCCCGACCTCGAAGACATAAATTGGGGGAAGAGCGAGGGCTTGGGGTATGCCAGGAAAACTCGACAATACTGCGATGACGTCATCATCACCCCGCTTCGCCTCACAAGCCCCTACCAACTCCCTCGCCAAAGGGGAAGAGAAATAGGAGACTGATATTTCGGGAATCCGATAATTATGAGACCGATGAAGCACCAGTGGAGATTAGAAGAGAGACGCGCGTACACATAATACACACACGAGGCAGTTTCTTACACAAGAATTAAAAGGAAAATAAAAGTAGTTGTAATTGATAACCTCTGGGAAAATATGAAATTAGGGAAGTCCCACGTAGGACTTCTTCCGCTTATTTAGTCTCCCTCTATTTGCCGTATCGTCCACCCAGAATGAGCGGAGATGCCCTCGTTGGTGTGCGCTACATCCCCCATTTTACACACAAATGCCCCCATGGGGTATAAAAAAACTACCCACACTACATAACCCCCCTCCCCCCACGGAGCTCCCGCTAGCCTACTGGATGCGATGTAGGTCTTCTGACGTCAAGGAGCGGGTTGAATCTCATCCTCCGGGGACACAATGGTACTCCGCACATAGAGAACCAATCGCGACACCGCTGTCATTTCCTTTTACAGCACATCATACTCACGCTCTTTCTTCTGTCCCGGAACCCTGCCCTCTATGGGGGCACTCGTATACAAAAAAAAAAACCGACGTGAAACGGGCATCCCCTCCACTTGACTGGGGTCATGAAAGGTTATACCATCGCTAGTTGGATCACCAGTTTTTGTCATTCTGATCTTTATATGCATTTATATATATATATATATATATATATATATATATATATATATATATATATATATATATATATATATTATATTATATATTTTCGTCGGGAAGCGCAATACGAAGAGTAAAGCTAACACGACGAATTGGAACATTTAATAGATATATCTGAACGTTTCGTACATCGGCTGTGTACATCCTCAACAGAGTATTCTGTCAATCTTACAAAAAATAGAATAAATACTTAAAAAAAAAACGATTAAAAATATAACATAGTTAATTGGACAAAATTAGAAAAAAAGTACCTTGTACCTTCTTTTTTTTTACGAAAACAAAGGCAAACACAAACACTCAATTAAATGAGTAAATTAATGAGAATTAGAAAATTGGCTTCCCGGGCCGAGGTCCCTCTATAGGATGGTGTTCCTGAGCAGTGTGTGGTGACTGTGGGGAAATTCGACTTAAATAACGATTGGTGGCAAGTTAGTTGGTAGTTTATGAAGGGAATAGTTGGTTGTATTTTAAATAATTAATAAGGGGGTTGAAGATGGTTGGTAGTTAAGTTTAGGGGTGAGTTTAGAAATATATAATGACTCCAGAATATCTCGATCATGACTATTAGGACTAGAATCCAAAATAGATAATTCAGAGTCTGAAATTTGTGAATTGCAAGACATTGAATGGTTTCGAATGGAAGAAAATTCAAGCCTAGTTATAGTGGGGGAAACCTCGATGCTTACCAATCCTCAATTGGAGTTGGAGAGTGGTTTTACCCACGTAGAAAGCCTGGCAACCTGCACACCAAAGTTGGTAAACCAATGAGGACCGAAGCATTTTGTTTTTCTTTATGGTTGAGAAAAGTTTTAATAGACCGTTGATGAGAACCAAATGAAACTGAGATTGGCGGTATTTCTTAACTAACGCCGAATGTAATTAATTTATTAATTTGGATTTAATAGGCCCAATGTAAAGTATTTTTAAATAAATAGCCATTTCCTCAGGTTTAATGTTGCCATTTGAGCTCTTGATGTAGGTTTCTCCACCGATTCGTACCGTCTGACGTAACGAATAAACCCGCAGGAAAAAAGAAAACCCGATTCGGAAGGATTGTTATTATTAAACAAGGCATCAGAAGGTTGAAGAGCATCGAAATACCCGGCAAATAAATTGGTAGGAGCTATACCACCGATCTAGCCTTTATTTCTCAGTGGATTTGAAATCTACTGATTAACGAGGGATCCGAACCACGGAGAATGACCCGAATCCGGGCCCCATCCGGCGACTTACCACGCCCCATGTGGCTTATCGTTCATAATGGTAATCGGTGTTTCCACTCGGCTAAAAACCGTGTCCTTGAGGTAGAAAGAAGCGAGGGGGCGGGGATCCATTGGGTGATTTTATAAAATTACTAACAGTAAAGAGTCCAGAATGAGCCATGTTTAATAAAGACGAAATAATTGAATCTTTTCTTTTCCCGGCGGGTAATTTACATCCATCGTCTGAGGCGATTCTCTTTGTAAAGAAAGAACTTAAGATGGAAGTGCCAATGTGTGGGGCCGGGAAGGTACGCAATACCCCCAGAATTCAGCTGCAGCACAACCCCTTGGGGGAGTTACTCGAGGATACGAACCAGGCAACACCACATCGAAACCATCCGAGCCAAGTGGTTCCACATCGGAACTCCCATCCGGCGACTAACAGACTCGAAGCTGCGTTTCCCTTCGCCTCGACCACACTGTAGTGCACCAAGGTGTGTGCTTGGCAAGGCATAGATGGGCACGAAAGACTAAGGGTATGTTGGTTAGCAGTGATGTGCGCCGACCTACATCGAGGGAGAAACTATTAAAATAGAAGAGGAACACAATGGGGCAGGTGGGAGTAGGGAGGGGAGGGGGGCAAAGGTGAGTTGTGTATTATCTATGGGCGTATGTGTGTCAAGAGAGCGGAAGAGGTTATAGAAACTTTTCAGTGTTGTGTGTGCGTGTGTGTGTGTGTGTGTGTGTGTGCGCGCGCATGAGACGTTTAATGATATACACAATAGTACGGATCCCCCCTCTCCCCCACACCCTCCTCTCGGGCAGAGAGAAGCCCAGCTTCATAAAATCAATGAAATGAAGACGGGGAAAGAGAGGGAAGTGGGAATAGGGAGAAGAAAGTAGTAGTAGAGAAGGGATGGGGGGCTTTATACGCACTCGATACGCTAAAGACAGAAGGAAAGAGGTGGTAGGACGCGTGGTAGGATGGAGGTCCCACCTCCTTAAATCCCACCCCCATTCCTAGAACTGAAAACACCCGCAACATCAATTTGTCAGGAGGTGTCTACCTCCTGACAAGGCTCAAGGAGGCGGGTCACGGAGATCAATGAACAGACAGGGTATATTATTTATATTATTTATATATATATATATATATATATATATATATATATATATATATATATATATATATATATATATGAAAACAAAGTGGCATTCGATAGGATAGTTTATGAAGAGGAACATAGCCCGAGTAACGATAAGAAGAAACTACTTGGGGCGCTCAGAAAAACATGCAAGTACCTAGGGTTAAGAATATATATTGACCCTTTTTTTTGCCATTATTACAGCTAATAAATGTTCCCTCGGTGAAATAACGGCGCAATTTAGTTTAGTGGGAAGGAAAATTATCAGTAAATCTAAAGGGGAAATGTCAAAGGGACAAATGAATAGTTGAGGGTTTCTGAACATCCCAATTTCTACTGTCGGGAGAAGGAGGGGTCTGAAGTAAAAGGCAAGAGGCCAGTTGATTATAAAGCAAAGGGCAAGAGGCCAGTTGATTATAAATCAAAAGGCAAGAGGCCAGTTGATTATAAAGCAAAAGGCAAGAGGCCAGTTGATTATAAAGCAAAAGGCAAGTGGCCAGTTGATTATAAAGCAAAAGGCAAGAGGCCAGTTGATTATAAAGCAAAAGGCAAGAGGCCAGTTGATTATAAAGCAAAAGGCAAGAGGCCAGTTGATTATAAAGCAAATGGCAAGAGGCCAGTTGATTATAAAGCAAAAGGCAAGAGGCCAGTTGATTATAAAGCAAAAGGCAAGAGGCCAGTTGATTATAAAGCAAAAGGCAAGAGGCAGGTTGATTATAAAGCAAAAGGCAAGAGGCCAGTTGATTATAAAGCAAAAGGCAAGAGGCCAGTTGATTATAAAGCAAAAGGCAAGAAGTCAGTTGATTATAAAGCAAAAGGCAAGAGGCCAGTTGATTATAAAGCAAAAGGCAAGAGGCCAGTTGATTATAAAGCACAAGGCAAGAGGCCAGTTGATTATAAAGCAAAAGGCAAGAGGCCAGTTGATTATAAAGCAAAAGGCAAGAGGCCAGTTGATTATAAAGCAAAAGGCAAGAGGCCAGTTGATTATAAAGCAAAAGGCAAGAGGCCAGTTGATTATAAAGCAAAAGGCAAGAGGCCAGTTGATTATAAAGCAAAAGGCAAGAGGCCAGTTGATTATAAAGCAAAAGGCAAGAGGTCAGTTGATTATAAAGCAAAAGGCAAGAGGCCAGTTGATTATAAAGCACAAGGCAAGAGGCCAGTTGATTATAAAGCAAAAGGCAAGAGGCCAGTTGATTATAAAGCAAAAGGCAAGAGGCCAGTTGATTATAAAGCAAAAGGCAAGAAGCCAGTTGATTATAAAGCAAAAGGCAAGAGGCCAGATGATTATAAAGCAAAAGGCAAGAGGCCAGTTGATTATAAAGCAAAAGGCAAGAGGCCAGTTGATTATAAAGCAAAAGGCAAGAGGCCAGTTGATTATAAAGCAAAAGGCAAGAGGCCAGTTGATTATAAAGCAAAAGGCAAGAAGTCAGTTGATTATAAAGCAAAAGGCAAGAGGCCAGTTGATTATAAAGCAAAAGGCAAGAGGCCAGTTGATTATAAAGCAAAAGGCAAGAGGCCAGTTGATTATAAAGCAAAAGGCAAGAGGCCAGTTGATTATAAAGCAAAAGGCAAGAGGCCAGTTGATTATAAAGCAAAAGGCAAGAGGTCAGTTGATTATAAAGCAAAAGGCAAGAGGCCAGTTGATTATAAAGCACAAGGCAAGAGGCCAGTTGATTATAAAGCAAAAGGCAAGAGGCCAGTTGATTATAAAGCAAAAGGCAAGAGGCCAGTTGATTATAAAGCAAAAGGCAAGAAGCCAGTTGATTATAAAGCAAAAGGCAAGAGGCCAGATGATTATAAAGCAAAAGGCAAGAGGCCAGTTGATTATAAAGCAAAAGGCAAGAGGCCAGTTGATTATAAAGCAAAAGGCAAGAGGCCAGTTGATTATAAAGCAAAAGGCAAGAGGCCAGTTGATTATAAAGCAAAAGGCAAGAAGTCAGTTGATTATAAAGCAAAAGGCAAGAGGCCAGTTGATTATAAAGCAAAAGGCAAGAGGCCAGTTGATTATAAAGCACAAGGCAAGAGGCCAGTTGATTATAAAGCAAAAGGCAAGAGGCCCGTTGATTATAAAGCAAAAGGCAAGAAGCCAGTTGATTATAAAGCAAAAGGCAAGAGGCCAGTTGATTATAAAGCAAAAGGCAAGAAGCCAGTTGATTATAAAGCAAAAGGCAAGAAGCCAGTTGATTATAAAGCAAAAGGCAAGAGGCCAGTTGATTATAAAGCAAAAGGCAAGAGGCCAGTTGATTATAAAGCAAAAGGCAAGAGGCCAGTTGATTATAAAGCAAAAGGCAAGAGGCCAGTTGATTATAAAGCAAAAGGCAAGAAGCCAGTTGATTATAAAGCAAAAGGCAAGAGGCCAGTTGATTATAAAGCAAAAGGCAAGAGGTCAGTTGATTATAAAGCAAAAGGCAAGAAGCCAGTTGATTATAAAGCAAAAGGCAAGAAGCCAGTTGATTATAAAGCAAAAGGCAAGAGGCCAGTTGATTATAAAGCAAAAGGCAAGAGGCCAGTTGATTATAAAGCAAAAGGCAAGAGGCCAGTTGATTATAAAGCAAAAGGCAAGAGGCCAGTTGATTATAAAGCAAAAGGCAAGAGGCCAGTTGATTATAAAGCAAAAGGCAAGAAGCCATTTGATTATAAAGCAAAAGGCAAGAGGCCAGTTGATTATAAAGCAAAAGGCAAGAGGCCAGTTGATTATAAAGCAAAAGGCAAGAGGCCAGTTGATTATAAAG
Organism: Ceratothoa steindachneri; assembly: GCA_963969495.1. Taxonomy (NCBI): domain Eukaryota; kingdom Metazoa; phylum Arthropoda; class Malacostraca; order Isopoda; family Cymothoidae; genus Ceratothoa; species Ceratothoa steindachneri. The sequence goes on from OZ018325.1 coordinate 141,041,146, forward strand.
CAAAAGGCAAGAGGCCAGTTGATTATAAAGCAAAAGGCAAGAGGCCAGTTGATTATAAAGCAAAAGGCAAGAGGCCAGTTGATTATAAAGCAAAAGGCAAGAGGCCAGTTGATTATAAAGCAAAAGGCAAGAGGCCAGTTGATTATAAAGCAAAAGGCAAGAGGCCAGTTGATTATAAAGCAAAAGGCAAGAGGCCAGTTGATTATAAAGCAAAAGGCAAGAGGCCAGTTGATTATAAAGCAAAAGGCAAGAGGCCAGTTGATTATAAAGCAAAAGGCAAGAGGCCAGTTGATTATAAAGCAAAAGGCAAGAGGCCAGTTGATTATAAAGCAAAAGGCAAGAGGCCAGTTGATTATAAAGCAAAAGGCAAGAGGCCAGTTGATTATAAAGCAAAAGGCAAGAAGTCAGTTGATTATAAAGCAAAAGGCAAGAGGCCAGTTGATTATAAAGCAAAAGGCAAGAGGCCAGTTGATTATAAAGCAAAAGGCAAGAGGCCAGTTGATTATAAAGCAAAAGGCAAGAGGCCAGTTGATTATAAAGCAAAAGGCAAGAGGCCAGTTGATTATAAAGCAAAAGGCAAGAGGCCAGTTGATTATAAAGCAAAAGGCAAGAAGCCAGTTGATTATAAAGCAAAAGGCAAGAGGCCAGTTGATTATAAAGCAAAAGGCAAGAGGCCAGTTGATTATAAAGCAAAAGGCAAGAGGCCAGTTGATTATAAAGCAAAAGGCAAGAGGTCAGTTGATTATAAAGCAAAAGGCAAGAGGCCAGTTGATTATAAAGCAAAAGGCAAGAGGCCAGTTGATTATAAAGCAAAAGGCAAGAGGCCAGTTGATTATAAAGCAAAAGGCAAGAGGCCAGTTGATTATAAAGCAAAAGGCAAGAAGCCAGTTGATTATAAAGCAAAAGGCAAGAGGCCAGTTGATTATAAAGCAAAAGGCAAGAGGCCAGTTGATTATAAAGCAAAAGGCAAGAGGCCAGTTGATTATAAAGCAAAAGGCAAGAAGCCAGTTGATTATAAAGCAAAAGGCAAGAGGCCAGTTGATTATAAAGCAAAAGGCAAGAAGCCAGTTGATTATAAAGCAAAAGGCAAGAGGCCAGTTGATTATAAAGCAAAAGGCAAGAGGCCAGTTGATTATAAAGCAAAAGGCAAGAGGCCAGTTGATTATAAAGCAAAAGGCAAGAGGCCAGTTGATTATAAAGCAAAAGGCAAGAGGCCAGTTGATTATAAAGCAAAAGGCAAGAAGTCAGTTGATTATAAAGCAAAAGGCAAGAGGCCAGTTGATTATAAAGCAAAAGGCAAGAGGCCAGTTGATTATAAAGCACAAGGCAAGAGGCCAGTTGATTATAAAGCAAAAGGCAAGAGGCCAGTTGATTATAAAGCAAAAGGCAAGAGGCCAGTTGATTATAAAGCAAAAGGCAAGAAGCCAGTTGATTATAAAGCAAAAGGCAAGAGGCCAGTTGATTATAAAGCAAAAGGCAAGAGGCCAGTTGATTATAAAGCAAAAGGCAAGAGGCCAGTTGATTATAAAGCAAAAGGCAAGAGGTCAGTTGATTATAAAGCAAAAGGCAAGAGGCCAGTTGATTATAAAGCAAAAGGCAAGAGGCCAGTTGATTATAAAGCAAAAGGCAAAAAGCCAGTTGATTATAAAGCAAAAGGTAAGAGGCCAGTTGATTATAAAGCAAAAGGCAAGAGGCCAGTTGATTATAAAACAAAAGGCAAGAGGCCAGTTGATTATAAAGCAAAAGGCAAGAGGCCAGTTGATTATAAAGCAAAAGGCAAGAGGCCAGTTGATTATAAAGCAAAAGGCAAGAGGCCAGTTGATTATAAAGCAAAAGGCAAGAGGCCAGTTGATTATAAAGCAAAAGGCAAGAGGCCAGATGATTATAAAGCAAAAGGCAAGAGGCCAGTTGATTATAAAGCAAAAGGCAAGAGGCCAGTTGATTATAAAGCAAATGGCAAGAGGCCAGTTGATTATAAAGCAAAAGGCAAGAGGCCAGTTGATTATAAAGCAAATGGCAAGAGGCCAGTTGATTATAAAGCAAAAGGCAAGAGGCCAGTTGATTATAAAGCAAAAGGCGAGGCATCGGGTAATATTAAAACAAAAGACAAGACGGCAGAAGGTAACGGAAAAGCGAGAGGATAAAGAAATCTACAAAAGACAAAGAAAACAACCCATCTTATAACTGGGGTCAGGAACATCACCCCTAATTAACTATCCACTTTCAAAAACAAAGGGGTGTGTACCTTTCAATACCCAAAGAGACCCACGAGGAACGCAATTTCTCCTAGAGTAGACAAAACCCAAGACGCACTCACATACTCCTCCCCCTCTTCCACGAAACATCTCCGCAACTCAGACTACAAATAATAAATACACAGAGATGCTCCAAAGAATAAAACTTACCCCGCAATCAGGCACCATTACCTACAAAAAAAAATGGCACCCAATCTTTGGATCCAAATCACCTCCGCATCGCTATTCCACCGAATATCAACACAAGGGAACGATCCCTCCCACGCCACAATAGGGTCGCTCTGGCATGACTCGGGTGCGGCTGCAAAAAAACTAAACAAATACCACACCGATCTGACCGATACATTGTTTGTTTTTTTTAATTTTAGGAGCCTATCTGGCAACTGCCCACTTGGGCATAAGTCGCCGGAATAACGACAGCCTAGAACTAGGCTACTTTAAAATAAGAATATGAAAACAAAACAAAAACAACGATAAAAAGGTGACAAAAATCAGGAAGCAAGCTCCGGCGTCGGGGAGGAGGTCCCACTTCCCTCGAGGCAGGAACGTGCGACGTACAAAGAAAACAACATTTTTCTTTTAAGGGGCTATTTGGCGACTGCCCACTTAGGCATAAGTCGCCGTAAACAAACAGCCTAGTTCTAGGCTACTTTAAAAAAATTAAACAGGAAACAACAATAAAAAGAAATAACAATAACAATAACAAAACAATAAGAAAAACAACTAAACCTAGTTAAATGAAAGGGAGAAGGCCGGCGTCCCCCAAAGAGGCAACAAGTCTACCAGTCAATGTGCACGGACTCGTCCCGAGTACAAAGGACAGGCGGTAGCGACCCCACCCATTCCGGTACCGGGACAGGTAACGTGCGCGAAGATCACCCAGACTGGGACATTCGACAAGAATGTGCCGAACAGTCTAGGGGACGACACAGTCGTCGCAATAGGGCGCAGGCGAGCGCTCCATCAAATAGCGATGCGTCACATGAGTGTGTCCGATTTGGAGACGACAGAAAGCGACCTGAAGCCGTCGCGGCATTGGGGGATAGGTCCATGGGAACAGCCGCGGCGCAATGGCGCGCAACTTTAAGTTCCCTTCGACCGTCTCCCATCTTCTTTGCCAAGCAGTTCGAAGAGCTGCCCGTATTCCTGCCATGTAGTCGGTGTGAGGAAGAGCGAAACGCTGGTCCGGTCGCAGAGTCCTCACGGACTCTTTGGCGCCCTCATCGGCGCGTTCATTCCCCGCAATTCCTACATGTCCAGGAACCCAGCACAAGATAATCTCGACAATCGCCCGGCTCGCAAAAACCGTGGCGTCACGGATATCGCGAACCAGGGGATGCGGAGATTCCAATGCCCCGAGAGCACTCAGGGCGCTTTGTGAGTCGCTATAGATCACAATCAGGTCTCCGAAACGGGCACGTCGCGTAATCTCCCGTACCGAGTGGTGTATTGCCACCAGCTCGGCCGTGAAGACAGACGCAGCGCCTGGCAGAGCCCCGCCTACTTCAAACGGGTGGGATACGGCGTGGCAGCCGACCACATCTTCGGACGTGGAGCCATACGTATACACTGGCACGGTTCCAGCGTGACACGAGGTGTGCTCCAAAAAGATCGAAAGCAATGCTCCCGGAGCTGTACAAGCTTTGGGAGCAGAGGCATGGCGACAAATAGCCAAATGTGGTACCCTCCAGGGTGGCGTCCAGGGCAGAACCAGGGGCGCCACCGGCCTGAGAGCTATACCTGGCTCTCGAGAAGTTACCTGGCCCTAAACCCAAAGGGCTTAGGGTATGACTGGCATCTCTCTGCGGCATAGGCACCGTCGAGATCAGCTGCGGATGCAGTGAGAGCTGTTGGCGACTGAGGGAGGCGCCGGGCTCGCGCGTACAGTCGAATGATGCACTGTACGCGGCGTAGAGCAAGTGGCATCTCCCAGCATCGACCAACAGGCTCTCAATGGGGAAAGTGCGGAAGGCACCGGTCGGGAGACGAAGGCCAGTGTGGTGGATCAAATCCACCTTTCGCAATAAACGCTCGGCTGCGGATGGATAAAATTCGCATCCGTAGTCTAGCTTCGAACGAACAAAGGATCAATACAAAAGAAAGGCAATAGCCCTATCAGCGCCCCAAGCGCTGAACGTCACGGAACGGAAAATATCCATGGCGCGTGTACAAGAGACCCTAAGCCTGCAAATATGAGCCTACCAGGTGAGGTGTCGGTCAAATACAAGACCAAGGAAACGGTGAGATTCAACCATTTCCAGGCGCACCCCATTAAGAAACAAATCTGGGTCGGGGTGGAGCCGTGGATGGCGGCAGAAGTGCACCACCTTAGTCTTGAACAAAGAAAAACGAAACCTGTGCGCTTCGGCATAGCGAGGGACGTGGTTCAATGCATGTTGGATTCGACGCTCCAGAGTTTGCATCTGGGCCGCGCCAAAAGAGATCGAAAGGTCGTCCACGTAGAACGTAGCGATAACATCTTCCGGCAGCACAGAGGTGATGCCGTTGATGCTCAGGGCAAAGAGTGTGACACTGAGGAAACTTCACTGCGGGACACCCTCTTCCTACTCCATTGAGCCGGAGAAGTTGCCAGATGGGCTCTATATAAAAAAAAAAAAAAAAAAAAAATTGAGCCGGAGAGGGCTCCCCCCCCCCCACACCCGTACGCGGAATCGACGATCTCGCAAAAATTCAGATCTCAACATTGGGAGGCGTCCCCTCGCCCCCATCATGTGGAGAGTCTCCATGATACCGTATCACCATGCGGATCATAGGCCTTCTCCAGATCGAAAAACACCGTGGCGTAGTGCTGTCTACGAAGGAAGGCCTCGCAGACAGCATTTTTCAATCGGAGCAGAGCATCCGACGTGAAGTAGAACTTGCGGATGCCGCAGTGTGCATAAGACAGATGGTCTCTGCTGTCCAGGAAAAAGGCTAATCTAACATTTACCAATTTCTCCATCAACTTGCACACGCAAGAGGTTAGAGAAATTGGGCAGAAACCGCCTAAAGGGAAACGGTCACGATGGGGAAACCCCTGGTTTTAGCCGGGGCTGGGTGTGAACCCTTTGTGCTGTCAGCTTTCCTCGGGGACCTCCCGGGTTGAGTAGAGCCCACAGAAGGGCTCTGAATGGGCGTGGAAACAACCGTCCTCATTGGCTTGGATGGGCTATGAGCAGAGGGTGTCAGTCTAAGCATTGAGGCGTAAGACGTCCCAGGCAGAGCCGGGCGCGCCATGACCAAGTCCTTAGCCTCGCGGAATGAGAGTCGATCCTGGGCCTGAACGGCCAGGATTTCTTTCTCAAGGAGATATGCACCACATTGCTTCGAAGCAGGGTGCGGCTCTCCGCAATTGAAACACTTGGCCACACATGATTTGGACTTATCGTGTGCGGCCTTCGAGTAATTTACACATACTTCGGGTGACCCCGACTTTGCACTTCTACAAGATCTATTCGTATGGCCGAAGCGAAGACAGTAATAACACCGCCGCGGCAGTGGCACAAATGCCTTCACGTGGTAGTGGTACCAACCGGCACGCACCGACTCAGGGAGCTTTTCACAGTCGAACGTGACGAAGAGTGTAGGGGTGGATCTCGAGGCCCCTCCATTTTCTCATCCCACGTTCGACCTTGACCGCCCTATGGTCGGCCAGCTCTAAGGTGATGTCCTCTATGGAGTAGTGAACGAGGTCCCTCGCATAAACTACTAAGTTCATGGTAGAGTGCGGCGTCACACTCACAGGCCTGCCGTCAAGTGTCCGTAGGGCACTAATCATGGCCGCCTCGGAGGGTTTCGACGCATTCGCCAGAAGGCTCCCGTCCGAGAAACGGGTCACCCTTGGCTCTCTACCTATCACAGTAGCTAAAGCTCTCCTCTGATGGATCATGTTGCTCTTAGCCAACATGGTGCCATGAGTGGAACGAATAACGAGGAAGCGTTTGAAGCCAGCAGGCTCGAAAACGCCGGGTAATGTCTGAATGAGGAGCCCCGATGTTATCGAGGCTCCGACCAGCGCACTTTTGGTCATAGTCAGGTGCTCTGCACCCAGGGGACGGAACAGGGCAGAGGGGCCGGATGTGCCTATCTTGGCTTGGTTGCTTACCGAAATGTCATCACACCCATCCGTCCACGCAGCCCCCGCAGATGGAGAGGAGCCCCGAGTGTTTTTTTGTTGTATTTCTTCTTTTTAGGTGGATGCCGGGGAATGAACCCTCTTCTTCCCTCCGCCGGCAAGAGCCCCCCAGGCCAGCAAGGTCCATCTCTGAGATGGCGATGGTCCTGGCAGTCGTAGTGGCACCGGTCGGAGGAGGAGATCCCTCCCCTCCTTGTACTGCCTTGGAAACCCTAGCAGTTTGAGGAGGATCTTGCTTAGGAGCGGACTCGAGTTCGGTGCTTGGCGCCGAGCCCGGATTCGCTCCCATGGAAGGCCCTACCGTCTGAGGCTGGGTTGCCTCAAGGACCATTTCTATCTTGGGTGGGGCCTCCATTTGGCCATCCCCCCCCCCCTCCCTGGACATCACAGGTCCTATTGGCAGCAGTGTCATTAGTCTCGTCTTGGGAGGCACAGGTCTTGACCCCCGCTAGGTTTAGTATTCTAGCCAGCATGTCTTTTGAGGGAAGCAACCAAAGGGGCCTGGCTTCCCTGTCCCCCATGAGGGGGTTTGCCCTACCAAGCCGCTTCAATGGGGAGCAGTCAGCTATGGGCTGCCTGCTGGCTTTCTTGGCAGTCCCCTTGGAAAGTAAAGGAGGGACTGTGGCTGGAAGGAGGGAGGTGCCCGAAGGCATCTCCAGACAAGGGGGTGAGAGGGAGTCCCCTACACCCGCAGGCGAAGGAGAGGAGTAAGCCTCCTCTCCGGCTAGATAAATTTGGAGGGTCCCCTGCGCTTGGGCGAACCTCCATTTTTTCTGTGGAGCTGCTGAAGGCGGCTCCGTTGATTGTGATGGGGATAGGGAAAGTTTTTTTTTTTATATTTGCATCATTGGGCATGGTGACCCAAATTTTTCACGTGATGCATACGCTCATCACCCCTCGCAGTAGCCCGCCCTGCAAGGGGTGCGTACAGGCTTGGCAGAGCCAGGTGCCGCCATTCAAGACCACCCCTCCCGCCTGGTGGCCTGGTAGTCCATCAGCATGGCGGCTCCACCTTGTACGCTGCGTAAAATTGAGAGTGTGTGAAGAGAAAAGGAAAAGGGATGTGAGGAAGGTATGGGTGGGGATGAAGCAGGTTGTTAAAAACCCACCTTTCCAAACCGGAGCTCAGGGGTTAGGGAACATTGTCCCCTGCCCCCTCAGACCAGATCCGCGATAGTTGGCTTTGAAGAAGGTCGGCATCTACCCTGTGAAAATAGAGGCCGACCAGAGAAAGTTGTGGGAGAGGTTGTAGGGAAAGGGACAAAGTAAAGGAGAAATACAGGCTGTCTGAAAGGAGGAGTAGAAGCTAAGCTGGGGCCGGACGGGGTGCTGAGTCCCGTCAGCACGGCGGCCAGGAAGGCAAATCGCCGCGCCCTTTACGGGGCTGACTGATACAGACACCTTATCCCGCTGTCATCAATAATCAGAAACAACTACACATTCACAGCATGCATGACACTCGCACAATTAAAATTAAGACAAATCTAGAGAAACCGAGTCCTGGGTCTCCGGGAGAACCCTGTTCGGTCGCCAGTGTTCGTCGGTCCGTCCGGCCAAGGGCAACTTAAGAAAAAAGAAAAAAAAACGTGGTCGTCCTGGCCTTTCTGACGGGTTGTCGTGCCCTTCAGGATATGTTGGGAGCGACCTTTATTAAAAGTGTCAGAAGTCAGAGAAAATTAACCCTTGAACATCAGTAAAAACCCTCAATTCGTTATGGAGGTACAACTCAGGTATGGTCTCGTTGAAGTACCTAAATATTAAGATGAAGATAAGTCTGGCTTTAGTAGGGAAGATAGGCCACAACGAATGAGCCGTGGCCCATCTGGTTTACCAAGTTCTTTGGAACAAAGAAGACCTAAAGGATCATTATTATTTCAACACGAGTGTCATCAGCTAAAGAAAAAATACCATAATCCAAGAATTTTAATTTTACACTAATTTCACGAATGAATAAAAGTTTCGCTCATAAATTGTTTAGTTTTTTCGCAGTTTGTTACACACATCTTCCACACACACACACACACTCGAGGTGGAGGGAGGATGGTGGCATATTCATTTTTCCCGGAGGGTCCTAGTTAGCGAGCGAATTATTTGATGAATGAAGGCATGTCGCCGTCTTTCAAAAGACCTATTCAATCAAGTTTGCAGATTTTCAGAATAGAACAAAAAGACGTTTTGTAATGTGTGTTGTATTCATGCATTAGGTATGGATGCATGTACGCACGTATGTATGATTTTGTATGCACGCATGAATATGCATGTACATATGTAATCCGTGATAAGAATTAAATGAAAAATACTAAGAATAATTATTTTTCTGTAGGTGATTTTATCTAGATGTTTGGGTGTGAATGTGTATTGTGTCTGTGAGCGTGTGTACCCTGTGGGAAAGAACGAAATGGCAGAGACTAAGTCTCAAAATTACAAATGAAATGATAAGGTAAAAATGTTAAAAGGCGTTCAACGCCCTCTTTCCCCCGTGATTAGGACTATGCAAGCGATAGGAAGAGGGGACGAAGACAGAAAAATAAATCCAAACGGTAGGGGAAAATCGGGGAGAAGGAGCATTGATAAAGCAAACTGAGTGAATGTTGGGGCGGGAAGGGTACGGTTAGAATCGGCGAGATCAAAGTTGTTACTGAAAACTAAATGAAAACAAACGAGGGCATCTGTGGCATTTTCTGCAAATGTAAATAAACTGATATAATGGAAATATAAGAAAGATCTATAGGTGCAGATCTCGTTGGGGGAATTGGGGCTGGGAGCGCACGCAATCCTGCCAATAGCAGCTGAGACATGCAGGCGCCTATTTTATTTTTCCAAAGTTCACCTGACGCCTCCCTTCCAGGGCAAAGTTACCGTAATCATCCTACAGCCTAAATTAAAGAAACTTGCAAAAGATAAAAAAACAAACAGCATGAAGCAGGAAGCAAGCTCGGACGTAGGGGCAATCACCGGCTGCCCCGGAGTAGGAACATGCGAGCAAACAGCAAAGAGTCAAATAAAATAGGCCAAATAGTTACCACTGGGACAGAAAACGACACTGCAGAATAGTCCAGGGGGACAAGGCACTCATCGCAGTAGGGTGCAGGGGAGCGCCGCATCAAAAAGTGGTGGTGCGTCCCGCGATTATCCCCAATTCGAAGAGGACAGAAAGCACCTTCAAGGGAGCACAATTCCCCGCAATTCCTCCATGTCGAAGAACCCACCAGAAGACGATCTTGACATCCGGCCGGTTCGCGGCAACCATGGCGTCTCGGATAGCGCGAATCAGAGAGTGTGGATATTGCATGCCCCGATAGGACTCAGAGCGCTTTGAGTCGCTATAAATCACAATCCGATATCCGAACCAAACACAACGCGTCATCTCCAGTATCGAGCGGTGTATTGCAAACAATTCGACCGTGAAGACTGACACAGCGCCTGACAGAGCCCCGCTGATTTTAAACAGAGGGAATACGGCGTGGAAACCGACCCCCTCCTGGGACCTGGAGCCATCCGTATACACTGGCACGATTCCCGCGTGACACGGAGTGTGGTCCAAAAAGGCCGAACGCAATACTCCCGGCGCTCTAGAAGCTTTGCGAGCAGAGGCGTGGCAAATAAAAAAAACCCAGTCGTAAAAAAAAACTGATTTTATTACCGGTTTTTTCTTTCAAGTGAAATTTTAAAAATCCCGGGTTTGGGTTTTTTATTTTTAAAATTACACTTGGGGTTTTCAAGAAATGAAAGCTACTTATTATTTTATTCAAAATTCACATTTGTTTATAATTTTAAAAAATATGTATCAAATTAAGGTTATTTCTCTGATACTGACTCATAATAATTCATCTCTTCTTCTACGGGTTATGGCTATAATGGGTACCCACAATTCTTGACGATAATATAATATAATTATTAAAATTAATTATATTAATATTATAAAAATATAGATAGCTATTCTTTTTCTACGTTATTCTAATGCATGTAGCGTTTGTTTTAAAAAACCCAGAATAAAACAAGTTTTAAAAACGAAGGGTTGGGGGCTTTAAAAAATTTTTAGGGGGAGGGGGGTGCCAACCATGCCCTCCAGGGTGGCGTCCTGGGCAGAATCAAGGACGCCACCAGCGCCCCTGGTTCCCTATCCTTAAACCCAAAGGGCTTAGGATATGACTGGCGTCTCTAGGCGGCATAGACATCGTCGAGTTCAGCTGTGGATGTAATGAGAGCTGTTGGTGACTGAGGGAGGCGCCGGGCTTCTCCGTACAGGCGAATAAAATGCGCAGAGCGAGTGGCATCTCACCAGCATCGACAAGTAGGCTCTCAATGGGGGACTTGCGGAAGGCACCACCGGTCGCAATGTGGAGACAGGTGTAGTGGATAGAGTCCACTTTCCACATTACACGCTCGGCACGGATGCATAAAACTCGCATCCGTAGTCGAGCTTCGAACGAACAAAGGATCCATAAAAAAGTGAGGGAGTAGCCCTATCAACACCCCAGGTGCTGAACGTCAGGGAACGAAGAATATACATGGCGCCGGTACAAGAGATCGAAGGGTCGTGGATGTAGAGCGTGGCGAGAACATCTTCCGGCAGACTCTTCCTGGTACAATGGCCAGAGAAGGATCTCCCTACCCGTACGCGGAATCGAGGAGGCGACCCCTTGCTGATACCGTATCACCATACGGTGCCCTAGGCCTTCTCCAGATCGAAAAACACTTTTGCGTAGTGCTCTCTACGAAGGGAAGCATAGCAGGCGGCATTTTCCAGTCGGAGCAGAGCAGCCGATGTGGAGTGGAATTGCGGAAGTTAGCTGGCCTCAGATGTCAAGAAAGAAGCGAATCTAATATTTACCAATTTCTCCATCAACTTGCACACACATGAGGTTAGAGAGATTGGGCGGAAACCGGCCCTGGTAAAGTGATCCCCCGACCCGGTTTGTGAAAAGCGAGCACAGTAGCCATTCACCAAGAGTCCGGGGTGCAAAACCATGTGTCCAGATCATGTTTAACAAATCAACATAAAGGCCATGGCTCGCTCACCTAGGTGTCAAAGCATGGCATGGCGTACGCGACATCGTCTGGACCAGGGGCGGTGTCCGCGCACGAAGCGAGAGCGGAACGCAACTCACCCAAGGTAAACTTGTTATTGAAGAGTTATTTGCCTCTGGAGGTCCAGTAGGCGTCCTTCGGCCAAATCACGACGAGCATTGAATACTGACGAAGCAGCATCCAGGCTAGGGAATACGGAGAAAGCGGTCGCCTAGGAGTCCACCAACAGACGCGTGGTCCGAGATTGCGGTCCCATTATCCTGGAGAACGGAAGGGGTCCTGCAAAAACTTTTCCCGAATCCTTTTGACTCGCTTCCACACCTCTGCTAGAGGGGTCTTCCCGTTAAGTGAAGACCTGTATGCCCGCCAAGAAGAGCGGCGGGCGTGCTTCAAAACATACCGGAACCTAGCCCTAGCTCGACGAAATTGGCCGACAGTGAGTCGCTCGGGCGGCGCTAATAGCGCATGTAGGGTAGGCATAACACTTATGTTAAGGCATAGATAACGAATACTTGATTCGTAGCTTTAGAAAATTCCGGATTCTGCTACTTCCATAGTCGGGCGACAGACAGCGCGGTTGTTTGCCACTATGCCAGCCAGGGAAAGATTCCAGTCATTGTTAAGATTTACTTTGGGTGAGACGCTGCTGTCATCTTGGAAAGTTTGAAATCATAAGTTAATTGTATTTATTTGCAGTTGTAGGCCTGTTAGCTCTAGTACTTGTGAGTAGTGAAGATTTGGACTCCTGCTATTTAAGTGAATAAGTTATAATGTGTGTTAAATAAGGGAAGCCAGCATATGATACATATATGTTGCTCGGGGAGGGACGCTATAATGATCTAGAAATTGCAAACTTAGTCATAAGCCTCACAATGCACGCGTTACTTTCTAAAATAACTTAAAAGTTATAGCAATAATTAATTAATACACTAATTTAAATTAAGAGTGCATTTACGCTACAATAAACTTAACTATTATCGAATGATTTTATTATTCATAGTATTGTATACGTTTGTAAACAAACGAGGATGATTAGGCTTAACAAGATTGCGATCGTCTAAAATTGTCAGAAATGACGTCCTTGAACACATTTTTTATACGGCAAAAGCTCCTCCATTCGGCAAAAATATTCTCAAATATATATTTTTTATTTTGATTTCGTTAACCTTGTATCGGCACCGATATATCGGTTATCGGCTAATTTGCGTATCGGTGCAACCTTAATCTATGGTATTGTTTATCTATAGATAACTTTATCATAACTGTGATATTAAAAGTCGTGACTACGATACGCACCCTAAACTACACCTTCACCAATGCCTTGGGTTGATCAAATCATCTCTGGCCAGAGATTAAGGTAAAATTATATTTTATTGTCGTTTATCATCACTAACTATAATTGAGGAAGGGTATTTTTTTTGAGTATTTGAATAATAATTTCATCTTAGTTTGGTAATGACTTATGTTTTTTTATCAGTTATTTCTAATAATTCATTTATAATATCAAAAAAAATGGTGAATTTCAGAAATAAATATAAGTATCGAAATTTTGTGAAGTTTTTAAAACCCAAATAATTACAAATGGTGAAGTTCAGATAATTTATTTTTATATATCTTCTTCTTCTATTCTTCTATAATAACTAAACTAAATTTTCCCCGTTTCAAAATATCACGTTGCTAAAATATAAAGTTCCTTTTTAAAATTATTATAATTGGCGAAGTAGTGGCCCGCTCTGCAAAGGGTGAGTACAGGCCTGGCAGAGCCAGCTGCAGCCATTTCGGACCACCCCTCCCGCCTGGCGGCTCCACCTTGGACGCGGCGTAAAATGGATAGTGTTTGAAAATAGAAAGGAAGAGGAGGTGAGGAAGATGTGGGTGGGGATAAAGCAGGTTATTTAAAAACCCACCATCCTAAACCGGAGCTCAGGGGTGAGGAATCATTGTCCCCTCCCCCCTCAGCCCCGATCCGGGATAGTTGGCCGAGAAGGAGGTCAGCATCTACCCTGTGAGATTAGAGGCTGACCAGAGAAAGTTGTGGGAGAGGTTGTATGAAAAGCGAAGAAACAGGGAGGAAACACAAGTGTTCTGAAGGAAGGAGAAGAGGCTAAGCTGGGGTCGGACGGGGTGCCTAGTCCCGTCAGCACGGCGGCCAGGAAGGCAAATCGCCGCGCCCCTTACGCGGCTTAAGCTGATGAAATCGGCGCAAATGAATACAGACAAAAACGCAGAATAACAACAATTCTAGGATGGGGGGGGGGGGGATTCTATAAGGATAACAAGAGGAAAATACGCCCCTTCCCCCATCATTGCATTAGGTGAAACAAATTGAGGTCTGAGATTTTTTTTACGAATGAATGAAACAAAGGAGAATGTCTTAATCCTTCTTCACTCACACCTCTGACGTCACAGGTTTCCATCGAGTATAAACCAGGCAGCCAGGGTTAAATTTTGATACATTTTCTGAACTTCATCAATTGTCATTCATTTTCTTTTAAACATTATAAAGCATTGGATAATCATATTTATTTTTTTAACTAAACTATTTTGTTTTTTTTCAAACTCTTGAAGAAATTCTTAGAAACTACCTTGATAAAAATTTAAAATATACTTAAGTCATAACCAAACTAAGATGAAATTATTATTCAAATACTCAAAAAAAATCCCGTTCTTAAATTATAGTTAGTGAAAATATTTATTTTAATATATCTCATAACACACATGGACAAAGGAGCAGGCGCACACGCTATAAAAAGATAAAACAACATAACAAACAACACATAATAAGATCACAAGATGATTATGGGAGGAAGCGCCACGATTGCACAGTAACCCATGCATGTGAAATATATACACACTTCAAAGAAAGGTCATGCTCACACTTGGAGGAACTACACACCATATTACATATAACAGAAAAAAAACCGGCGTTATGTTTATTTCCATGAATATATGCAATACGGTGTGTGTATTGTCCATAGCAGTACATACATCCAGATAAGTCTGACCGTGGGGACACGGAGCGGACCATAAACCAAATTTTATACCTTCCGACAAGTGATACACACCAACGAAATTATGAGGCAGGTGTACACCCGTGTATGCATGTATGTGCTTGTGTGTGCATGGATGGAAGGGGGATATGCGTGAATGCAGATATAGAATTACGAGATATTCGTGGCAGGCGACGGAAACCAACGACGTTAGCGAAAAACACAGCTCCAATTTCTCGAACCCAGACGTGGGTCTGATTCGCGATTAGAAGGATCAAAGCGGGGTAGAGCTCTTTAAAGGGACTGATTAGGGGTAGGGGCAGGGGCAAGAGCGATAAAGGGGGAAGAACAAAAAGTGTGGGGGGGGAAGTTGGCAGGGTAAAAAGAAGGTCTGAAAAAAGGCTTAAAAATCTGCGATTAAACGCAAGAGAAAAAAAAAGATAAATAAAAGTAGAAATAAAAGCGTTTGGCGAGCTCTGGCATTTGGTGGGAGAGGATAGTTTTCTAGTGTGCAACTTTGCGGCCCTCGAGATCTCTTGCAGCCCTCCAAAGGTCAACGTAATACTTTTTTTTTAATTTTTACTTTTAAATGAAATAATAGAGTACCAGGCAATGGCTTCGCTACTCCCCTTGCGCTTCGCTACTAAGATTAAAATTTAAAATCTTAAAAAAGCAGCCATTGTTAAATTATGGTTAAATTTTTATCAATTTTCTGAACTTTGCCAATTATAATAATTTTAAAAAGGAACTCTAAACTAAATTTTTCCCCCTTTCAAAATATCACGTTGCTAAAATATAGAGTTACAGAGAAGACATGTATATAAAAATACATTTTCTCACCTTCACCATTTTGTTTTTTGATATTATAAAAGAATTATTAGAAATAACTGATAAAAAACATAAGTCATAACCAAACTAAGATGAAATTATTATTCAAATGCTCAAAAGAATCCCCTTCTTAAATTATAGAGTTAGTGATGATGATGATAAAAATAAATTTTCTGAATTTCACCATTTGTAATTCTTTGGGTTTTGAGAAATTCACAAAATTTGTATACTTATATTTATTTCGGAACTTCACCATTTTGTTTTCATCACTTCATCATTATCATCCTCATCACTAACTATAATTTAAGAAGGGGTTTTGGGGGGAATATTTGAATAAAAATTTCATCTTAGTTTGGTTATGACTTAGTTTTTTTTATCAAAGTTCAGAAATAAATATATCGAAATTTTGTGAATTTTTTAAAACCCAAAGACTTACAAATGGTGAAGTTCGTAAAACTTATTTTTATATATCTTCTTCTATAACTATATTTTAGCAACGTGATATTTTGAAAGGGGGGGAAATTTAGTTTAGAGCTTATTTTTAAAATTATTATAATTAACGAAGTTCAGAAAATTTATAAAAATTTAATTAACCATCGCTGCTTTTTTTTTAGATTTTAAATTTTAATCTTAGTAGAGAAGCACAAGCTCCCCCGGTAGTGGGGAAGTGGCGAAGCCATTGCCTGGTTTATATTATAAAAGAATTATTAGAAATTTTTCAAAAATCACATTATACAATTATAGAGTTAGTGAAGTGATGATGATGAAAATGCTTGGCTTTTCGTTCGGGGGCAAAAAATCCATACTGAGTAAGACATTTTTTTATACTACAAATAAGCTTAGTTTTTTATAGTTAAATATATATATATTAATAAAGGGTGTTCAATTAAGACGGATCGAAGTTAGCAGTAAATAAAACAGTGTTATTGGTGAACATTTATTGATTTCACTATTGGATCATGTTATTTTAGTCATGGCAATTACGTGTGAAAAATAATATCACCTAAATGTCCGCCAAGGCTTCGGCCGCATACCTACACTCGATGGTCAAAATTTGGATGACGTCTCTGCATAGTTGCTCCTCGATCTCACCAATCTGCCTTATTATCTCATCCTTCAGCTTTTGAGATGACCCCAAAGGAAGAAATCTAAAGGCGTCAAGTCACACGATCGTGGTGGCCAATTGACCTCGCTGTTTCGAGAGATGATGCGACTTGGGAACTTCTCATTCAATAAAGCCATTGTTGCATTGGTTGTGTGGCGCCGTCCTGTTGAAACCACAAATCTTTGATATCCATAGAATTCAATTCAGGCCATAAAAAGTTAGTTATCATCGCACGGTATCGCTCGCCTGCACTTCTCGTACGCTATACATGGCACGGTAACGCTCGCCTGTCACCGTAACAGAATTCCCGGCATCATTTTCGAAAAAAATACGGCCCAATGTTTCCGCTCGCAAAAAATGCACACCAAATGCACGCAATGGCGTATTCATATCTGCCACCGACCCCGTTTGTTTGAATTTACAAACAATTTTCCCAATTGCACTCTCGGTTGGTCGATTATGTTGACCCAAAAAATCGCTTAGTGCCCGAAATGCGTTTTTGTTTGAACGTCCATTTTCGTAATAGGCTTCGATAACTTTAACACGTTGTTCGATTGTTAACTTTTCCATGGTTAAAAT